>MIEF01005380.1:0-103645 GCA_001870725.1 Taenia solium | reverse complement strand
CCTCCTCCTCCTCCTCCTCCCTCCCCTTCAAAGTGGGGACAGGAAGGCAGCAGTGAGCATTCGGATGTCCCCAAACTAGCGCACCACTGCTGCTGTCGTACGAGCAGCTCTCGGCCTTTATGCTGACCTATTGCGTTAGCGCTGGACAGCAGTAAACAACTCTGCGTTTGGCATCATGCCACCACAGGGGATTACAGAGAGCGTGTCGTTTCTGTTCCCTCCACCCCAGAATGGCTTGCCTTGTCAAGGTCTTCTTATCAGTGAATTATAAATCCTTGTGTCTGCAAGTGGAAGCAGTTTACTGCTTTTTCCACAGAATGAATGCGGAATGTTGAGAGGCGGCCTGACGCAGAGAGTGGATGAAAGGAACACCCTCTCCACCTCATGGCAGAGCTCTCTCCTAACTGTGTTTGTGACAACGTAGATGGGCACGAAAGCAAATGCGTCTTCCTTTCCACTGCCCCACCCCATCTTCGTTGCGACTGAGCTGGAAGTGTTCGGGCAGAAGTAGTTACATGACACACAAAGACACAAGTGGCGCCAGCACTTGGAGGCAATCGCCTCCGTCCATGCAACAGGTCAACTGGGAGGCGAGACGACTTGCCACAGCCTCGTGCGCGTTGGAAGTTTTCAAGTGACTGACACTCGCCTGACTGCAGGCCATTGCTGTGGAGCTGGTTGGGGCAAGCAATGTGGCAGCTGCCAACCAGACATCTCTCCTCACGAGACACGTTTCATTGTCGGAGCAGTTGAATGGTAAGAGGAGTCAGTGTTGCCTGCCTCAGAACGGACTCTCGTTGGTGCTTTAGAGGCGGGAGGATAGTAGGCACCCTCACAGCGTCTTGTCGTCTTCTGGTGCAAGGGAGGAGTAGGCACTGAGGAAGTGCCAACACTGATAACGATGTGGGGGCATGACCAAGCAAGGATTATACCAACTCAGCTAACATTATTTGTTGGAGAGCTAAACATCTCGCAACAGAATGAGGCATTGTGTGCGTGGTCGAGGCGATGGTGATGGTGACTCACGATGTAGCGATAATGAAAGGGGCTTATTTCCTGACCATCCCTCCCATCGCACCAATCTGGCGTTTGGGCTGAAGCGAATGACAGCTGCAGCGACGCCACTTTCGATCGAGTATTTCTTTTGTTGCAAATGAAAGTGTGGCCCACGCTTCTGGTTCGCGAGTTTTGGACAGACATCGGCTGACTATGCTGTGATGGCGAGAACGGAAGTGGCACTGCAAGGTTCACCGAGAGCGTCAGCCATGTAACCGAACTGCATTTGGACTAGTTGTAGACACAATGGATGGGTTGTGGTGTCTCCTTCAATTCCACCACCGCTTTGGAGTCACGAATACTCGTCTCTGTCGAGAGCCGCCCGCTCTTTAAGTGAGGTAGTCGTGGATCTCCTGCCGCACTGCTACAGCCTACTATGGCATTAGATGGGACGCGGATAGCGCGATAAGCAGAGTTGTTTCGCTACAAAAGGCAATCATGAGGTGTGTTTGTTTTACTGGGTCACGAGGAAGGATGCATCTGCTCTTCGCCCAAATCTAGTCCACCTCGCATTGACAGGTCTTTATGCCAGTGATGCGTTTTATTGTACAAGGACACTGGTTTATTCTTCTGTCTCGGCTTTGATCATTGAAATGTTTGAGACAACTCGAACGCCACACGGGCCGCATAAGTTCACTAAAAGGCATACCGTATGAATGTACTTTTGCGCTCCACTACTTGTTGTTTACATGACACGACATGTCAATGAATGCATCCCCACATAACAGTCGTTTCTTCACGTGTGTGCGTGTACTAACGTTGTAGCAAAGCATCCACGCAAAGTCGCTTCTAATCGCGCACTTTAGATAATCCTGGATGCTACAAATTAGTAACAATGCAATCACCATTCGTTCGTTCGTGCGCCTCAACTATCAATCCATTACTCATGTCCTCCATCGATACAGCACCCCAACCCGCCTATTCACTCGATGATGGCTAAGCACGAAGCATGTCACGATGCTGTCCAGGTCTTAGTTTTACTTTGCCATGACCTTGAGATTTAAAGGGCCCATTCGATTGTGGGTGTCGTGGTGGTGATCAACTACTTCAGTTGAATAAATTCCTCTACGTGGAGCATTCCAAGCCTACCACAAGGAGTTGCACTAATGTGCCTGGGTAACTGTTCCACGGGTGCGGACAATAAACGTTCTCTCATTTCTATTTCCTCTGCTTTCTTGTACTTTGTGATTGCTGGTCGGAAACACAACGTATCGAGGTGCTAGCTTTTGAAAGTGTCAGTTGGAATTGGAGCGGTTTCATGACTACATCCACAATGCAACATATTCTGAGTGTTTTTGTCTCAAATGCCACATTTGTTGCAGTGGAAGGAAACGCCAACTTGACGTGGCAGTGTCTGTATGCGAAACAGAGGGAATGAACGAACAACCACGTCCCGCAAGGGATAGTTTCATCCCAGCTTAGGCTGATTGAACGACACATCTTGCTATGCTGTTCCAAAGTCAGTTAGTCTATTCGTGGCACCATTCGGGCAACTGCAATTGCTATGAATCGATAAGGAACGTGTCACATAATTGTGACGCAGGTTGCTACTGGTTTACTGACTAAAGTAGTATGTTTGGGTAAAAAATACTACTTGTCGTCAGTGGACACGAGTGTAATCTGTAGATACTGTATGAAGGTTGATATGATTGCCAGGGTATCTTAGGCAAGAGTTGGGTATGGTAGAAGTGGTGCGTGCTTGGAACTCACCGCAAAATTGGGATGCTCGTAGCTGTCGCTGTCAATGAGTAGAAGGCTTGTCTGTTGACCGTCTACGTCCACTGTGATCGTCTCAAGGACATTCCTGTCGTTAGCTGTATGTTAGTTATGCATTTTATATTACAATATCTCTTCTCTCTGCTTTGTCTTTTGTTTCTCTTAGCTGTTAAACATTGGCATTACTTAAAGGCTGCATCGGTGGCACAAGTTGGTTATAAGTCATGCTGCCAGGAGTTGCTTTTACGTTCTACCATCTGTTGTTTACATTACATGTCATGACAACGAATGCATCTCTACTTAACCGTCGTAGCAACACTTGCGTGCTTTCTAACGGTGTTCCATTGCATACTCTCTAGTTCATTTTTAGATGTGAACACTGGAAGGACTTGGATGCACAACCCTGTGTTAATGTGATCACCACTCCCTTGCTTGCCACGCAGCTCTTTTGTCAATACAACAAACGTAGTTGCCCACTTACCCCCTACACTATCTGGCAATAGCTTAGCACAAAATATCACGATGCTGTCCCAACCTTAGTCATTCCAAGTCTACTATCAGAGGTTTTGCCAATGTGCTTGATTAGCTGCTCCACGGATAATCATGGAAATGTGCTCAGAATGTGTGAGTGCCGTCTGCAAGTACAAAATACTGTTACAGCCTTTTAAAATATCAGTTGTAATTGGAGCACGTTCATGACTGCACTGACAGTTCGACGTGTTCTCAACATCCTTTTCTCACATTCCACTTTTAGCTTAATGGAAGGAAACGACAACTTGAGGACAACTAGCCGCGGTTCACAATAACTGAGTTTCATTTTACTGTCCCAAAGTCAGACGGTCTACTTGTGGCACCAGTTGGGCAACTACAATTACCATGAAGCTACAAGAAACAAGTGTCACATATTATTGACGCGGATAACTACTGATTCACTGACTAAAGTAGCATATGCTGGTGTCTTCACCGAACGGGTTTAATCTGTAGACACTGTGTCTTAATTGATGCGATTGCTGGCGACGCTCACTTAAGAGTTGGATATGGTAAAAGTGATGCGTGCTGAGAACTCACTTCGAAATTGGAATGTTCGTAGCTGCTATCGTCCCATGGACCTTGCACTTTTTAATGACTATGTGTTGGTTTTAAATTAAAATGAAAGTACGATTGAAGCAACTTATTTTACCTGCGTAGGAGATGTTTCAGACTAAAAATTAGGCTCTCTTTTTCCATCACCTTAAATATTTTCTTTGTTTAACTGTTGCAGTGACGGTTAGGAGGCTTTTGTGCCAATAAATCCCATCTCTCATTTATTCATAAATATCAAAATCTCCAGAAATAAAGTGGAATGTGAAGCTCCCCGAGTGTTTGGGGCTCAGAATGTGCATTACCGACCTACAGAATGGTCGACTGCCTGTCCAAAGAACAAAGACGGAGATTTAAGTGTTGACGAAATAGGAACGAAGTGTTTAGCAAGGAAGTAGCGTGTCATATTGCCCACCTTTCCTTTTGAATAACTTCTCCAACGCTGCCCTTAGTCAACCTTCAGCCATGGCCATCCCACGCATTGGCCGCATCAGTCATCGAATTTGCGTCCAGCTCAAAGGACCCCTGCTAGTAACACCACTGATTCCCCCTGATAATTTTACTCTATCCGAAGTTTGCCCTGTTTGGGAGCTGTATTGGAGAGAAAGGGAATGTGTTGGCCATCCCTCTTGCCCATTACTAGTCGTAAGAATGCTACGACTAGCAAAAGACAGGCAGTGCTACTCAGCCAAACCTCTGCCTGGGTTCCATCCAGCTTGTAGATAGGTGAAGGAGCTATCGAGCGTCCATTTCATTATCACCCTTATTTCCCAGCCCATCACGAATGGGGTCGCAGAACACGAGATTGGTGTAGTTGCCGAAGGTAGGCACCATTTTTCATCCTTCTACTCGTAGTCGTCGCAGATTTTCCCAACTATAGCGCGTTCCCTCCTTCTGCCTCAAGAAGGCTCAGTATCCAATGAAAGAAATCATGATAGCAGACTTTTAATCTTGAGCTCTCTATTCTCGGTGCCATGAAACTTCCCTGAGATCGAAAGAAGACCTCATACCTTGACAGAGTGTGTATTGCCGACGCAGCGAATCGTCGGGGCCTACCAACACGACTTGGAGATCCTCCCAAAGCTAATCCACTAGTTAAACAAATAAGGACGGAGAATGAGAAAGTTTACGGGTTAATATCGAGAAGCAATTCTCTTTCACCCAAGATAGCTAGGAGGGCACTGTCATAAAAGCCACTTGGCAACTGGCTGTCACGTGGATTGGGCCACTTATATCTCTTTTGCAAAGTAGTATCGCTTTTGAATGGCATCAGTCAGCAGTATATGCGTTGGGAAATAAAAGTGGGGGGGAGGGGAGGGGCGGGGAAACGAGTTTGATCAGGGCGAGTTCCCCCTCAACAGCGAGATAAAAGGTGACATTAAAAGTGATTTCATGAATGGAACAGACTAGTGGTTATTATTTTAGCTATCAACCATTGTGCCAACAATACGGCTTAACAATAGCCACGTTAATATAGCTGGGGTGCATTATTTTTAATCCTACATCTCTCACAATAACTTGGCGATTGGGCTAATAGCTCACCCTTTTGGTCCCCAACTGTGACATAGTTGATTGTTTCCTCTCTTTCCAGTACCCACAGCTTCATTTCCACCCCCCACCCTGGGCCGGATGGTTGGTTGGGCATGCTATTCCAGAGTGGGATGTTGTTTGTGCATTGAAAACAAGCCTTTTCATGACGGGGTAATTCCACGTTAGGATAACTATCTCACTAGAAAGTTTACCAGAATAGTTGAAAATTACAGCACTATGGAAGTTTCACGGAGTGGACTTTAATGCTTGCTTCATGGACAGAAGTATTTGCTGGACAGATGGAATACTTTTTTTTATTACTAGACAACTTTTAGTTATTTTTATTACAAGCACTTTCATCGCGCGCCAGTGGGAAGTGCATTCCCATAAAGTCTTTAACTGCATACTTTTATCTTTTGGAATCATTTTAGAAACAGACCTTTAAAAATAGGTATCTATAAGGTGTATGGAATCGTTAATTACCCAGTAGCAAGAACATTTATAGGCTTGATATTACCTGCGTCCTACAGTAGAGCATCCTAAAGTTGGCCTGAAGACAAAAGAGGACACAAAGCTCGGGCAAAATACGCATATACGGCGAACAGATTTGGTTGAGATTAAAGGCATAGTCCAAGAACCGGCCCACCCGGCAAAGGCAAAGTGGTCAACCAAACGCCACGACCGAGTTTGAAAGTTAAAAAGAAACAACAAACATGTTACATACATAGACCATCAATATGACAATCAAAGGGTAAGGCTTAGAATGGATGTCTCTATAGCGTCCCAAGACTTCCTTTAAGGTAAAAGAAGGCATACTACTAGGGCGGAGTGGATATATTCTGAGACAGAGGGATTGGGGCTGCTGCCATGGCCCGGAGGCCAGCCACCCAAGGGACTGAAACTGGCAGTCCGAACAAACAAAGTATTACAACCTCTACATAATAAGCGGAAATAAGTCTCCGCAAGTGTGTGACTTTTAGGTACAGGACCAATTGTTGGCAACAAAGCCAAGGACAGCATCTGATCCCGAATCCGTCAATTTACGGGAAATCATGTTTAGGTGAATTGATGGATGACATAAATAATTCAGTTGTTAATCTGATCAAATTGTATTAAACCAGTGTCTACTTGTTGTTTACCAACAGCGAATAGCCGTTTAAACAAATTAGCTTAACTAAACAATGTTCATTCGTGTAGGGTTCAGCATGGATTTTTCCCAACGTTTAACTTATATTTTGGGATTCATATTTTGCTTACATGCTAAAATTAAGTTACTCGTAGCAATAAAATGAATAAATTGTTATTTTTCTTAGTTATTTATAATTTCTATAGCTTAAAAGCATAATATTATTTGACCGAGACATTTGTTTGAATGTATCACATTAGGATGCATGCGGCCAGTGCGCGCAATCAACGTCTTGCTGCTGGTGGTTTTTGGTGCGTTGATGTCCCATTGGCTGTGCTCATCTGTCCTACAATAAAATGGGTAACTGTGGGACGCATTCTTCCGCAGTTGATGAAGTTGAGGAGGCCAAACAATGTTCTGACATGTCTCTTGAACACCTTGACCAACTTAGCTTAGATATTCAAAACAAGCTTGTCAAATACGGAACAAGGCATTCGGGCCCTTGTAAACCATCCCTTCATGGTGCGGCTACAGACCCTTCTTTTGACCAGATTTCCAACGCAGACATGCCATGTGATGTCCCGAGCGCGCGTTCTACAACACCAAGTTCTGGCGTCCGTCCGAAAAGTTATGTCAAATGCCCCAGCTTGGATGAATCCAGAGCTCACGGTTCCTCTTCTCCCGTCAGCTACAAGGGAGGTGGCAGTATTAGTAGTGAGAGGCGTCACCAACTTGAGCAACGACCCAGTTCAGCTTCCCATCTTCTGCGATATGGCCTCAACCACGCCAACACCAACAACAGCAACTACTCTCCAAGTGCTAATTCATGCTGCCCGCCAAACGAGCAACGAAATCCCCGTCCTTCACCCACTGTCAAACAAATGCAACACCGTACATCCAACAATAACGAAAAGTATTCGCAAAAAATGGCCCCCAAACCGGTTCAACAGAAGTATCTTATTCATCATTCCCTTGGCAAAAACTCGAGCAAATATTTTGTTGCGATTTTTGACTACAAGGCACGCTGTGAAGGGGATTTAACCGTTCACAAGGGCGACGCTGTCGTTATGCTCGACCGCAGGTGGGTTTCGTGTTAGCATTTTTACGAATTTCTCTATCCTCTCACATTTTGTCGATTCTGCACCACCTTTTATTGTTCAGATGTTTGTTTAAAGGGGGTGCGTATAAGTTGGAAACAAGGTCTGGTGTTCTCCTTCATGACAAGTGGCTTTAATTCTTTAGGACTATTGCTTAATTTTGAAACTCGCAGTTTGTTTCCATTCATGTTTCAGCTTAGCTCGATGCAATTATTTTTAGTCGTAGGAGTGTGGAGTCAAAGAGGCCGTATAGACATTTATCTTTTGCTTTTTGGAGGTTGTTTTCCTTATCTAGCAAAGATCGTTTTATGTTTCCTTATTTAGTGCTCTAGTGTGTACGTTGTTTGCGTTAGCCTCAGGCGATAATTTACTATCCTTCCTTCCTTCCCCCCCATTCCCACCATCTGCAACGCATCACTATTCATTTCTGACAAGCCGCGTGCGCGTACCCTATTGTGTGTGTGTGTGTATACGCATATATTGGTGCGGTGTTCTTATTTTAAAACTGCGGGATTTGGCACAGGATCGCACATTACAGGCTTGCTCGTCCTTGGATTGGGTCCGCTGATTGGCCACCTCAAGGTCTTTCACCAAGCTGCGGTCAATGATGTGCGAACGTTTGGCTCGCCTGAAATACCTTTCATGCGTCCATATAAAAAATTTCAGTACCAAACAGGCGCCTTTCAATTAATTCACTCATTTAGGGGAGGACAATTACTGTTGAAGTGTTGTTTCTCTTCAGTGATACTGATTGGTGGTTGGTGGAGAATGCAACAACCCACCAGCATGGCTATGTGCCCTCGGCCTACCTAGCGGAGGAGAACTCAATTGAGGTCTTTGAGTAAGTGCGACTCTCCTGTTCATTCGCTTGCCAAATGGGCGTGTCTTCCGCCCTCCATTTCCTGGAATGTTTCTACGTATCGTGGGTAAAAAAAAACAAGTCAAAAAGGGTCTCTTTCTTCCCCTCTTTTGGACCGGTATTCACTGATGACCAGTCTGTTCCCTCTGTTTTTTTTTCCACTCCGCCCTGAGAGCGAGAGAGAGTCATCTACCCTTTGATTTTATCTCCGAGTGGGCATACATCTAATGCACATGCACATAGTGGTGATTTATTACTAGATCATTATGCTCTTTTAGTGTTTTGCTTCCTATAAGGAGTGAAACAAATGGTTCTGTAAGATTTACTAGGCTGTCTGCCATTTCATCTCCCCATCTACTAGGGTGGTCCCCTCCCCCCTCTTTCCTTTTGGATCGCAGTCTCAAAAGGTTGCCTGAGTTGAACCCAGCCTCATTCTCTAACTGCCAGATGGTGATGGTCATTGTGTCCGCGTTGCAGTTTGTCCCACTTGTCAGGACACGCCGCCTCCACACTGCCAGTGATAAAATCCAATTGTTCTCTGTCCTGTCCTGTCCTGTCCTGCCCGTGTTCTGTACTGTTCCACACCCTTGTGTCCTCACACCAGGCCTCTTGTGTGCACACCACAACGGCACCGGTATATGTGCATACGCGTGAGTGATGGACGATGAAGTTGTCCTCATCGTCGGTTGGCCTACCTGATTCACAGGTGACGGCCTCATCAGAGGCATCACTGGTCCCACTTTGTGCAACATGTCATAGGGAGATCGGCTACCGTCATAACTCTCACCCAGATCCTTTGTTGGTCCAATATTGCCTGTTGGTAATGCATGCCTTGGTCCCACTACTGTGGTCTTCGTAAACTGATAGCGAACGCGTCATGTGTGACGTTGGTACCGAACAGGTGGGGGGAGTTACAACCAGTTTGTTTAGACAAGACGAGGACCTTGGGGGTGAGTGCGTGTGTAGCTACTTTAAATAGTAGCTTTTCCAGAATTTCAGTCCGTTTGTGTGTTCCATCGACATTTTGGTAAACCTTTTGTTTACACTACTAGGTGGTACTTCCGGGAGATATCCAGAAAGGACTCGGAGCGACTTCTTGTGCAACAAGGCAATCCCACTGGCACATTCCTTGTCCGACCCAGTGAAACTACTCGGGGTATGTGGGCACATTCACTTCACTCTCTTTTTTTTCATAAATCTAAATTAGACTAGGTGTAGATTTTCTCCCTTAGTTCCTCAGTAACATTTCGGTAGTTTTCAGGCCGTCCCTATCTTCTGCTTCTCCCTCTCCCTCCTGTCAAGTATGTCTAATTTGTTTTTTTCCTACAATTAGTGCCCTCCATGACCCATTATAGTTTGATTGACGTCTAAACGAATGTGACCTTTTTGCGAACTCGGTTGATTCACTTCTTCGTGACCTTTTCGGTCTAGTAGTTTGCCCTTACCATCTCGGCAATTAAGATCGTCAGTAAACATCACTGATTATTAAAACTACCTCCCCAGTTTTAACACATTAGCTGCCAGAGTGTCAGAGGCAAAGTGACCACCCCAGTCAGCATGGAATAATAGTCGGAGCGTTGGATACATTCAAGAAGCTTGCCTCGGACTCTAGTCACCTCCCTTTCTCCCTCCACTTTGATCGAATTGTGCAAATGAGAAAGTCCTGGACAGAAAAAGCAACACTCCACACACACACACACACACATGACCGCCCCTCATGGAAACAACTGTTGGCGAGTGTCAAAACCCGCCTCCAGTGGAGCGGCTGAGCTAGGAAGAAGTGCTTGCTCTCTCTCTCTCTCTCTCTCACACTCTGTCTCTTTTTTTTCGGCTGGCTTGTTAATATTTATTCCCCTCCTCCACCCCTCTGCACTACGACGCGCGTTCTTTGACCCGCCGCGTGCGCTGCCCTCTGACAGTTGTTATCCCTGCGTGACTCATGCCCGTGAGGTGGTGGTGGGGTGGGGTGGCGCGGTCCCACGTTTTATTGGAACGATCAAATATGCTTTTTGGCTCGCACCTTGGCCTTATAAATCATTCTTTACGCTACTACTGCTGTTGTGTCGTCCTTTTCTTGGCAAGAAGTAAACACCTACTGGCGCGGATTTTGATACTAACTCATCTTCATTTTTATCCCAATTCCGGTACTCTATTACCCATACCTATTGCATCCTCTGTTCTGTGGGTCTGTGTGTGTCCCGGTTTCTAAGTCTAACAGGGCACGCAACCACATACACGCACACACACACACACACACACCTGTTTCGTTTGGAATCCTGGTAATCGGACAGGTTGGATACTTTCTCACAGCTTCTAGTTTAGCAAATCCTTGGCCACTGGCCAAGGCGGTCGCTGTGGTAGGTTTGGGTCCACATGTTCGTGATCCCCTACAGCTCGATTCGCTTCGCCTCAATTCCCTCATAAAAGCGGGCGTTTTATCACACCAGCCCGCGTAGGTTTACTGGCCTTACCCCTATTCCCTCGTGTTCGATTGTCCAACCATCGTAGTTGCTGTAGCAACATAAAAAAAGAAGGCAAATCCAGCCATTTGTAACGATAATTAGTTGACTCTTAGCATTTGCCAAGTCCATAAAACAAAACCCCTTCTGACAGCCGAAAATGGGCATTGAAAGAAGACATGAAGTAGTGCATTGAAGTTGAAACCGGGTTGCAAATTCGGTGCTTTTTCGAACGAAACTCTTTCCATTTTTTCATGGTCGCGAAAGTGTTGCCAACATTTCAACGCTGTCTGTACTTTTTTCACATTGGTACTAAGACCTCAAGACGATAAACAAATGTGCGTCACGTATTTGTGACGTGCGGGACCTTGTGAAAAAAAAATGTGTGAACGTGAGGGTTTGAGGTGGCACGCAATTCAGTAGAGATCACGTACGAAAGTGCCTCTAAAACTCCTAAAGAAAAGGTAATATTTTTCCCAAAGCTGTACTCCATGACTAAAGGCCTTCTTGATGTTGATGCCAACAAATTCTCGGCACCAACAGTAGTTGTAGTGTAACTTGGCACGAGAAGACTACTTCGTCCTCCCCTTTCCTTCTATGCATCTTATGCGGAACCTTTTTTTCCGCGATTTCTCCTCCACATCTTCCTCCCTTCCTTTCCCCCCCCTCCACCCCCCGCCCCTCCACCGGTCGTTCCAACAGGCGGGAGAAATGTCAGGCGGCATTCTGTACGTGTACGCTTCTTTCTCACGAATGAAAATAAACCCAAGGTGTGTGTGTGTGTGTGTATGTGTACGCGGTGCGTCGATTTATTAGGCTTGCGTGGTCGGTCGGTCGGTCGGAGTGGGGCGAAGCGGAGCGGAGTGGGGGGTAGAGCAAGTGATTGGCTCCGCACCCCGCGTAGCCTGTCAGAACACCGCTTTCGTCCGCTCACTCACTCTGACGTCTGTCCAACGGCCAGGCTACTCGTAGCCTTGCAAGCATGCCTTTGGCATGCTCACGCTATCGCCGCCACTACTGCGCCCAGCGCTTCTTCCTCAAAAACCGTTTGTAGGACGTTCTCAATAGAACTGTGCCACAAGTGTCCAAAGTTGGGCCACAGCCAGGAACAAAGTCCCAAGGACTGAACGGAGTAGTTCGAAATCTAAATTGCAACAAAGCTTTTGTAAGCTTTGACCTTGGCGTTCTCCGCGGTTCCTCTTTTGCATTTGCCATCACAACGCAGTCGGCGCCAGTTCCAACTTTCGTGATGCATCTCGTCACTTTTGGTGGATCTCGAGCTGTGCCCTACTGGCGCATTGGAAATGTGGAGGGCGTTTCATGCTTCGATCGCTTCCATGTCGATTTAGCCCTCAATTGCAAGTATCTTCCACGACATGGATTTAGTACCTAGCAGATACAATCAAGCTGACTTCCCACTTGGACTGGGTTTGAGTACTGCTGGAACTGTGACTATTAGAGGTCGTATAGTCGAATGCAAGGCTTGATAGTCCGTCCAGAAGGCGATTGTACGAGGACATCATCATCCTACTTGCCAATGACCACTGAATTAGTCTGTGTGCTTAATTAATCACTTTCACAACGTGGCGGTTGAAAAAGTTCGGTTCAGGGAGATCTCTGGCCTCCAAATTTGGCCCTAGTGCGAGTGTGCTGTTGACCTTTCCGTGTGGCGTTGGTGAAAAAGCCTTGGCCTAGTGCATTCAGCCGGCCGGTCTCTCGAGCCGCGGCAAAGAATGACGCGCGCAGGAGAGAGAGCGAGAGCGAGAGCGAGAGCGGGTGGACTAATCCTGTTCGGGGACACAGAGGGCGACCCTGCCCCTACCTCAGCTTTATTTGCATTCGTTTCGCTTCACTTCGTTTGGCGCTGCCAACTGGCACACACACGCATATGTGCGCGAGCTGGGGAGCTGAAGCAAGGGGTACGAAGAGGACAAGAGGAGAGAGGAGGGTTTTTTGCACGCATCGTGCACACTCCCTCCCTCTCTCCCACACGCATCCATACATACCCATTCATGCACCGTGCAAACAAACACCCGTATCACTCGCTCTCTCTTCCTTTTCTCCCATATGTGAATTTTCTTTTTACCAAGTCACTGCTGAAGGTTATTAGCACATTTTTTTTTGTTTTAGAACCTCTACGTCACAAATACGTGGCGTCCGTCCTTTAACAGTAGAGACTATCAACTTTACTCAGGTCTCTTGATGAATAGTGTGGGGAAGGAGGAAGTAGCAAGGTTGATGATTCCTCCGTCCTCCCCCTTTCAGACTTCATTTTATTCCATTTATTACTACCTGTCACCAGAGCCTCGTTGAATCACGCACTTGCCTTACTCTTGAACGGTCTCAAGGGCTTTGCTCTCTAACTTCAACCTGTTGGGTTGGGGAAAAAATGAGTTCTCTCTGGCTCTCCTTGTCATTATTCTGCTGTCCAATCTTCCATATTCGATGCGATATCTGACAGTCGATGTGACAGCTACGAGACTGTTTGCACCTCACTTTTTTCTGCGATGTTCCACTCTACTACCACCCCAAAGCAGACCTATTGGGGTAACAGGCGTGCACGATTGGTCGGTCCATCTTTTTTTACTCTCCGCATCCTCCAAGGGAGGTTTAGAAACGGGTAAAAACAAGACGGGGAGAAGGGGGCGAGGGAGGGAGAGGTGAATAATTGAAAAGCTTGGCTTTTTATTATCAATGGTGGTGATAAAGGAAGCTGGTGGCTATGACGTTTCCAGATTGTCCATGCTGACCTCAATTACTGCCACATAGACGCACAAGCATGGTACGTGTTGTGTGCGTCCATACATTCCTCCATCCCTCTATCACAATCTGTGTGTGTGTCTGAAATTCGTGACGACACACGAAGAGTCTTTCATCAGTTCCGCTGCAGCCAGTCGGCAGCGCTTAATCACTCCTCTTCTTCAGTCCCCAATCTCGTCCTTTTCATGGCCTTATGGGGGGACTAGATCGTCCTTTTTCCACCCACAGCTTATTGATAGAAGGAGACGTGACTTTAATGTCCCTTCCATCGAGTCGCCATAGTGGGTGCGGCGCTGAATCGTTTCCCTGAAGGTTCTGTTGGCAGTAGGGGGGCTGTGATGGTTTGGAGCGGGGTCGAGCTAACATCGTGTCACTTTCTGTAGGTGGGCTTTCACTCTCAGTGCGAGACTACGACCCCAACGTGGGAGCAGTGGTGTGTCACTTCAAAATCAAACACCATCCTCCAAGTGGGGGTATTTGCATCACCTCGACTTTAGTCTTTCCGAATCTCGTGGACCTGATCAATCATTACACTTCACATGCTGATGGACTGTGCTGCCGTCTCACTCAACCCTATCCACGACCTCCACCCTTCCTTTCGGATCTGTCACGCAGAACTAAAGACGACTGGGAGATTCCGCGCTCCTCCCTCGTCCTCCAGGAACGTCTTGGTGCTGGCCAGTTTGGTGAAGTGTGGCGTGGTGAGTCCTTGTCACTACATCTGTAGTAGCTATCGTCCTCTTCCCACGAAACTCTGTCTATTCCTTTTCTTTTCTCCATCTCCTCTAAGGTGAATGGAAGGGCACCACTCCAGTGGCCATTAAGACTCTCAAAGAAGGCACCATGACCAAAGAGGACTTCTTAAAGGAGGCGCGGATCATGAAGACCCTTAGTCACCCGCACTTAGTTCGCCTGTTTGCAGTGGTCACCACCGAGCCCATCTACATCGTTACCGAGTTGATGCCCAATGGCAGTCTCCTCGCCTTCCTTCGATCCGATGTTGACAAGACCCTCGGATTGAAGGACCTTGTTGATTTCATGTCACAGGTAGGTCTGCACCGAGTGTCCGCATTCCCTTCCCTGACGCTTTGAAGGCTGCAACTGTGGAACCTAGAATGCAAATCCGTTTTGCTCCGTAGATCGCTATTGGGATGGCCTACTTGGAGGAAAAGTGTCTGGTCCATCGTGACCTCGCTGCGCGGAATGTTCTCGTTGGTGACAACAACTTAGTGAAGATCGCGGATTTCGGTCTTACTCGTGCCATTGACACCACCACCGAAGCATATACCGCCAAGCAGGTGCGTAATTTTTCCTTTTTGAAGTCGTCCAACACGATTGTGGTGTTAGTTAGGTTGTAGCACACACTTTGAGTGTCACTACTCTGTTTATCCTACCAATGAGACCTCTCCAACGTAAACACTTACGGGCGTCGGTCAAAATTCTCACTCCTGTGTCAGAGAGGTGGATATTTGGCAGGGGCTTCAATGCGTGACTAACCGTCCCACATTGTGTTGTGTTGTACTGTAATGCACTGTGACGACTCTATTGTTCGTGGGAGCGAGTTTTTATGTCCTTTAAACGGAACTGCGATGCTCTGGCACAGCAAATGCCTGTCCACTTGTTTTTTTTTCCACCACTTTATCTCCTGTGGACTAAGTAGGCTGCTGCAGCCCACCTGGGACTTCTGGGTCCGCACAAAGAAGGCAACTCACTTTGGGGGAGGGGGGGGGTGGGAAATAAGTCCAAGTTTTCGCCAGGTGCAATCGACCCTCCAGCTTCGGTGTGGACAGATTTGTTCGTCCTACCATAGCAGTCGTCTTCGGTGCTGAAATGGTTGTAGTGGATCAGCAGGCTCCCACTGCTTTTGAGGTCCGTCTTTATGGAACCCACAAATCCTGACCATTCTAAATGCGGTGCTCGAATGAGGTGGAAGGCCGCTTTAATATCCGGCATCATTTGTTGTGTCTCGATCAAGTGTCAAGGATCAGCCAGACCTTCCACTTGCAGGATGAATTTTAGTTCAAAGGAATGACTGTCGAGCCTGTGGGGTGGAAACCGTCACGATCAGGTTCATCGCTAGCAAGGTGTATGGGGAGCCGTCTTTGAAATGTTGATATCACTCAAATGCCTTCAGTTTGAAATCCTCGTCCATCGAAAGCTGTTCTGATTTCATCTTGGTTGAGTGTTTGGATTGGTCTGATTTTACACATCAATAGGACACGCTTGCCTGTAGAATTAGAAGTCCGACCGCGAGCCGTTGAGGGATTGAGGGGAGGCAATCGATGCCTCTACATTCATTCCGTCCCCGGTTGCACAGATAAGATCGGCGTAGAATTCCAGTACGTGTGAATTTGAAAGCAGTTCTCCTTTGTTGTGCATTGAAGATGGTATCTGCCGCCTCGAGGGTAAATTTTATTACCTTGGTCTTTCAAAGGGTAACAGCCCGCCCTTCCCAGGGACACATGACTGCTTGTGAAGGGAGTCCACGGTAGGGGTGAATGTTTGAGGAAGGACTCTCTCGCAGTTCGATTGAAAAATTTGCAAACGTCCAGACTGGTGTGACAAATGCTGGACGCTTTAGACTTCCAGCTATTTATAAACAACAGAATGACCACCGAGGATCTGTCCGATGGTGTCTACACCAGTGTTTGGAGGGTATAAGGATTACTAAATTGGAAATATTCTTGATCTATCTTGTAGGGAGCCAAGTTCCCGATCAAGTGGACAGCCCCAGAAGCGGCGTACAGGGGCCAGTTCACCATTAAATCCGACGTCTGGTCGTTCGGCGTGGTGATGTATGAAATCGTAACTCATGGGCAGGAGCCCTTCCCCTCAATGAGCACAATGGAGACGCTTGATCAGGTAAACAATGGCTACCGTATGCCCTGTCCTCCCACCTGTCCAGCGGCCATCTACGAGGTGATGCTACACACCTGGGATGCTACGCCTGATCTTCGACCATCTTTTGGCCTTCTATGCGACTTTTTTGAGAACTTTGTTGTGTCCGATCCACACCCCGCAGAACCGGAGGCAGCAACAATAGATTCACGAACAGGTGCGCTCACCTCGGAACCCTGTAAGCGACGACCCGGGTATCCCTACGTTGGTTCGCCCGCCCGCTTTACGCCTGTCTAGTCACGACCAACTCTCATGTCTCCCTCCTACCACCCGAGGTCTTTCAGGTGTTCTCGCCGGCTCTCCCCCCCTTCACTCCCTCCTTCCCCTTCCACCTGCCCTCTATTGGCGAGCCCTACTGATTATAGTAGTGCTTAAGTGACACTTAAACCTTTTGGAATTTTGTCGAAAGCAATCACTACTTCCTTTTTTTGTAAATTCATGAACTTTTTCATGCTTAGCCAATGAATCCACCCCAGGCTGTTTCGTGGGTTGACCTTGTCTCGGGGTTTGGTCCGTGATTCGCTTCGCCCTGGAGGCAGTGGATTGTTTGGATCTGGGCAGAGCCTTCATTGCAAGAAGGCTGGTGGAGTGTCCACGGCAGCGACTGGAGCGTAACGCCACGCCAACTGAGCAGTGTCTTGTCATGTAATGAAGGTGGTGCCTGTCCAAGAGACTGCGGTGTCAGGCGCCTTGCCACGATTTGGCATTATGCCAGGTCTTGTCCAGGCTGTTTTTACGCAAGGATTATGTAAACACACACACACGCAAGCGATAGCACATTTGCAATGCCAGCACCTCTGCCATTCACCGTTGGTTGTTTTTGAAGTCTCGGCGCGGTGGTGGAGCGCGCGCGAGCTCGCCCACATTGGACTGACGTCATCTCCCCTTTCTGCGCCCCTGCGCCTGCTATTCGGCGGCCATCTTGAAGATAGGTTGCGGATTCTTGAACTTCCAAGGCAGAGGCTCGCATTAGATAACATTTACAGACACCGAGGGACTCCTTTTGGTGATATTTTGCCCCATTGTGTGAGGTAGGTAAATGAAATTAAGTGAAGACAGGCGATTCGTCCTTTTGTTGCACCTCCGCGGTAGTAGATCATGGGGACGAACGGAGAGAAAATGGATGGGGAGAAACGTCGGTGATTCGCAACTGCTTCATGAAAAGGAATGCTTGACCTCATTTGCCCGTTATTTGTGGGATGACGGGTCGCTAGTACTCTTGGCATCAACCCTACATCTTTTTGAATTCGCAAGCAAAACGAAACCGCCTTCATCACCTTCCAGTCGAGGGTCTGAACTCCTTAAATGCTTCGGTTTAATTATGGTTGGCAATAAACGCCGACATGACTCGGGCAACAATAAAGCAAGCAATATGACGGGGCTTGGTGTAGATGCAGCCCGTTAATCTCTCAAATGACATCACCCCGTCACAAATATTTTGGACATTGCCGACGTTTGTGGATCCACTGCTTGTAAGGAAGAATGTGGTCTTGCCTGAAAAGCTAGCCACCTTCAACTCCAAACGTGCAGACTCTTCAATCGTTGGGGGCCTCAGCCACCATCAACCCATCTTCAAAAATCTCGATTCGGACTCGAAAGGATCACAGTTTTTAGGAAGGAATGGGGGTTGCCGTAGCTGTCAAGCAAAAAAATTTACCCTTCTTGAAGCGATAACCGGAGAGACCCAAGTCACGTCATTTGAAAACGATCAAATTGGTTGTTCATTGTCTCTCCTGGCCTCGGTCATTAATCACCGTCCCAGGGGTGGGGGAGTGCGAAAGCAAGGGGATCCACACGCACACCGCCCTCCGACTGGTAGCAAATCTCTTGACGTCATCACAGTCGCGGCCTCATCATTGTCTGCATGCGCTTGCCAAATGTGGAGAGAGAGGAGGCGAGGGGAGGGTGAATGGCCAAGGAGGTGAAGAATTTAAACCCATCACCGACAAACTACGGTAATTACGACGGTAATGGTCCAGGCTACAGTCTTGCCCGTGCATCCAATGAATGGGAAACAGAGTCCACGTCAGACCAATAGACTGGCACAGGGACTATTCGATGTAGGCCGGTCCCAGTGACAAATCCTTCAATACTCTATTGACCAACAAATGGCCAAATTTAGCTGGCCGTAATAAAAAGGTAAAGTGGAAATTCCTACCTCCACCGCCTACACAAGTGATGCTTTTGGACTTGCTAATGCTTTTTTGATAGGTCCAAGCAAGTCGGATAGTCGTGGTAGGAAGGTGTTTTATTTTCAACCCTACAGCAACACAAAAATGGCCTTTCATAACAGAGGAGGGATGACGTGTATCCCCTTCGGTTGGATGAATGACATTTTGTAGCTTGGCGTCTTGACAGTTCTGGACAAATCGTTTGCACCTTCTGACATTCCTAGCCTGTTGCTGTCTCCACCCTTTCGCGCCAAATTGATTCATTCCAAAATTTTAATATTCACACACTTTTTTTTTTTCGATTAAACTGTTGGAAATATTGTGTTAAACATCTGTTACTTGCCATATGCAGCAGTTATTGTTGTGCTTAACTAAGTTTAAGTCGAGGAAGGGGGAGAGGAGGGGAGGGAGGACGAATCTTCCTCCCTCCGGTTAAACAGAGGCGAAAAAAACAAGAGGAGGCGGATGTGCGAAAACCGGACCGAGGATGAAACATCCACACATTTTCTTTTTCCTCAATAGTAGGAGGAGGAGGCGGAGGGAATGAATGGCAGTGGAACAATTATCTGGCTAAAGGCAGATGTAAATGTTGACAGTGATTAATGCACAACTTGAGACTGTCAAAGTTGCCTCGGCGGCTGCCATTACAACAACCAGAGACGATTTACAATTGCAGACAGGCAATTTGCTGGTCTTTGTGGAGGCATTAAGTCTTGACTTGACTTAAATAAATAGCCAGAGAAAAGTGTAAGGCTGCCAAGTATTGACACGTTCGCTGTCACCGTCACACATGTGATGGGCCCCGATTTGTTTTCCTACATCCACATGTCAAAAATGCGTGACAAGTGCTCCTTGTCTTGTGATTGGTTGGGTTAAGACCCAGGAGGCATAGGGGTCTCTTGGACCGAAGAACAAAGGCATTTCATTGATTCAAATGTTGCCGTCACGTCGATTTGCCTTTCCCAAGTAAGCATCTTTTCACTGAAGACGTATCGAAAGAAAGAATAAGAGACTGTGGAAATAGATGAACTGTTCATGTAGTCAAACAAAGCCAATTAACGACGTAGCTCCCAGTGTTCCCTGTGGTCACTCTTCCAGTGAACTTCCGCCAACTGGGATAGGAACGACTATAGCAGAAGTGCCAGAGATGAGATGATCCTCTAAGATGCGATCATTCCAGATGCCAATTGCTAGTCAGAAGCAAGCAGTACCTTTCACCAAATTCGACATCGTTTCAATCCCCCTTGTTGTGAGCCGTTGCAGAGTCAGCGGTCCACAACACAGATGTGTTTACTAGATAACAAAATTAGGAGGCCTTTACACTTGGATCGAGATCGCCTACACCTGCCGCCGATCTGGTGCACAGAGTCATCCTTGGATTCACAACAACGTAAACAAATAGAGATGAATAGTTTATCAGTGGGCTGATCGTTATCGCTGAAACTTGGATGCAATGTCAAGTAGGCTGACAAGACAAATGAATTTTGACATGAGGGAAACCAAGAGTGACCAATCAGATGCGAACTCAGTGAATTCCACAGGTTACTAAAAATTGCCCTCCAACACGAAAAGATTCTTAGTGGATTTCTTCACCAAGTGACTGTCACCTTTAAATGTCAGTACATGACAGAATAGACAGCTGGGATATAAAAGTGGGATGTAACTGGAGGTGGCAGGAGTTATTTGCTTACTTATAAAGACAAAACGCTGCTGGAAGGATCAAGCAAAGACAGTTAGCTGAAATGGCCCTCGGATCATAACTATAGCCTTCAGTTAGTAGAAAACCCCTCTTCACTACTCGTATGTTCTGGAGACGCTACAAGTTCATGTCCACGATTTTATTCTGCTTGGGAGCTTCCATGATCGGGAAAAGAAGGTCGGCCTAAAGTTAATACATCCAATCCTGAGTGATTCATCACCACAATCGCACAATGTGCAAGTTATTTCCGAGCGATGCGTTCCGCTACTGCACCTTCTCCGATTTCCGCACAAGAGGATGCATAAGAAGCCCCTCCACCTTTGAAGCCGAGCCAAAGCGGGCGAGCATCAAGTACACGTGGTCCAACCAAAACCTCATGATTTGAGGGTCCGAAATGAGAGGGTCATAGAGAATATCAACAAACGCACGTGTTTGGCAGGTCCTCTCGCCCAAAAGCTGAGAGAGCCTTTAGGGCAAGTTCAACCTCAGGTCAGATGGATTTTTGGGTTGCCATGGTACCCCTTGAGGTCTCAGTAAAGAGATATGAATGAAACGTCTCATTACCAAAACACAGACATCAAGCCTCCCTCACACCCCGGAGACAAGATACAAACGTAAACTTGAAAGCCAGACGAAAATAAAGACCTCCCGTTCCGGAAGGAGACTCGTATACACTTAAAAATGCCGGTCTAGTTATTGACAAATTTATCATCATCCGACTATTGAAGGAGGGCAGGCAGGTAGGAAGGTCATACGCACTCATACACAGACACATACACACACCATCAATGACCATTGTTTATAAGTGAAATGGTGAAAAATGACATCGGTGTGCGACCAATGATTCATACACTGGAGGAAGAGACACATTTAAGCCTCATGACGACGTCTCAAACCACCAGTCCAGAGGTCCCCCCAAATATCTGGCATGCTCGGCACCAAATCGAGCGTAGCTTACAGAATGGCTGAGTTTAAAACATGGAAATGGAGGGGATACGTTCTTGGACTAGGATAAATTTCATTGAACCATGGTTGTCAACTTCATTGCTACTGCGGTGAAATGAGTGAGTCATACCGGCCGAAACGCCCCAACAAATTGCTGCAATAGCATTACCTCTGAGGCGCCAGAGAAAAGACATAATGTTCCACACCATTGAGGGGTTGCCTATGGCAACCACGCTATTATCATCGACACCTTCTCGCACGTACAAACAAACCGCAATGGTTCTTATTTCTTGTTTCTACTCCTACACAGAACAATAACGGAAAATATTTGCTTACTGTTTGGTGTTAGGTACATAGGAGCGCTCCAGGTTACACCAATTTCGGTCACAAACTCCAATGGCAAAGCGCTCTACTCTTGTTACTTCAGTTCACCACTCAGGAGGTGCATTGGTGCTGGAGGTAAGTGCATCATGGGTGCCAAATGCAGCCGTTACCGAAGAAGGGCACTCCTCCAGATGGCCGCGTTTACGAAGAGCCAAAACAAAAAGCCAACATTTGGAGGTACGTCAGTCACTCTCGCTTCAATCCCTGCCTCAGAGACTCTACCGTCTTTGGAAAGGATTTGACGAGTGTCAAAGTGCATCAAGACAAATCAGTTGTGGAAATAAAAGGTATTCCAAATCAGACCCATTCATTTCACCGGAGTGATGAAAAGGGTATTTGAAATCGAAAAATAGACAATGACAAGATTAGATTGCGAGAAACCCTTGGACAGAAGCCGTTCAAATCATTAAATTCTCAGGCTCTTCAGGCGTCATGTGCTAGCATGCATCAAACAGCATTGAATAAATTCAGTCTAGATGAACTTTACTCGCAGACTACAATCCCAATTGGGCGTGCCAAATCACCGCATGAATGACTGACAAGTCTGGTATCAAAATGGATACATATATCTATCCAAAGTAGGTCAGTGAAGAAGTATACACACCTAGTAAGGCATCACTTGAATGCAGAGGAAACAGATGGACCAGTGGGATTACGAAGGTCACCTGGTTGCAGGGACGAGGCGGCAGCAGCAAACATTTGCATTGCCAGGACCATTTTGTCCCCATCACCAAGACAGCTTGGAGTCGGTGCTAGTTGCAAAGGCAGGCCCTGCGAGGGATGCCGCAAGAGAAGTGCTGTCTGGAGAGAGGCCAAGTTTTCCGCCGAAACACCACCTTCTGGATGTGACGGCTGACCCACTATAGGCAAAAAAGAGAAAAGGGTATACGAGATCTTAGGGCTAAAATGCAACTTGGAGCGTTTTTTTTTAATTCATTACCAAGAGAGGACAAAAGTGGATGCGTGAGACAATTCTGCGCGGAGAGGGAGAGAAGATTAAGAAGGGCGGTCTGTTCGACGGCACCTATCGCTCGAGGATGAGATAGTGCCCGTGGTAGAGTCTGCTGAAGGCGACAGCCAGTCGGTTTGCCGAGGAGGGAAGGAGTGACGCTAGGCTGTGAGAGGACGGTTCGCGCTGCCTGCTGCCCTACAGTGCTCGCAACCCCGGAGTGCCAGGCGGCGGTTTGTGGAGGGGGAGACTTGGGCCGTAGACGTTCAATTTCGTCTGAACTGCCCACCAAGTGACCATTGGGTTCGCGAGCGAAGTAGCTGGTGTAGACTTGTGCGTCAAAGTTGCTCGCCGACAATTCACTCCCCACAGTCAACCAACCCTGCCGCGCATCAAATATACACACTACTTTATTCGTCATCGTAACACTTACTTTTCGAAAGGTTTCTTGAAGAAGCGGAGTTTCTCTAGAGTCAACAGTGTGTCAGTACTCATAACAGCCGATGTATATTTCACGCCCAAAGGTATAAGGTGATAACAGCGCGATTATTTCCAAGAACGAGCTCCTAAAAATATGGAAAGCTGGTACATGCAGGACATTAAGATAGCTTTCCACTCTTGACAAACACTGAAAGACTTAATGCTGCTGGACATGGATTTTCTACCCCAGTGTCGCGACTCGGCCGCCAGATGCCACCACACCCGCCTTACGGTCCAGGTCTCAGTTCAAGAAAACAGTACTTGTTCGGATCTCCAAGAGAGAGTCTCAAAGATCAGTCTTTTACCCTCTTTTCTATTACTAGTTAAACGCTGGAAGGTACGTACATGAAAAATTTGTGCGTCTTATTCTGCTTCAAGCTTTTCACTCTGGATAGAAAATTCGAAAGTAGTGGCTTGATTTGAAAGACCTCTCGTACTTGAAGTTCACCTTTTGCCGGAATGCAAATGATGTATTCTAATAAGGAATGCGAATGGCGAAAGGAAAAGAAAAACTCGCAGCTCTGAGAGTGCTGTCACGACCAAAGAGATGGAGACGACGGCGACCAAGACAGAAGTGTTCAATGATGTGGAAGATCTCGGTGGGTTTGTCCCTGTCGCCATAGGTGCCAGGAGCTTTTGCTTCACTGATGATGAGATCGATGTCAAGGTTGGCGTGGATGAAATCGCCGTCGACGGAGCGACGCACGGTGCCGTGGATGCCCATGAGGCAGTGTTCCTTTGTGCGCTGGAGCACTGCACCTGGTTCCAGTTGCTCGTGGCAGGGCCGTGTCTTATTTGTCTTTATCCAACAGATGTCTTCGCAGCGTCGGAAGCCCCACTTCTTCAGACACTTTTAAGGAACAAAAGAAGCGCAATACGCAATTTATTAACCACACTTCCAGGGATATAACATATCCAAGTAGATGTTTTCCTTAACAACTAGCCACTAAGAATCTTCTGCACATGTGGGATTAACGATAATAGCAAAGGTGCCGCAGTTGGCTTTCGCCAAGATTTTAAGGCATCCAACTAGGTATGCTACTGATAATGTGAAAGTAACATACTTTTCTGGCTCCATCGAGACCTTCACCACTGCCACACCAAATCCAGATGAAGGAGCGCGGTGCAGCGATTTTCTCAACTTCCAAAGCCTCAATCTAAAGGGGACACATTAAACCTCGGGACTAGACTGGGTTAAGGAAAAAAATCCGCTGACGTACCTCCTGCCACGACCAGGAGCGATCAAGCGGTGGTTCCACCAAAATGACATCAAAGACGGAATTTAGATCTTGTAGATTGAAATTACGGAGATCCACCCGGAGATACATGGGCGGCGTGACTCGCGATTGAATGAGCTCATCTTTTAGACGAATTAACTCCCTCAATTTCGGATATTCCTCAAAACGATTCCTAAGTCCTGGAAGTGGTAAAATTGAACTATCAGAGAGCTTTCTTTGATATGTCCCCCAAGTTACCTGCAATCAATGATACTTGTTTGACTACATGGCATCGTGAAAAGTTATCAATATCTACAATCCTTCAGCCCTTCTGGATGACCAGGGGCGCCCCATTATTGACATTAGTAAGCTACCCCAATTCAAGCAGACAATAATTCTGATTCCTTCGGATCCCTATCAAAACTGAACCTTGTAAAGTGGATTTGCCATTGTGTAAAGATGACATTGTGGACTCACCACAGAGGGATGAGGAAACAGTATTAACTTTTGGCGGAGTGAAAAGTAATGAAGAGAGGACAGGTTTAAACGAGACTACCCAAAAGCGAAGATACATGAAGATCTGACAACACGATGACCCCCTTCCTCATTATCCCCCAAAGCAAACTTAACTGAGTGATTCGCCTTGTAGGGAGCGTGATATTCACAATCCCCCAACTAAATGCACGGTATGTGCTACCGCTGATGGGCTAGGCAACAATTCTCCCCATGATGCGACTTTGGTAACAGCATCGCCAAGCATGACTTGCGTTTATTTGAAGTCCACATGAAGGCGCATTCCATTCTAGAGATAAAGCTCAAAAGGGCAGGGGCCAATATAATAAGATAGTTTTATAATTAAACGATACTTTCATTCGTTATAGGGTTCGGTAAGCATCCAGGCGCAATGGCATTCTATTTATGAATGACTTCAAAAACAATTTTCGGTAATTGGTCCTTTTTAAATCAAGATTTCAACCTATTTGTTTTTTGTGAAAAGGAGGCTGTCAGGCACTCAAAACTCAGAACGATAGGGGGAGAAGTCAAGGAAGTGCTTACCGGTGTCACGAATAAAATTTTGAGGCCGTTTCCCTGTGTCAACAAAGTGTTGACAGTAGTCATTATGCGGATTAGCGCTCTGTGTACCCTTGAGAAAGGTGGAGGTGCTGAGGTAGAGACCCTCCCTTGAATCCGGATTGCGTGAGGGACCGGAGGATGAAGTGGAAAAACAGGAGGCATGACTTTCACCACCTCGACGGACTAGACGACCCTCGCTGAGAATATAGCCGTGGGATAGCGGTAGGCCATCGAGGCCTTGATAGAGGAGACGGAGAATGGAGTTGGAGAGTCGGGATGCTTGGATACTCCTCAAGGTAGGTCTGGTAAAAAGGAGCAATAACGTAGAAAACTAAGCAACTGTGACTCAAGCAAGATACTGAACTCCTCCAGGGTGTTTCACAAACAGATCGCCTAAGCATGAAAAAAAATAAACGCGGCAATGTAATTTTCCTAACTTGAGGACAAATCGATTTTTGTTAACTTTTGAGGAGTAGAGGAACTGGTAAAAAATTAGAGATAATCTATGGCACAACAGAACAATGGCAGTAGATATTTGTATGCCAAGCAAGAGAATGTGGTGAACTATGTATCAGCAACACATAAGACCGAAGTTGCAGCCACGCTCATTACATTTACTGCCTTACAATCAAAACATTCTAGTAACAACGCTCATTAAAGACATCGGTAAATATCCCGAAATTCTTACTCACAAAATTAAAGACTTCTTCATTGCCGCCTCATCAAAAGAACCGATGCCAACTGGTTTATACTTAAGTCGATCTTTGAGGGCTCTGAATAGGGCACATTGGTATAAAGTTTCCTCAAAGCTATCACCCTGTTGAACGCAATTGGACAACACACTAGGGTCCCCAGCCAAATGTTTCAGAATCAGCTGCCGAACTTGAGTTTGACGTCGACGGCGATTAGCAAGACGCAGTCGATAACATTCCAGGGAATCGGAAGGAGAAAGGTAGGTGGTTTTCCCCATCCTGGGCATTAACGCATGTTAGATACTGCACAGGTCATCAAATACCAAAAAGTGAAAAGTGCGAAGAAGATTTATTAAGTGAGTGCAAAAGTCTACAGACTCTCCAGAGGAGTTTCGATACTGGATTTCACAACAAAGAATCCAAAAATACCCAATCCGTAAAGACCAACGCTCTTGATCAAAGACCTAGACGAAATAATAAGCCAACAATCTCCCACCATTTAAACGGATCTTCATAAAGATCATAAAGGGGACCCTTGGATTGATGCTTCTTTTCGGGAAGCATCATAAAGCCAGGAGGTGCAAACATACCGACCACTGCAAAAATGATCTCAAAAATTGAGGGCGTAACGGCGGTAAATAAAACAAACATACTTTCAACTGTAGATTTCAAGTAAATCTTCAAAAGAATTCGCGTGAATCACTCTTTTATTTAAAAATATCAGAGTTGGATGCAAAAACTAGGTGGATTGCACCATGTTTCAAGAGGGGGAGAGATTAAAATAGCAAAGAATGAAATAGCCTACAAGCTTAAAGTTAAAAGGATTTTTACAAATAAGACTGCGAGTGGGTATTACACCAGCTGTTTTTTAACTGTTGCATCTCTTTCACATTTTGTTATTGATTATTTCTCACTAGGATCCTAACACACTAGAGAGCTTTTTTGGTGTCTAAGACTTATAATGCCTTATTTCTCCAGCGATTTTTGGCACGCAAATTCTCGTAAACAGAGGGATTGGAGCTGCTGCCATGGCCCGGAGACCAACCAGCCCGGCTAGAATATGGCCACCCAAGTGACCGAAACCGGCAGTCGGAACAAACAAAGTACTACGGTGATGGAATCATCACTTGCACAACGATTTATATGGTTGCCTTTACCCCCTTGACGGTTTAAACGCCAATGCCCCGAGATCCGGGATGGCACCCTGTGGATGCCTCCGCCTGGTCCCACTTCCAAAAACATGGTTTAACCCTTCGAACACTGCCCCTTACATGACCTTATAGCTCTCCAGGGGGAATATTTCTCTGACCAGTGGCATAAGTGTGCGTGAGTTTCGAATCCCACGGCTATTCTCACATTCGCACCCGAATTTTATTGTTTCTGACCTTAGCTGCGCTTTTTTTCGTCAGGTCTGTGGAATCGCTTAAGCTCAAGGTTAAACAAATGAATGCCACTGTATCGATAGCACTTGGTCGCAAAGCCTATTTTGCACTCATATGGGAGAAATAAATGCATTCAATGAAGTAAGAAAGTGCATCTTTTGATTTGCACTATTCCGCCAGTACGTCTGGGACAATGGTTGGTCACTAACACCTTTAGCTCGAGGTGTCTCCTTTCCACCCATGTGATCCAGCTGTGCGTGTACCAGTAGGATTTGGACAGCCAGGCGCTCAGGACATCCACCACCTTCAAACATTCCTGCCACCTCCGCCTCGCCACCCTGATTTACGACGTCATCTCTCTCGCTGTGCGCATATAAAAGGGCGTAAGGAGCCGTATGAAGATCGTACTTCGGCAACGCTATTTTCGTGACTCTGCAGCACCATCTGTCTTCAAAATTTGACCCACCATTGTTGAAATGGATGGTTATTTAGGTTCAGGGTCAAATCCTCGTGTCTTGCGCGGTTCAATACTAATCTCAGATCGGTGCCATGCCATCGATCATCCCATCCAAAGGCTGATACGACATCTAGGTGTGTAATATACAATGTTTAGGAGATAATCCTACTTGCCAAGCTGACCTAAGACGTTGGAAAATAGCGCTTGCGTTACATGGTCCGAAAGACATTGGCTGTGTGGCAGCACAAGCGCTGCCACTCCACTGCCCTCATCCTAAGTCTAGGAAGGGAAACTTCTTTAACCCATGTAGGGGATCAAACGAATCATTAACGTTGAGTGGAGGTAAAGCAACCTCTTTGGTCAGCACGACAAGTTTCCTTTAGTCGATACACAGCCGTAGACCTCTGTCGCTCCTCCCTATCAGACGCCTCTGGTAATTTCTCTGATGAGGTGGCTTGCTTCTTCTTCGCTGGATATCACATTGGTCCAGATTCGCCGATATCCACTGTGCGTATAACGATTTCATTTTTGCCCAATTGAACTCTTTCCTGTGTTGACTTCTAATTACGTTTTCCTCTTACTGATAACTCCATTTATTCTGCTAAATGCCATCTGCTAAACGGTGATCTGATCTAGTCATGGCTATCCTTATGGATTCATTGAGATATAGCGCAGGAAACCTCAACGCGAGGATGCTGAGATTGATCGTCTAAAGCAAGTATTGTAGTGCAGGATCAAAAGCAACTACTGCCAAATCCCCATAGTCAAATTTGTTGGCTAGCTGAGGGAGTTGGCACCCTTTCTATGGAGCCCCTTGATAATAATGAGTGAACAAGACCCATGTCTAGGCTAGGCAGTTATCAGTTAGGTGACTCTTTCCTCCAAAAGTTGGAGGGAATTCATGTATTCCAAATCGCCTTTACCCATTTTCTGGCGGCTTTATAAAATCCACCCCGCAAATGTGTTTTCGACATAGTGAATGGCGAGTTGGAGTGGGGCAATGCGGCATTCTTCAAACCTAGTTTTCGAGATCACCCCAGCCTTTGCATAGAAAGAATTGAATTTTTGGGGAATTAAGCTAAATTTTCAGGGTGGTCTTTAATGTTGAGGCAGAATAACGCGTTGATCTGACGATTTTAGGTCACTATCCAAAACTTATGCAGATTATGAAGAAAAGAAGCATGCCAATACTCTGAGAAGAGTACATTGACTAAGTTGGGGAAGTCTTTGTTGGCACTATTGCAACAGGTACAGGGATTGGAGTTACGCTTACTTAGTAAGGAGACTAATGTTTACTGAACGAATTCCGCTCAAAGATCTATTTAACAAACGGGTATTACATATGGACAATTTGCTTCATTGTGGGAGTGTAAGAAAGTTACGCTTAAAAACGCACATGTTATAGAAATCCAAGCAACCTTAAGTAACTTATTGCCAAGCAGGGTCCTTTAAAGAGCCGTAACAATAACTACAAGCCAAAGCTACAAAACGTGAATTTGGGGTTTCGACCTTTAACTATAAAAGTTCTAAAATTAGTCCCAATATCCCTAGTGAAGCGCAAATATATTGCTAGCATTGTTTATAGATGACAAATACAGCCCTTGATATTTCGAGATCACTTATTTATACATTGTGTGATACAAATCGAAGTGGTTGCTTTAAATCAAACAAGTTGTTTACTTACTCTTTAATATGATAAAGGTTTTGTTACTTTGAAAACTCAAATTTGCATTCCTTTAAGATGCATTCGTTTAAGCGTACCAATCAATTGCACTTCTAATCTTAGCAGTTTTAAAAGGCAGTGATAAGCCTTAATGCACGGAATACGCATTTGCGATAGAATATTTAAGCTACTTATTTTACTAGTATTATTTCAAAGACGGAGCACCGGATTCCCTAACAAATGGAGTTCGCCACATTAATTCATAGCTACGCATGTATAAAGGTGCGTTATGGTCATACGTATTGATTATTTCAATGGCACAATGGTCATCTTGAAGAAAAAAGAAAACAATTTCTTATTTGTATGAGTTCTAGCACACAAGTTTTATGCCGCGCTTGTTGTTGATTTATGAGTGTCAAATAGGTGCTTTGCAGGACAGACTATTTCAATTTGCCGGATTTGATGTGAGTAACACGAAGGATAGACACCAAGATTCTTCTTGTTCTACGATTCAACTCGAACTAATTTTATGCTCATAATGGCCGGTTTATGTATATATCTACATTGTTAAGTTTGACGCATTAATGCAAATCAACTCTGGAGGGAAAAAATTTCGATGAACGCAGTTGTAATCGTTTTGTAAAAACCTCCAACTAACGTTTTATAATTCCAAATGACTAATCCTCCTCTTTGTTTGCAAGGATTAATGGCTACCACTGAGTGATTCCTAGTGTGGTTATCCACGTATTGTTTTTGCGCCTCATTGGCATTGCTATTACAGGTAAATGTCTACGCTAAACTTAGACAGCATAGCAGTCAAAAATACTCCCTAATTTCCATTTTTAAAATACTATAGCACAGTTTTAAGGTTTTCAGGAGATGGCTCCAGTGCCGTATTTTCCAATTCCTGTCCAAATTCCAGTTCACCTTACGTGAGTCAGTTGTTTGGCTGTCCAGCTGAATAACCCCGTGAAGCAGCTTTTGCCCTTCATCTAATCATCCGTTCTTTGCGAGTATAATAGTCTAGCCGCGACGTCATCTCCAGCCCTATAATCATAGACATTTCGGTCTAGTGTGTACGACCTTCCCTCCTCCTCCTCCCTCCTGTTTTTACAGCAGCCATCTCCCAGTCGAATGCCTTGTCAAATTAGCAAATATGTCTCCTCCAATTTGACACACATCAGAGCCTCAAGCCGATAGCCCTATTTTCCCCAATTAATGTACACAGAACCTGTCAATCGATTGTGCCCCGTTTGTTTGTTTACTTCGTCGTGCATGCATTCACTCGTGCGTCTGTACGTGTCAGCCCTCGCATTGGCTGTCAAGCGAGCGCGTGGTCCCGGCGCGTACAATAATAAATCGCCATGCGCGCATGACCTTGACGTGTGCGGTGTGCACGCGTGTCACCCAGTGCCACTAGCCGCCACAGTTGTTGTATTTGCGTGCGTGTGTGTGTATGTGTGTGCGGGAGTTAGGGCAGTCAGGTAGGAGAGCTGGCGTGCAATTAGCTGCCCCTTCTGCCACGCAGACGTTTGCATACACCTGACGGGTTTCGCAGCGCTACACGTCAACAAGCCATAAACGATGCCTTTTTTAAAGAGTCAATGCTCTACGTATTATTTAAAGCCCTATGTTATGCTATTATTTGAGGGCAATTAACATAAGAGCTGTTACATCCTATATTAGCACAATCATTTCAGTCGTAGAAACGGGTGGTAGTGTTATAAAGATTCCACCCTTATTTCTGATCAGGCAATAAACTGAAGACTATATTTAGTGGCTCTTAAAAAGCCGGAGTCGAGAATATGGTAGCACGCGAACAACTGGGCCACAAGTCTCCAGACCCAGCGCTCAGTGCTCACAAATGGCTCAACATTGGCTTACCTGAAACCAACCGAATAGGGTGCGTGAAGATCAGGAGCTCCCTTTCTTTTGGTTATAGGGAATGCGAAGACGGTACGTGAGCCTAGTCGCCACGCCAGGATTGGCAGAAGCTCACCTTCTAATATTTGAAAATGAGACGAAGTGGGTGGCGTCTAATCCACCCCTGACCTCGCCCTGTAGCACACCATCACCCACACCTTCCTCTTCTCCTCCTCGACCTGTCTCTGAGATAGGATCGGCCTCCCTCCAGACTCTCGAACATCTCTTACAAGCCAATGATGGCTCTCGCAAGGGTGCCAAATACGTTGTTCGACTGGAGGGGCTTTTCTATGTTGGGGTGAACCATGTCTACGTCAATGGGCGATTGTCTGTTGCTGCAGCAATAAAATCGGCCTTTGGGAAACTCGTGGTAGGATCGAAGAGCCAGGAATATCATCATCATCATCATCAAAAGCAGAAGCATCAAAATCCTTTAGACCCTGCTGGAAGTGCGGTAAGCTGAAAAACATACAGTTTGGCCATCCTGGTGAAATTCCGTGTTAATCGGCTTCGTCGCCTCGCCTTTCGATTAGGAGTCATACATATCCACCACCTCAACACCGGGAACAATTAACGGATCTGTAGAGGCTTCAGCTTCCTCTCAGCGACCGGCATCGATCTGCGGATTGCCATCACTAAATGGTGTCACTTCTACCGCCACCTCAACCACAGCTAATCCATCACGTTCACCCACCTCCTTGGGACTTTACTTCCAGGACGGAAGTTCCACGCTAATGTCCTTTCCCACCCCTGATCTCCTTGAAGATTGGTTGCGACTTCTTTCTGCTGTTGTTGGTACTAATCGATCGCGATCTGGTTATCCTCACATTGGTAAGTGGAGTGAAACTATATTGCATCTCTTAGATCGTAAATGGAATTTTTAGAATGCATTGAATCGCTTCCTGCGTTGTCGAGCTCAAAGAGTAGAGCAAGCCCTTTTTTCTGCTGTCTACCTACAAAGAAAGGAGAAGGAAAAAAAAATCTGTGCTTAAAGCACATATGAAGGTGTGCACACAAAGTCTGCAGGAGGAGGAGGTCATTAATACCGACTTGTGCGCAGTAAATGACATCTTGATTTTGTGCAGGCTAATGCACCTAATGCCCCCTCAGGTATTTCCTCCCCCTCAACTGGGAAAAGAACATCCCCCTTGGCATGAGACATTTGTGTTTGATTGAGCGGTAATGAGCTAATCGTCTAATGTGTAGAAGAGGTCTTGGCAATGGAGAATACTCGGAGCATAGCTAGTGGTTACCCCTCCGCATTCGAGATTGGAGTTCCAGGAATTTTTGCCCTTTACCAATGATCACTAGGGTGAGAGGAAGCACTGGTCATAGTTTGTCACTCATGTGGTTCGAGTAGCCTCATAGGTCATCACGCTTTCCGAGCGGACATGTCTTAAAGGGCTCCATGCATACATAAAACATCACGTGTACGTGACCTTGAGGCGCACCAATAAGAGCAGTCCTCCTCTCATTTGCATATAGACGCACGCACACACCATTTGTGCTTGCCTGATGTCTTGTCTCTCCTCTGCCTTTAGACGGGCTTAGGCAAACCAGCTCGACTGTAAGAAACAAAGTTTTCGAAGGTATTCCCTTGACACACTTAGTTATTACACAGGGCGTCGAGAGAGTTGAAAAGGCACGGACAGGGATGGGGTAAAATCTTTGTTCTGGCTGTTCATCAATCTACCTACTTCTTCATTCGTCTAACTATTACCATACCTTTCAAAGATTTGTCTCGATGTGAACATTATAATGCCGTCTTTAATCGCACTTAGCTGGTTCTTCCTTGTATCCTCTGGCCTTATAATGATATTTTAATGAGGCTGTAGCATTGATAGGTTACTACACCGTGATAGAAGATGCATTCATGACATGCTAAGGGCTCTGAGGGAGATTTTGTTTTATTGATACCAGACCCGCGGGTAGGACCAGAGCCAGCATAGGCCGGTCCTATGCAGAATAGCTCTTGATTTCTTATTTTCGTTGAATAAGTCCCTTTCCACGCTTTGAGAAGTAAGCATAATGAAGGCTTTGTTTCTGACACTTACCGTGGCTTCAGGGGGGAAGCAGGGAGGCATGCGGAGAGGGTGACCACGGTGTGTATGTGCGAAAGCAGTGCTTGACGTCACTCCTTCATTTCCCTTGAATCAAAGTTCAACCTCTACCGTCTTCGCTGTGGTGGATCTGCGTTTTCGGTTTCCCACCGCAGCGAATTTTTTGCCTCCACGCATTAGGGAAGCAAGGGATATTCGTACGGAGACACGCATCAATTGAGATCATTTTAGAGTAAAAAATGAATACTCGGGAAGGACTGCATATTAATAATTTATTCGACAACTAAGCTGAAATAAAAGAACAAATGAATATGCTGTGGATGGCTTAATAAAATAGCACTAAATAGGTGAAACAGTGGCTCTGGAAGGAATGAATTAGATATTGTGGAGCAAGAATGAAGGTTCTGGTTGTATGTCTGGATTGCATAACGTTTCTTTTTTTACAGCGCCACATCTTCACTTGAAACAAACCCATGTGTCCCGCTTTTTAAAACTGTCTATGGTGATACGTATAAGTTATCTTAATTCGTGAATACTATAGCCTACGAAAACCGATGTGAATTCATCTATGCAGCTGGAATACTTATCTCACCACCCATTTTTCAGTCTGTGCATTCCGTTGAGTCACATCACTCCACGCTGCCGAATGGGTGCTGATGAACGCACAGAAACCTTGTCGTTATTTACATCCTCCCTCTAGAATACGCCTCAACAGTGACATGCAGATTCAAGGCAAAGGAATTCAACTCGGGTCCCTTTCCCAAGATAAAGGGGGAGTGTCTCTTCTGTCTCTCCAAACTGGACGTCCTTCTCATCAACCGAAATATCAAACAGCCCGATCTCTCCATTCGCGTACGTTACTCTATCATTCATGCGCAGAGATGCTTTGAACTGCTTTTCAACTCTCGGTGACTGTTATTATCGTAGTTCAAGCTACAGCGTTGATAAGAGTGGTTAATCTACTGCTAGTGTTCAAAAGACACTTATACAAGTATGAGGTCTTGCGATTCAAAGGAAAGTTTTTCTCCTGCTCAGTTTCCTCCCATGAAAATTTGGATCTCAGCTAGGCGTTCCACGCATGAAATGCTCACAGATCCGACTGCCGACCTGTTGTCACTAGCCCGTAGATCCTCCATGGTCTATTCCATTAAATATCTTTCTATTCGTCGACTGAAAGCGCCAGTGCTGCATCGCGCTGTGTTTAAAGTGTCCTGTATAAGAAGGTACCCGTGAGTTGGGTGACTGGCCTTCCCATTGAATACAAACATGTACCCACCACCGTTATTAAGGGTGCCCAGTCATTGATGACCGTAAATATGTGTGACAGTTGTTAATGCATGATTGGATAAACCTGAAAACTATTAATCCACCTAGTATTACCATAATAGCATGTCTTACTATTAATGCGAATAACTAAGTGATGAGGCATTTTGGACCACGGAAACTTTGGAAGGTGGGCATGCCCCACAAAATAGGAGGTGAAGCCACGGCGATTAACGCACATGGGCATACAGTCGACAATGAATCAGCAGTCCTGATGCTCCTCCACCCACTACGCAGGTGACTGAAGACTGTTTTATGGCTTCACACGCGTGTTACTGCCTTAAATATCATAAAAAGACATATTTAAAGGTACCGAAGTAGACTATTTAGGACCGCTTCTGTAACCAAAGACTCCCGAAATAACCGCGGACTGAATGAAGGTGGGAATATGGAAGTGCTTGGTGGCTCGCCTGGCTAACCAAAGATTTGCCATGTTGTCCCCTGTCTCAGGAGGCATTAAGCGCCATTTATCATCACGACACGCTTTAATCACATTTAGGCGTAGTCGGAGAAGAAGACCCTCAGAATTGCCATTGTGAGGAGGAATTTGGCTGAGTTTAGTGCCGCCAGTTCCTTGAGGGCGTACTCAGTAAGGGGACGAACCAAGGTTTTGCTTTCCTACAGCTTTTTTGGCCTCCATTTTTATGCTTTAGTGAAACATTTCCACAGTAGGTGAATTATCTTCCACCAACTGAAAGTGTTATTCTCTTTGTTTTTTGTGCTCAAAATCAGTTCCCCTACGTGCGAAATTGCGCCTCAAGAGATGATGGACGTCTGTGTTTGGATATTGGCCGAGCGGCACCAACCGGGGAATGTGAACTCGTTCTCCAGCTGCCCAACGCTCGAGAGGCGAAGGCTGCCCACACACGGTGTATCATGTATGTTCCATATTCTTAACAGCGACTTAGTCATTGTGATTTTCTGGTCCGAATAGATTAATGTAACTCCTCAGTCATTCTCCAAGAAGTTGTAAGATGTGGGAGTCGGGGAACGGAATCAACAGAAGCAGCACACCGTGTACAGATAAGATATGATAAGACCCTTAACGTATAGTCTGTCAATGATTCCAAGGCAACCAAGAGTTTGGAAGAAGACCAAATGTTGACTCTCAGTCAAGACGGAAAGTCTGCACATTCTTCTGGTTTTAGTGGATCCGAATTTTCGTTCTCTCTGGGGTAAGACCTTCCTAAAGACGAAATAAAACATAATACTGAGGCATAGTATGTGTTTTAGACGTAATACTAGACTGAGGGGCTAGCAGTGTGGCGCAGGGGCCATGTCACTGGGCGTGCTTAAACAAAACTAAAAAGTAAACAGCAGTCAAAGAGTTACAAAGCTGCTCTCATTTGTGTGCAACTGAGAAAAGGTCTGATCGCAGTGTCACTGATCCCTCGTGGCAATTCCACTGGAACAGGACTTTTGTCTTGCTTGGAAACAGTATTGCGGAAGGGGGGAATGTGCGGTCATTTCGTATGTCCGTCGATAAGCTTAGGGGCATTGACCTAAAATCAGGGGCGTGTGGCAAAAAAGGGGGCTTAAACTATTGGCATGGCGACAGTGATTCGCTTCTGACCCTTCCCCACTACTTTACTCTAACTTCAGCGCTGTCCAGCCATACCAAATATATCCGGATTCCATCTATCTTGTGGGGAAGTGGAAGAGTTATTGCGCGTTCACTTCATTAACGTCCCCATACGGATACGTAGCTAACTTTTCAGGGTGGTTCACGGGTGAGGCTACTTCAGGTGTTGATGGCGTTCCTTCAGAACACGGAATTGGGCAATTACCGAAGGCAGGCACCATTCTGAACCCTTCTGTTTAAGATTGGTCCATGCTCCAAATCTGATTCACTTCATCTGCAAGACACTATTTGTATACCCATTTTCTCGAGGGCAGTTATCGGGTTGGATTGTGTACCACTGATGTTGATGGTCCGTTCGTCATGAGGCTCCACATATTCAGCCATCAATGACCCATCTTCATGCGCAGCTTTTTTGCTTGGTAGCCAGGCAGTGGAACCAGGATTCTTGTTCATCTTAATTGCATGTACTGGTTACTGTCACAACACCTTTAGACAGTGAAGCTGTTACAAGTCTGAATGGAAGGGGAAGAACATCCTGCCACCGAGGCAGTAACCAATCAGAAGGGACCATTCAACCTCCAGAAGCATTTTTCGGGTCCCGGGGGCCAACATCCAATCAATGGGTTCTTTCAAACACGTAGGACTGTAGGAGATGGCTTGATTTAACATGCATTCCAAAGAGAGGCATTAAATTTCAATAGCCACCCACAGGTCATATATTTGCCCGTGTGTATGTGTGTGTGTGTGCGTTACATTGGTTCTCGTATCAGGTATTTGGGTTACACTCACAACCTCCATTTATTTTACACAGCTCTGCATTTTTTTGCACCGCAGTCTTTTGTGCCCTCCTCAAGTTTGTTTGATAGGCTGCAAAAATTCCCTGTTCAAGCCCACTGTTTCAATTTTGAAAGGGTAAGGGGGTGAACTGACAATCAAACATGCCTCACCATTGTTACCACAGGAGGCCACTTTTATTTGGCTTACTTTAGCTCATCTTCCAGACGTCGCTGTTCCATAAAACCACAGTTATGTGGACAAGCGCTTGAAATGCAAGTCGTGGCAAAGGAGGTCGCTGGGTCCTGTCTCTTTCTCCCTCGATGTTTATTTGCACGTAGAATGTTTTTCTTTCCATTATTTTGTGACAACAAACCACTTTGCAAACTACTTCAAACCACAGTCCCACCCAACCGCGTAAACATAAACACCAACTGCTCTCCTATTTTTGTGACGCGCTAGACAACGCCAGTTGACCTTGAGCAGCAAGGTCATGTAAGCAAGCACTAGTGGGTGAGTGAAGGGCTGAATTACTTACAGCACGTTATCATCATTTAGGCTAATGCGGCAGTGTCCCACTTGGCTGAAACTTGGACGAGATGGACCCAGCTCTCGTAGACGTACGCTACCAAACTTTGGGTGAGTTAATGTACACAACTTCTGAAATTCTTTGCTCATTCCCTTGGCGATAGCATCCATCTGAGAAACGGCCTTCTGGCTACCTTTCGCAAGCACAAGGCGTATTCAAGCTAGGCAGAGACTCTTGAATTTATAAAAGAATCACTTTTAGAGAGGGAAAGTCGCCCCTCCTACCACAGTCTGCCATGGAAAGTTTTTATGCGGAAAGATTTGCAAGTGCGTCCTGAATCATCCCAAAGAACCCTGGCTGATTTGGTATTCGATTTGATTCCAGAATAAAATAGTTTTCATTGACAAGTTGCACTCACCTCTTTTCTGATGATGAAACCGCGTCTTGGTTTCAAGGTTAGCGTCTTCGTACTCATAGCTGATTGGACTCACTATTGCCACAGAAAGATTGGCTTCTTGTCTACCGGAAGGTTCTACACTCTGGAGGCATTTATATCCTCAGGAATGACCGCCGAGCTAGAACTGTCACTGACATTTACCCGTACGAGTTGTTTTAACACATGCACCGAGGTTAATCAGTCAAATATGGGACGGCTGAACGGGTGAGCGTCCCGCTGTCACAGTGCGGTTTTATGCCTTCGTTCACGTGATACTGCGTTCTTCACCTCATGGTATTCCATACACACGCGCACCATCACCGTTGCGTGGTGCCTTGGTTAGCGGCGTCTGGGAGTGGCCCACGATGGCATCTGTGCTACCAAAAAAGTAAACTCGGTATCTGCTGCTGCATCAAGTACCGTCGCGGTAACATACCTCTCAATAGTAAACTTGTGATATCAAAGGCCACACGTGGTGAACTGCTTTGGGTTGCCAAAGTGGGGTAGAATAAGGAAGATTGCCCTCTCTCCATAGTCCTTCCCGTTCATTGACGATTCTGTCTCGGTCGCCGTGTACGATACGGATAAAAAACGCGTGGCTGTTAGACCATGGATGCCATTTTATATCCCTTTTCGGGCTATTTAAATTTGGACGATGAAGAAAATTGCAAGTTTTCACTCACCGCCGACGAAATAGACCTGACCTCGACTTGACCTTAACTGGCGCATCGCGTCTGGCTAATTCTTTCCACGGATTGCTATGCGAGAGTTTGCCATTGATCCAGGTCCATGATTGATTAATACGCTTGTAGAAGAAAAGCTACCGGTGTTAACCTGGCGGGGCCTCCGTTACCCCGTGTACCTGCAGTGAACGCAAACACTACTCCCTCTGCCGTCACTACTCCGACGGAGGAACAACGAATGACCTCGGAGCAGCGATTAGCGCCATCCATCCTCCCCATCGTGCCCGAGGCATCGATCGCTCCCGTGTCGGCACTGCCCACACCGTCACCTCCGTCGCCAGCACCGCTTTTACCACTGCCCGACATCATCTCGGTGGCCTTCTCCTCGCATTCTGTATCTCATCTGATAGGCCGACGGATTCATCATTGTTCCTCGCTCTCCCGCAAGAGTCACTCATTTCCCTCCCGTCTGTGCACTGAACCTATTCCTGAAGTTGTTGTCGTTGACGAACGCGCTGGTGACACCACGGAAGCTGGTCTGTGAGTTCACTTACCCACCTGGTGGAATTATTTTTGCAATCCGAGACTGACTTAAATCGGAAGTGACACATACTACTGAGTAGTATAGACTGCAGTTCTTAGTAACGTATGTTAAACGTGCCGTTATGGTAATCATTATTATTTAACTGCATTTTGCAGTGTTGGAGTATCTATCCAGATGGATAGGGTTTCTGAGTCACCTTAAAGGTGCAAGCGAGGTTAATGCGATAACTCATTGAGATACTTGCTTCCTCAACCCTCCATGGTCACAACCCAAGGCATACTAGCATGGAGCAGGGTTCAGTACTAATCTGTTGGGAGGCTAATAGGTATGATTAGGATTTCACGACTCAGAGTAAGCATAAGATGCTTCTTTTCGGAACAAATATGATGTTATCGCAAAACAATCTCTTTCCCCAATTTTGTTCCGTCATGGTTTACCCACAACATTTCGATTTTGGTTGTATTATTGCAAAAAAGTGCTGTTCTTGCGTGGAGAAAGCAAATACCTCCACTTGCGTCCACAGCATATAACCTTTCCCACCACAAAGTATCTTATCCAAACGTTCGCTAAATTTTAAGGGAATCTCCAAATCCAACTTCTGATGAAGCACCGGAAACGGACGAAAGCCCTCCAACACCGACTCATAACAACTGCAACAGCGCAGCTGACCCCACTAACCACTACCTTCAACTCAATGTCGGTCAGTAGCGCAAATGCCTAACATTTAAAAGCTCTACTTAATTATTTGAGTAGCACACTAAATCGTGCCTTTTCCACAGACAACCTAATGGGCACGCATATCAAGAGCATTGCCAAGTACACTGTGTCGGATGCAGGAAGCGGTGTGACGGGAGGTGGAGGAGGGGGAGGAGGTGCTGGTGGGAGGGATGAGAGAGGGTTAGGTCTTAAAGATGAGATGCCTTCAGAGGAAACAATTCATCACGTCCTAGCCTACCTCTCTAGCATAACACGCCCTTCAAAAGCCGTCAATGTGGAGAGCGAGCCTTCTAGAACCAGCATCACATCCAGACAGCCAACAGTCAAGTTTTCACCCAATCCTCTTATGATTCCTGCTGATCGTAAGTTACGATTTTAGTACCCGAAAATTGATAAGAAACACTGGAGATTTACACATGTTTTACTTCTCCAGAGACCCAAGATGGATTCTATGTGGAACCACTGATAGTTGGCATCGATCGACTTACCACAAAGGTAGGCTCCCAATCCTCCGAAATTAGTAGAACCTCCTCTACAAAAAAAACCTCCAGTTCCAGCGGGGGAGTTCAACTGCGTAGACCAAAGCGATGTTTCACTGGCTATGCCTCTCAGGGTAGCAGTAGTCTGGGTGTTTCCAGTGGTGGAAGTGGTGGAAGTGTTGGATCAAGCAATCGTAGCCGTATCTGTTCGCATCGCGACAACGATGAACTCTTTGCAGACCTCACTTACGCCCCCTCTGCCTCCTCGCGTCACACTACTCTTTGGCAAATGTCGAAGGGATCCACTTGTGAGCGGTCATCAGTCTCCTTTGAGACGGGAACTATGTCGATGTTAGAGGAATCCTGCTGTATTGATGATGACGGGAAGGATCATAAGCGTCCACGGACTGCCAGTGATGCAGGAACGAAGTGGAAGACCAGCATAACTGCTCCCATAAGACTCTTGCCATCGAGCAGCCAGATTGCTGACGCCATATCCCGTCCACGGGCACGTTCATTGACTCAACAGCTAGCCACAAAACCGCTTAGCCAACCCATTGGAGTAAAGGATCTAGAAGGAATGCCTTCCAGTGAGGCTTACAATGGATGTGTGCAGTTGGGTTCACGTTCAAGCTCTACAACTTCAACATCGAAAAGCATCAGGCGAGCTCTAGAACACGTACTTGGAAGACCTCGGTCCACGGAAGAAAGAGATGGTCTGGTAGGTAGTACAACTTCTCCAAGTCATCATCTGCAACAGAATAAAAGTCGTCTACAGGACTCAGAGATCTATGTAGAAATGGACTTTCCGCTGGCGAACCCGTCTCACATTGCCACCGAGCTACCTCCAGAGATGCGAAATACCATAAGGGGCTCCCTTCTCATAACGCCGTCAGACTCCCTCTCTTCTAACTCTTCCTGCCTCTCCTTTTATGGTGGTGGTTGCGGTGGTGGTGGTAGTGGTGGTGGAAGGCAGCCAATGCCTCTGACTCGCAACACTCCTGGACTGAGTTTCAGCGAGCACTACGGCTTCGTACTTAGTCAGGCAGTGGCCTCAACAATCTCAGCTTCGAGAACGCCCTTCCTTATGAAGCCTCCAAACGCGAGCACTACTACCAATGTCAATACTGCTGGCTGTGATATTCCTTCGCCCACCACGGCTCACTGAGATTCTAACTCCGGCTTCATTTTCTTTTCTCATTCTGTGATAGCTCATGCGTGTGTACATATTAACTCGACCAGTGTACATAGACTCAGAGGTGTGACTGTCTCCTGCTCTTAAGGTGTGTTTTATCAACAGGTATTTTTGTGGCGGTTTGATGGTCTAACACCCACACATCCATCCACACCCCCCTACTTTCCAATCATACACATGCCGTATCTCTACTCTTTATCTCTTTTACTCAGTATGTCTGTGATGAAGTGCTTTAAATCTCATGTATTAAATTTTAACTTTGTATACACTCCTTCCTCCACTTCATTTGTTAATCCCCACTTTTTGATCGTCATGGAAAGGGGTGGTGGAGTGCGAGGCAACAAAAAGAGAAGGTATATGATATTTGCGACATTAGTAAACGTGGGTATGGTTATTGTCTTGGAGAATTAAAAAGAAACCTTAGTGGCAAGGAATGGATGCGGGTGAGAGACTTTGGAGAGGACCAAGTAAAGCAATTTCATTGCCCTTCTCAGCAGCTGCCACATGTCACCTCGAGTTTTTTTTTCTGACACATCAACTGCTTGTGTGGATGAAGGAGGCAGCTCGGAAACAAATAACTCAACTAAATGGCGACCGGACGTCTGTACATTGGTGAGGGTCCAGACCGTGTTAGCTTTCAGTTCACAGCCTCAGCAGCCACTTCCCTGAACGCAACATTGCCATGCAGCTGCACAGGTAAGACCATGACAGCTTCCAAACCTCCTATAAACAAAGGAGGAGTGAAGGTCATTGCACTTAGTTAAGGGATCATCTTGTTAGGAAAGGTGAGGGCTTTCAAGATCACTTTCTTACGTATCATAGAATCTGGACAGGAGCGCACTGTCGATGAGGGTGTGAAATGGGCTACGTTGAAGAGATTTAATACTTCCGTCAAATTTTCCTGTGACAGGCGTATTTTAGGCACTGACTGAAAGCTGTGGAATGGCGTCAGGAGATAAATGCGGTTTCTACATTGTTTTTGCCTCTGGTAAAGATGGAGGCTTGAGTTGGCACAAAGTCTTAGTAGTTGAAGTATCCAATTGAGCATCATGCTTGTCGACTTCTCAACACCATTGTCACTTACGCGCTTTTTAAAGTGGCAATGACACAGCATGGTGAAACTAGGATGCTCACATTAACCGACTTAGGGTGTTAGTGTGAGTAACGACAGATCTCAGCACTGGCTTCTTGTGCCACCTAGCAACTTGTACGCCGCCATAATTTTATTTGCCTCATGATGCTCTGTCCCCTCCACTGCTCTCCTTCTCCTCCTCCTCCGCTGTTAGATCCTTTGTCGTTTGAAAAGTCGGTTGCATCTGGCGTAGGTGATTCAAGCTTGTCTGCCTGACAAAACGAAGTTGATTCGAAATCAAAGCTGTGGAAGCGTCTGCAAAGGCGTGATTCCGACGATGAAATGGTGAGAACGGGTCTATCACTCTCAGAAAGATTCCACATTCCAGTTCGTGTTGAACCATGCGTCAATGTTTTAACATGAATGGACAACGTTTAGGAAAGTCTGACATGAAACAAGCATCCATATCAACTGACAAAGTCATGGTGGAGAGTGCCAAGTAGCTGGAAGCAATTCACCCACACCTCAGAAACTATCCTCCTGCTCTTCACTGCTTCCACTGCCTTGTGGAGGTGTGAGGATGTGTGCCTTATTTTGGCGGCTTTTAAACATCTCACTGACCCGCCTCACACAGTTTAGATGGCGCACAGGGTCTTACCTGGAGGTCATCATCCATATCGTGCGAGGCGATGTCTGCAACTCGAGGGTGGGCAAGAAACACTACATCGAAAGCAGGCAGAACTAGTCAATCAGACGGTTTAATTGTCCCATGTCAAATGTATCCCACCTTAGTGGTAAGATTGTACGCAAGTCTCCTCTTGAATGGACCAGTGGAACTCGGCAATAGACGTTGACAGCTACTACCCTTTTCGGTGATGTTTCTTCCTTTTCTTCCAGAAATTCCTTTCCACCACACCTTACTTTAACGCAGGTAGTCACCACATCTTTCAGTCTGGATTAGATTTTCACAGAACCTTATAGTAAAGGCGGTGAAGTAGAATCACACGGGAAGCACTTAAAGATATCATTTCTTGAAAAAAATGCTATAGTAAGGTGATAGATAGGGCTAAAGGGATTAGGTTTTTTTACTACCTTCAATACGAGGGAGAGAGAGCGAGGTGAATGTGATTAGCTGATGAAATCGTCACTTCCAATTACATCGGCAAAAGTGTCTCTCACTACTCACTGGGGAATGTGTGATTTATTGGGCTTGAGATGACAAGTAGAATGTAGAAGAATCTGGTCACACTGTCACGCAGATCGTGCGTGTGCCTGAACGCACCTTTGGGGTGACAGGCGTGAGGATCGGGCGACGGCATCGATCTTGAGGCAGCGACAACACAACACAAGACGTCCTCCTCCATCCAGTCTTCCCGAGGTGGAAGGATAGGAGGGGACCCAAACCAACCACATACTAGAGTTCTCGCATTTCGAGACCACGCAACCTCTGGCGCAAAGAGGATAGAAGGATCAAGGGCGATGCTGGCCGATAGTGAGTTCCCCAAAGGGGATGTGACCACAAACTGGAAGCGGAGGTTGAACGCACACAAGCAATACCAAGTTTTTCCAGCAAACTTGCTAGAATGGTGTCAAGAGGAGGAAGAAAGAGTCTACGCAATGAAGAAATGATGTGGAGGGGAAAACGTCGCGTTCTTACTTGACGTCCTAATTACATTACCGAAGTTCCATTGCTTTGATATAATTACCTTTTTCAACATTAGTGGCGTCAAGATGCAAAGGGATGTTATTGGTGCACTGAGAAGAACTTAAAAAAACACCAAAAACCACTCCAAGGTCACATGCGGAACTCCAGATTGCATGCTCAAGAAAAAATTATAAATGAGGTGTAGTTAGATAAGAAATAAAAAAGGTATGCTCAAATTCTGAGTTCTTTAGTCTCCGAGGGTTCCATGGAATAAAACTGACCATGTCTTTTGAGTTTCAGCCCTTCCACACCTCAATAGTAGGCCTTTGCCTATATTGGTGAAAATTCAAGGTTGACCAGGGGCTCTGTGATCACTCACCTAGTGGATGGCGTTGACATTTGATGATTCAGAAATTGTGAATAGCTAAAGAGCCACAACCAGATTCCAAGCTGTCAAACCAACAAATGAGACATGATGACAGAAAATAATGTATTGAGTGAACACCTTTGACAAATCCAATGACACTGCTGGCAGTTAGGGTCTAGGCGTTGATATTGTGAAGGGAGTAATAGGCTCCCCGGGCCTCCATAAGGGCTGCAGGAGAGCCGCTTTCCACGCAGCGGCCATTCTCCAGCACCACAATACAGTCACAGTTCTCTACAGTGGTGAGTCGATGTGCTACCACCAGGGTGGTGCGATCACCACGACGCATCGCTTCATCCAGTGCTGCCTGCACCACACATTCGCTCTCATTGTCTAGTGCCGCTGTTGCCTCGTCCAATACCAGTAGTCGCGGATTACGCACCAACGCTCGCGCGATGGCAATTCGTTGCTTCTGACCGCCCGAGAGGCGGGAACCCCGCGGTCCCACGGGTGTATCATAGCCCTAAATGGGAGATGAGCTTCAGGTCAACCACAGTTTTACCACGATTCAAGTTGCTAGGTTTCTAGAAAAGGAATGCAACAAACCTGAGGCATATTCATGATGAAGGTGTGCGCGTTAGCCTGTTTGGCCGCTTCTATGATCTGCTCCATGGAGGGTGGGCTCTCCTCAAAGGTGAGGCCATAGGCAATGTTCTCACCGATTGTGAGATCGAGGAGGTTCGGCTCCTGTGACACTACACCAATTTGCCGACGGATCCACGTAGGTGCGAGATCGCGCAGGTTCATATCGTCTAAGAAGATAGCTCCGCTCTTGGAGGACGATCGCAGAGTTGGATCGTAGAAGCGTTGCACCAACTGAAGCACTGTTGATTTGCCACAGCCTGACTGACCTACTAGAGCCACACTTGTCCCGGGTGTTACTGTGTAAGTGAAGCCCTTTTGAAGAAGTGAAATAAGTGAAGGTGTTTAACAGTCACTTCCTCCCACCAATGGAAAATTCAATTCGGGTAGTACCTGAAGAACCTTAATCTTTCGTCGCGTTGGATAGCGGAAGTGAACGTTGGAGAAGGTGACACTGCCCTTGAATGGGACCGAAGGAAATTCGCCCTCATCGGGCTGGAGGTCGGGTACACGATTAATGATTCCAACAATCCGTTCTGCGGATTCTTTCGCCTTCCTCGAGTCTGGTGCGAAGGCTGCCACGTAACCAAGCTGCTGAGCCGCAAAGGTTATTGCCGAATAAGCACTGCAACAAAGACAACCACTTGGTGTGAAAAATATTCTTTTCTGTTTATTAGGCCAAATTTTTCCACCCATCCTCGATGCAACTCGTCCAGCAGGGATCGAGGCCTTCGAAAACGCCACTCAAATTTGCAGCGCTTACTAGATGTGCCAGGAAGACTAATTACGGTTGAAGCGGAGGAGTAACCATGGTAACAGAGCTGCAATTCAAATGCCGCTTCTTCAAGCCTTATAGGTTCTACCGTCATCTTGCTGGCATAGTCTTCAGTCTACTGATGATATATCTGGTCTCAAAGGTCACCGAATGACACTGAGTGCAACCATTCCAGCCGTCAAAAGGAAGGAATAAGTGCGTACCGAAAGACGCCGACAAGAGTAACACTTTTGGATTCCATCAGTTTTCCTCCGGCATAGAATACGCCTGCCACCTGGAAGCATCCAAGAGAGTTTGACAATGCACTGAAAATTGCATATGTCGTGGAGCTGAGAAGAATTCTCCTAAAAAATGGAAATATTATTTAAATCCGAATTTTAAACTTCATCGAGGTACAAAGGAAGGAAGAGTGTTCGTTGTATCAAGGCCTACTTGGTAGGGGGTAAAGCCTCGAGTTGATAGCGTTGCACAAAGTGGTCTTCTGCACCGAGACTGAAGATGGTCTTGGCAGCGGACAGGCTCTCAAAGGCGAGTCCAGCCCCTTTGACATTCGTCTTGGACCCGTCATTCGTGTACTGCGTCATCTGGAAGTGTGGAAGGACATGCTAACAGTGGGATGGCTTTATCACCAATGAAATGAGTGCAAGAAGCAGGGAGACTAAGTGTGCCGCAATAGCGATAGCTCACACTACTTTCTCCCATTTGTATCAATACACTCCCAATGACTATGGAAGGCAACATTGGTACTGCACGCGTGTATGAAAAGAACTTAATAAACAAAACGACTTCTCGATCATGCAATCATTAAGTCCAGTGGGCTAACAGCAAGGTGGTGTCAACGTTCGCATGACGGTTAGTCGGATCCCCAGTCCACAGCCTTGACGGTCCTTTCTCCAGACATTCACTCAGGGCTTGAAACATCAGGCTAATCTTGCACATCAGGTTTACGCACAACCTCACGAGAGGCAGTGTTAAAGGATACCCTTCACGAGGTCGAAGTGAATCAAGCTACAGCAGGGTGGTCCTGGTGCACCAACAAACCTTCCAGATTTAAATCCGCGAGTATTAGCTAAATGAGGATACGTCAGTGGAAGAGTGCATCGAGAACTAAACGCAGTTCGGATGCTCTGCAGTGGACCCAATTTGCGCTCACAGAATTAGGGTGGCTGTTTCATTCCTCAATGCTTCCAACGAGGATGCGTATTCGAGAGGCAAAGACAATGGCCAAGTAACCCGGCGCGTTGGGCGAACAGAGCTATTATATATATATATGTCTAGATCGGGATTGTGAGTCGTCAATGGTATGGGGTATTGCGATAGCGACCACTGGACCACGAGTTGAGATAAGCTTACATTGAAGGCTCCAACAACAATGAGAACAGGGAAGTAAGCCAAGGCGACAAGAGCGATTTGCCAACTGTAGACGAAGGCAATGATAAGGGAGATGATAATCAGCGTAAGAACTTCCAAAAGCGAGGACAAACGACGTCCCGAGATGTTCTGCAGAGTCGGCACGTCAGCAGCTAGGCAGCCAGTGAGGGAACCGGGCTGATTGTCAGAGGAGTCAAACCACCCAACTTCCTGGGGCAAGAAAAGACACCATAAAGAATTTCCAAAGGAGGATCAGACATGTGTCAATGAGGGTCTTTCTTGCCTGATTTAGGATTGCATTAAAGAGGATGACTCGGCAGCGCTTGGTTAGACGAGCACCTGCCACGCCCCATAGATAACCCTACAAGTAGAAAGACGATGGACATTGAGTGGTGATAATACTGCGTTCCATTCGCCCTGCCACCTAGAAAAGGATGTGAACTTCAAGCGTGCCTGCTTGTCACACAGAGATCATTGTCAATCAGTTGGTAAAGTAAGTAAAAAGACCCTGGATCTGACAGAACTTAAAAAATCAAAGTCTGTCATCATAAGCACCTCAAAACAGCCCTCTTGTGACCCACGAAGTGGCTTAGTCACTTATCACTAACTGGTTAAGAACACGTTACACATAAGTGACGTTAGACGTCGACTGTGCAATAGAATCGTAAATCAAACTGTTTCTCAACTTTCAATGCCTTGAAAAAGAGGGAGATTGGAGTTGTTGGAGAAATGTTGCCTTACCCCTCCAAGAAGGCAAAGAAACCTGACGATGCCCATCGCAGCGAGGACGCCAGAAAGGACGGAGGTTCGTCGAAGTTTCTCTTCTTTATCTAATACGGGAAATATCTGGAAAAAAGCGAAGTCTTGTTTACCCATTAAGTGTCTGCTATTGAAATGAGGGCCAATCACTGCAACTTACATCGTAGATCTCCGTTATGAGAACAGCAAAGCTCGCCTGCACTCCACCGGAGATGAAAGAGAGGATTAGACCCATTATCATGTATCGCATTTCAGGCGCATTCATTCGCAAGATTTCCAAGGACACTTTGATCTTCTCGCCATTTACCTTGAAAATTTAAGTGACGAGGGACGTCAGAGTCTTCAACATCGCGTGAGATAATTAGATGAATTGAATGAATGAGGAGTGAACTGACAGAAGGTTAAGAAGCCTTAAACGTACCAGAGTGGAGTCAATGGTTTTGCCATCGCTAGCACTAAAGACATCATCGGGCTGAAAAAAGCAAACGATTCGAATATCAATTAAAGTGAATCAGGAAGCCTGTCTAGCAAAATCACACAGGAGGCGGATGACATGAAGGGAAAACAAATTGGGCTGCTCATAGATGAGCCCCTGTGGGTGGATGAAAGAACCACATCGAAATGCAGGTAGAGGTAGAGCTGGAGGTCACTTGGGGGAACACGAAGATCGAGGATAAAGCAGCTATCCTCCATGCGTGGCTGTTTGAACTCCATCGGGGCCGTGTGCGCCTGCGTCTCAAATCCACAGTATGGACAATGTCCTCCGGGTGAGAAGCTGTGTACCGCCTAAGTGGTGTGAAGTGGGCAGTGCGATGTCTAGGGGTCACCAAACGATAGAAAACAAGCCCACACAAGGCAGTGGAAGAAGTGAAGAACAGGAGGGTAGCTCCTGATGGATGGGTGGACCACACGGAACTGCCTAGCGTCTTCCATCATGACTTTTCTGTTGATGTGGTTGTCTACCAATTATCGCCTGCTTAGTGTCAAACTTCGCTGAAATGCTGCTCCCAAACCCGTGTGCCAGTAGTGATAGGTACTTCTAAATGACCTGGAACGGGGGGTCTTCCTCCGGTCCTTGCGGCAAATACGGATATCGTACCCTTACTCCATGTTAGAGCAAGTTGATAAGACCTAGTAGGAAGTTCTGTAACCTTGAAGTCGAGTAGAATTCGGCTCGTTGAGCAGACAGACTGGAACCAGATCCACCGGGTTCAATCGATATTCCATAAGACGAAGGTTCAAAAGAGGGATAAAAGCCGTGGAGGGGGAACGGGGAAGAATAGCACACCATAATGCGAGGAACTAATGGCTGTACTTAAGTTTCGAGGTGTCACAGGAAGCTACTGCTGCAAGCTGCATCGCAAACCACAATAAATTCGTCAGTTTCTCGATTTTACGTACTATAGCGGTTTTATGTAGTACGGTCCTCGTGAAAATCTGTATTTAGGACTGGAAATAGACAAAGTATTAGCTTTTCGGGAATGTTCCCCCACCTTCTGAATGTCGACAATCAGAGAGAAAGGTCATACTTGACGGACAACGTACTGTAAGGTTCGCGTAAACGTTCATTCGTCCGTGTTTCTGCAAACAAACACCGAAATAAGAGTAAAAATGCAATTTACACATCAAAATCCTATTAAAAGGATCTCAAAACACCCAATCTTTATAAGAGATCGGGCAAATTAGGAAAAAAAATGAAGGTTTTGACATTCAGGAAGGCTCAGCTATTCTGTCACTTAATGTCACAAATACGTGACGTTGTCCCTCATCAACTGAATATATTTGAACACCCCTTTCTTGGCGGCAAGAGGTCAGTTTACACAAACCCTAAAGATGAAAATGAGCCCCAGTCTCCTGTCGGTCTTCGTAGCCTGTGCTACTTTCACCCCGTTCAACATTTTCGCAGCGTGATTGTTTTTTTTTCACTTTACTACTCGGACAAGTGCCAAAAAGGAGAAATTTAAGATATTTCATAGAAATGACATACCTCCTCCTTTAAGGCCATCGACTTGGCGACAGCATCGCCGTCTTCATCTTCTTCGCTTTCCTCGGAGTCATCTTGTGGTCCCTTATCAGCGCCCTGCAGAAAAATGTCTAAACCTCTATTCGTTGAAGTTACCGAAGGATATTTTATTGAAGGGCGAAACGCAGGGACGTACGCTGATTTTCACCAACTTGGCATAAACGCCATCCTCGAGAGCCATGAGTTGATCGTGATTGCCGACCTCAACAACACAGCCCTTGTTGACAACAATGATGGTGTCAGCGTCACGAACCGTAGAGAGACGATGTGCCACCATGACAACAGTACGACCGATCTTGGCGTTGTCCAGAGCTCGTTGAACGTACTTCTCGGAGCGCGTGTCAAGAGCGGAAGTCGCCTCGTCCAGAAGGAGAATATGTGGTTTGCGAATCAGTGCGCGTGCAATTGCTAGACGCTGCTTTTGACCTCCAGACATTGCACCACCGCCTTCGGCGATGAAAGTGTTGTAGCCCTTGACGCAACACAATATACCATCGTAAGAAATCTAAATGCCTTGCCTGAGCAAAGGTTCGTTCCCTTGTAACTAAGAGTCCTCTTAAAGCGTATAAAACTATCGAACAATGCAGTAGATGTGAACCCGCCTTACATCTGGCAGTTTGGCGACAAACTCATGGACGAGCGCCATCTTCGCAGCTTCCTCGATCTCCTCGATTGTCGCGTTGAGAGAACCAAGTCGGATGTTTTCGGCCACTGTGCCCGCAAAGAGCACGGGCTCCTGTGAAACAACACCAAGTTGCCCGCGGAACCAGGCCAGATCCAAGTTTCGAATGTCCACTCCGTCAATGAGAATCTAAAGCATACTCAGAAGATTTTACACCCTACTGATTAGGCATATAGCCATTCTAGGCAAGAAATTTGACGGAGACAAAAATTGAATTGGAAAGCAAGAATTCAACTTTTCTGTACCTTTCCTTCATCTGCGTCATAAAAACGTTGGATCAGTTGAATAACAGTACTTTTGCCCGAGCCACTGGCCCCAACAATTGCAACAGTTTGACCTGATCTGATGTTCAAAGACAAGCCGTCCAACACCTGGAGGCATCAAAGTGTAAATTCCAAGGTTTTAATCCACTCGCCTTGGCAGATTTTCTTGTAGGGTAAGAGAAATGGACGTCTTGAAACTGAATATCGCCCCTAAATTGCTCCAAAACCGTGCCTTCTTCATGTTTACTAATAGGTGGTATCTATAAGAAGCGGTATGGTAATCCAACTGGACAACTTACGCGATCTATGATGGAAAATATTTCACCAGCTGATGTCATTGCAATGTTGAAGGAATCGAGCTGAGACAAGGCTTGTCCAATTGTAATTGCACCAGTCAGCATAGTAAATACCACCTGCAAAAAGAGTTGCAACATGAAAAAAAACTAGACCTCAGCGCTAAGCCGTGACAATGTTTATCGTCTGTGAATATGAGTCGGTGGTCAGTAGGGTTATGTCAGAATGCCGGCTGTTAGAGGCATTTTTTGTGAGACTTAACATAATTATGTCGCCCGGATTTGAATCGTGGTTCGTTAAGAGCACCATGCCATAATAGAACGTTACGGATATCAGTATGTAGATGAATGCTTCAGACATTCCAAGAACTATGCAAGAAGTCAAAAAAATGTCAGTGTCGAAATCCAGTCTAAAACTTCGCGAGCAAATGAGTGGTTTACTTGTCAAATGAGTTTTAAACAAAAAGGTACAGCTTCTGGCTACTGAAATTCACTTTATATGTGCATAGATAAATGGAAAAAAAGAACTAAGAAATAACACAGGGTTTAAACAAGAATTTAATATACAGTTTATAAAGAGCCAATGATAAAAAGCATCAAGGCAACTCACTTCCACCGATACTAGTTGACATTTTTATCCCGCACTTTTCAGCCTCATCAAGCTCAGAAGAGTAGCGTTTCAGTTCAGTTTTCTGGCCCTCGAAAGCAAATATGGTTCTTATTGCGCCCAAGGCCTCACTTGCGATACCGTTGGCGCGCTCGTAGGCTTTTTGTGTTCTTGATGTATATTTACGCACGATATAACTGAGAATTCCAAAACCAATGGCGATGGGGGGGAAAATAGCACAGGCAACTAGCGAAAGCCTCCAGTTTTTCGTGAATCCAATAATAAGTCCACTGACAAAAACTATGATGCACTGAATAAATATGCCGAGTTTTTCACCGATCCCAGTCTCAATTTTTTCAACACCTTCAGTAAGCTTTGTGATTAGACTTCCAACATTTTGTTCATCAAACCAGGCAACATCTTGTTCAAGTATTTGCTAGAATTTAACTTATTAAAACTTGGAACATACTGAGTAGAGGAGAAGCCGAATTTTTCGTGATTGCAGCTTCGCATTTAGTTGTAAAGAAAACATTTGTAGAAACCCAACAATAAACGTGGCTGCCCCAATGATGGCAAAATTATGAATGATGGGCAGAAATGTAAAACTGCCGGAAATTAAAATCTCTAAAAAATCATTGACGAGATCCGAGAAAATGAAGAATGTGACAGGCATCGAGGAGCCAACACCACAGCTCATTAAAATCCCAAACGATAGAATCAGTATTTCCTTCAGAGATGCATATTTCATCTAAAATATGTGCTTGTGAATTCTTTTACCAGAGTCCAGTAATGAACCTTTGCTTTGACTCTAGAAGAATATCGTAAGTAGAATATACTCACATTTGGGGCCCGTCGGCTGCATCTTCTAACCCTTCCTTCACTGTAGAACCGTCAACTGACATACCGAAAACTCCAGCCACAATTCGAATAGGACGTTTTTAAAGCAAATTTCAAGGTTGACAGCTCAATTGGACGCATAAGATGTTTAAAACAAATAAAACAAAATATCAATGATTTTTGAGTGCTCATGTTCTTATTTATGAAAGGGTCGCAGCAACAGCATGCTGGTATAGAATTTCGAAGGAAGTGTGAGGGCGCAACGCAAGTACTAAAATAGTGCAAAAAACCATAGGAAAGTGTTGCGTTAGTCAAACTGTTGTGCACAGCAAGTTTTTGATTATGGGTGGGCAGAGGAAAGAACTCATCCTGAACAGCAGCAGTACATGTTACATTCACCCAGAGATTAAAAACTGGAGCAAAATCTCGCATTAATATTAATCTCTATTTGAAATCGAGTCCATGTTTGCTAGCTGAAAACATCCTAGAACTCCACTTTTTGCAAACACAAAGTCCATTAAGCTTTTCTTCGTTGAACACTTAATCCAATGAAAACGATGTAATTGAATTAATGAGATCAGATAGTTGCATACAATATTTGCACAAGAATTGCGATAAGAGGCCCTATATTTCAGTATGCTGTGGTCCTTTTGCTTTTATCTCTCACATGGCTAATAGCTATTTGTCCGTTAAAATAATTTGTCGGAAGCTGTGTTAACCTAAAAAACCAATAGTGGAGGAGTTTGGGGTCATGCACGTATGGGAAGTGTCTGCGAGTTGTATTTTCTGTATTACGAGTTTCCAGTTGTGAACGTCGTGAGTTCGTAGGTAATTGCAGTTAAAGTATGACAACCGACGAATCAATTTATCAAAACGATTGTGGTTCAGCTGAGTTAAGGAGCAGTCATGTCTCAAAACTCTCCAGTATGATTAACGATGAGCGTAAAGTGTTGTTGAAGGAGATTCGCTCACGCTTATTGCGTCTCAAAAGTATCGTTGACATAAAACTGGTACTTTTTGTACAATTTATTTCTGTTTCACAGGCTCGTAATATTCCAGTAAACAAGCGCGAACTAGCGTGTCTCAAGCGTTTTTCCTTTGTACTTGATGACATCGATACACTTGAGGCAAGTTCCAAGAAAATCGCAGATAAAATAATCAGAGCTGCTGAAGTAGAGGATGGTGATCCACTCATTAACATTGAGCTTTTTCCTCGTAAGTCTTGGATAAGTTTACGAAGCGCTAGGGGTTGAATCCCCACCTTCTCCGAAAAGTGAGGAACTGGACGTGCAAAATTTGATCGCTGAATACGTTCAGCAAGGTCAATACGTTTCGTTTGGGGAGGCATTGAAGGGCATCCGTGTATCTGATATAATCGCAGCTGTTGATATGGAAAATGGAAATTCGAAAGCGGGCAAAAAAGTCAAGCGGAAGACTGGTCGAACAAAAGGTGCAATTAAGCGGAATAATCAATCACCAGCTAAGAAGGCGAAAAGTAGGTAAGACATCAATGGCTGAGAGCGTGGCTGTATCATCGTTTTGCTTTTGTGTCGATGTATTTCTTTACTTTGAAGGAATCAGTTGCGAAGTTTGCCTCCCGTGCTGACACAGTAAGTCTTATTGCTTTTGATTTTCTGACATCATGTTGGAACTGCTTTGATTTTCTCCTCGATCCCTTATTTCAGATATGTGCGTGGGTTTTTTAATGTCCTTCGAATTATTCTACTCACTTTGGGAGATGCAGGAGGTCTGTCTACGGAGCACCTCTGCGACATCGTTCATTTCTGGAATCTCGATCCTCGCGTCCAACGAACTAACTCGCCGTGGATAAGTAAGGCACGTCACCATCCGGCATTCTCAGAATTTGAATTTTAACACTTAAGATCTTCTCCACACACCTGAATGCAAAACCTTTTCAACTACATTTGACCTCATATTAGGTCGATACAATATCTGAAATGGCGCATCCGATTGTCCTTGAGAAACAAACATGTCGAACTTTCACAATTAGTAGACTCACCTACACTTGAAAGCAGTAGCTGAAGTGGTCATACATCGGCAAAGCTGCTTTTTCCTATTGTTTGACTAAATAGCCACATTTTCATTGTAACCGACTGATGATAGCTATTTCGGAGACCCTTTGGTGGATGCTCCTCCGTGTTAGGGAAGATGGTTTAATGAGTCCATTTCCCATGCTTTGTCCAACCAATAATAGCGATTCAGGAGTAGTTTTCGGTAAATACCCCACCTCCCCAGTGCTAGACGTCCTCCGTGCTATGAATGTAGATGGGTCCTCGCTGCCGTTTGTAGTTAGCTCCTGGTCGCTACCTTGGGTGGCGGTCGCTGCGCCCTGCGGTTAATGCCTATCGGGATCGATAACCTGACTGTGATTGATGCAGAGGATGAGTGATAGCCACTGACGTCTGCATGAGGGTTGTCTCTGACTCTTTACCTAAGTCAGTTCCTATGCCTGCCAGTGTGCCGATTGGTCAGAATTGGTGCGCCCGGCGCTGGCTCTTCTCTCCGGCAGATCTCCTTTGACCGGGCCGAGTCGTACTGCCTCAAAGGAAAGTGCTGGGTCGGTAGACCTTGAGCGCCTCCTGCCTCCAGCTTTCGTGGTATTCAACGCAGCCACGCGGATGTGGTGTTGGGTGGACAATGGGTTGGACGAGGAGAATGAAGCGAGCCTCCTTGCTCGTCTCTTCGCTTTGTGGTTGAAGAAGAACGGTACCTTGAAGCATCTTCGATCCCACCTGGATGAATTAGACAAGGAGGAAGTAGAGGATGAAGATGGAGACGAGGATGAAGAGGACAGATCTCGACGGAGGGCACTGCGTATAGATCGTATACCCCCACCTCATTTGTAAGCCATGCGTCTTAAACGACTGTGATCTTTATTACCAATCACCTTTAACAGAAAAGATTCTCAAAGTTAAAAGGTTTTTAAATCAGTTTGTTTAACCATTTAATGGCAATTCAATTCCCAACTTTGCGAGGCTTGATCTTTCATTACGTAACACGTAGATCGTGTGCCAAACTGGGATTTGGAAGAATTTCCTGCCGCACTTATAAACGTAGGCGAGTATTTAACTACCACTGCGCCATATGTTCTTGAAGTAGTCTGTAGGTGTCAGCGAAGCTTTTCCTTAGTTTCTTTGACAAGGAACTTAGTGTACCACCACACTTCACATAACTGTGCTATTTACACACGTGTCTGGAAACTTTATGCCTTATTTGTGCTGTTGCATACTAGTCTTACTCTTTCTGCAAAAAAAGCAAACTATTCGGAAAGACGTTGACTACTGAACAAACACTGCTGTTTTTGAAAAGACGCACCAGAGTAGCCATATTCATTTTAAATTAGTTGACAATGTGCCGAAACGCTAGGTCAAGGTAACAACCGAGTATCTCACATGATCTGCATCCATTTTCATTGTCTTCAAGACTAAGAGAAGCTTTGGTAGTTAATAAACTGTTGCATATTTGATTGCAGCGCCACGGACTGGCAATGTAAGCTGTCCACCCCTGAACAGCGACGCATATTCCAAATTCAGGTTAGTTCACAGCATTTACTACTTCACCTGTTATTGAGGTCGTGCCTGGACTCCACCTCTAAACATCTACTTTTGTCCTTGGTAAAGGCCTTGTAGAAGAAATGAATTTTATGAGTGTTGTAGGCTATTTCATGGTGTACGAAGTCTCCGTGCTTGCACATGATCCATGGTTTGACAGCAAACATTAGGAATCCTACCTGTTTGACTCCCCATTGCTACGTTCGGTACCAGTGCTAAATACTAAATGTGCGTAATTGTTTTCACTTAGAAGTCATGTTGCGCCTGTTTATTGTTTTTTGCGGTGAAAGATTTGATGTTTCTATCGGTAAAGAACATATGTCAGGTATGTCAAGGATAATAATTGTTTCACCTACCTTTACGATAACTCTGCGTCAGATGCTCTGCACTGTAACTTGTGCGTGGCAATTTTGTGGCCGCTTAGTAGTGGTTTTTGTGACAATCCACCTTGGAATCCATCCTCGTGACATGGCGTTCGCGTGACGCCTTTCACAAGGCCAATCGATTTGGGGTGAGAGGAGGGCAGCAGTTTTGAAATTGCGTGGAGCTCCCTAACCAGTGTGCGAGAGCGGTGACAGCCATGTCAGAGGGCAATTGCACACCTCCAGAGAAAAAATCCGACGATTGCTCGCCTTCGCCACCAAGTGGAAGTTCAAGTAGAAACAGAAATAGAAGCAGGAGTAGGAGCAGGAGCAGAAGTAGAATGAGCAGTCCCTGTAGTTCCGGAGGCGGAGCCAGGCGGAGGAGCGGTGGGAGCCCAAGCAGACGCCGAAGCAATAGCCCGTGCACCAGTAACTCGCAATCGACTTCAAAATGTACATCACGGCGCTCGCAAAGAGCCAGAAGACCTCCTTCTCCCTATGGATCCTTCGATTTTAAGCATAGCCGCGTCAAGACCCGACTATTTAATAAACGAAGAAAATCTAAACGAGCTAGTTGCGAGCCTCTTCGGCTTTCTAAGCCAAGAAAAATAAAGCAATCAGGTTCGAATGCATGTTCTCCCAAAAGAAAAAAGTCAAAGAGTCCGAAAGCATGCTGAAGGAATACTTATCACCGTAGAGTGGTAAGCGGAGTGATAGAGGTGGTGGGAAAGTATTTTTCTTGCAAGTAAAATGGAAAATTGCACAAATTTAATGTGTGTTGCGTTGTCAATGCAGCGCTACTGTCAAGTACATGGTTATATTTGAGTAACCCGACTTTCTTCCTATTATTTGTCACCTTACTGGGTTGGTCTTTTTAATTACTCCTGACTACTAGGGCTACTCCGGTGACTTACGAGGGTTTGCAGTCTTCGGTTAATTTTACACGCCATCTGGTGTGGAGTGTGGCTGGCGAATCGTTAAATGCTTGTGAATTTGGGTGTTGAAATCTTTGATTTGACTATTCGATCTCACAAAACTGAATCATGCCTTGAGTCCTACTTGGGTTTGGTTTAGAGGCCAGTGTAATCTAGAAGGGAAATTGTAGACTCCAGCGACATCGAAGTGACAATCGAACCCTCCAGCGAATGAAGTGGTTAACGTGTGGTGCATGACAGCTCTGAATTTTGTGCCTCGTGCCATGTAATTCCCATAGTCACTCTTCACAACATAGTATCTCAAAGCTCATCCTTGAGTCGGGAATAGAGGCGAAAACATATTCGACCCCATTGCTATAGGTTTTGCTGGATCCAGGCCTCCCCCTCCCCCCTTTCTCTCGTAAAGGAATTCGTGGGCTTTCCACTGCTTCAGGCGGGTCTGGTGCATTTCATTTCCTGATGTTTTTGGGAATTTTATATCTTTTATTCCTTCTTGCCACTTTATTCTCTTTTCAATGATTTTGGGGCGTCTATCTGGATTCTCTTCAGTTCTTGGGACGTTAAGTGATTATGACTTTGACGAGGGCTTCAAAACAAAAGCGCGGGTACCACTGAAAGAAAAAGCATGAATGGTATCCCACACCATCGAGATAATGACCGAAATTTTACGAAGGCTGTTGAACCTGTGTAGTTAAACGCACTGGTAGTAGGAATGGTGGTTTGATACAATATCAATTTGTGTGCATACGGATGCCTAGGAGGAGGAACGCTACTCGCGCCCTTGGGAGCCGTACATCTACAACCAGCACGGCTACGCCGCAGTGGTGGGTCCAGTACTACGGACTGTGGGCGGTGAAGGCGGAAGTCGTATGCGTACGGCGTTGTCGGCACGTGAGCACCCCCTGCTACGCCCCAACCGCCCGCCCTGGGTGTCCCTCTCAGAGATTGTGAGGGATGCTGTAGCTCGGCTACCCAATGGTGAGGGCACTCGACCCGAGATCGCTATGCTGGTGCAGGACAGTGGCTTTCTCGTCGCCTCCTTTAGCCCAAAGCAGGTTTGTTTCATGCACTTCTCGCGACTTGATCTACATGATCATGTGACTCACCCTGTTTACACTTTTTCAGTTAAATCAGTGCATCAGCTCAGCTCTTGACAGGCTGCAAAGCGAGGGAGCAAACTCACCGGTGATGTATGACCCTGTTCAGCGTCTCTGGATCTACCGATTCCGGCACCTCTCTCCGCCCGATTTCTGTAAGTCGCACCCACATATAAGTGGCGTTTAAAGTTATGACGAGTCTGTTAATTTTACAGACTTGTCACTGGTATCAGTAGTGATATTGTCTACGTGCGTGGAGCAGTGTGGTGCTGAACGAAGCCTTTTTTTGGACAAAGATGTCGAATTCTTAGATGCTGGGGTTTACAGTGGGTTTCAAGCACGCTGTTGACACCCTCAATTGCATTTGGCTGATGTGAAAGTCCCGATGACGGCCTCTCGACATCTGTTGGTGATCCTTTCTATGGGCATTCAACCAGTGCTTGGAACGTTAGCCTAGTCCTAGCCGCCTAATTTACCCATAACCTGTTGTGCGATGAAGTTGTGCAAGGTAGGAAACGCGAATATGAACGAACACAAATGTTTACAAGTGTAAAAAGCTAGTCCATTCGGAGGGTCTGGCATCGTCATATCCTCATAGCTTGGGCTCTGTTCCGAGCGATCTCTCAGGGATTATCCTGGAGCTCAATATGTCACTACCAATGAAGAAAAGCAGCTGTCTGTGCTTGAATGCATCACACTTGATAACGAAAATCCATTTATTAGTTTTTTTGGTGGTGTTTTTGGTTCAGGCCTTCTCAGATCTGCTATTCTCTTGGGATCCCCTCGTAGTACTTCTCGGCAGAACTTTTCTTTCAAATTGTGATTCATTGCACTTGTTAGGTCGCCTCTACAAGGACCAGATCGCCTACCAACGTGAGCGCTTCTTCCAGATCTACCCTGGAGGTGGCTACCGGCGCCCCACGAATCGTCCGCAACCGAGGCGACGTCGCGAGGAGCCTCTTGACGATCGGCATATTCCTGACATTGAAGAGTTGACTCGTGAAGAGGAGGAGATGGAGGTGGGGGATGAGGAATACTATTCTTCGTCGACAGATGATGATAGCAGAGAAGAGGAGGGCGGTGCTTCCATGGCATTCTTCTCGCAACCGCGAAGAATGCGTTTGGAGTACAAACATCATCAACACCACAGCCACCATTCTGAGCAAATGTAATGCCACGTCAGCACCACCTTTATCCCCTTTATTGTGAATGTGTACTTAGTAATGGCATTCTTATTTCCAATTCGTCTCCTCAAGTCTTTAATACTTGAGCTGGATTTCGCGGATTTTCACACTTGAGAATGTGGCGTCAGTTAGGTGTGTCAAAGGATTATTCCACGTCACAATGGCGGTGACAACGAGGCTGAGGTGACAGGCTATGGAGACCGCGGCGATGCAGACGCAAGTGTTGAAGAATACAGTTCTCGTTTGTTGTAGTTTCGATTGTGCGATGGAATGTAGGGAGGGAATATCTCATATTTTGATCTACTCGATGGATCCAGAAATGTCTGATTCTGTACAGGCTTTGAGGAGGGCGATTTCCCATTCAAAGGTGAGCTCATTCAGTGTGGAGAGTGGTGCCTGAACACTATTATCTCAAAGGTTGCCGCAAGCGCCGGAATCCACAAAGCTATCGTACGGTTCTCGCACCTCATCTACGCCATTCACTGCAAGGAGAAAACACTTGATGCCCAGAGAAGTTGAATAGTTGGAAGGTGGGAATAACGCTATTAGTGCGAAGATGGGTCGAGCGCTTCTGGAGCGCTGGCGTCGCTGAAGTAGCATACTGGGTGAGCAGGCCTGTGACCGCTACCTACCACCGAGATGAGTGGACCGGAGGCAGAATACTTCCCCGAAGCAAGACCTGAGAGTTTGGTCAGACCTCCGCTTCCATCTCTGTTGTGCGGAGGCATTAAGCACGGCAGATGGGAGAAATTTATATTTAATGGTATAACGTATCGAATTTTGGATTTTACATCCCCTGAGGTGGAAACTTTCCCTCTGATCACTAGGACCATCTATTCCAAGCTCAATTATTAACAAGATTTACCCAGAATGTACAATTCAATTTTATTGTTCCTCCTTAATTGAATCAATGTCAGGAGCATCTCCAGAGACAGAATTAACTAAAACAGTTGGTTCCACCACCACTTGGCTAACCAAGACGTCTTCAGACGTTGGAGATGTTTCCAATGCCCTGTCAACTTCTTCGCTGTTTGAGGTGTCGTGTTGGAACCTCGATCGCAGGTACTCTCGCAGGCGAACTGAGGTGTTGGAACAGTTGCGATCACATCCACGACCTTGCAGTAGGCAGCGGTAATTGGGGTAGCGGTTGGATTTTAGCGGTCGTGGACGGAGCCTTGTCTTCCAGTCACCTGAATTATGTTGATCGCAAACTCGCTGACGACTTGCTTTGCGTCGAGGTAGAGTGGAGGAGGCGGAGCTACACTTTGGAGGCTCACTTCCGCAACTTGTTAACTTCGGTGTACAACAATCTGACAAAGACGCAGGTGGACTTGATGAAGATCGGCATCGCCTCGGCTGTCTCTTTGCGTTCTTACGAGGGGGACAGCTGATCCGTTTCTTAGGAATTGCTCTTTTTATGCATCCGCGTTGTCTCCTAACTCGCGCCTTTCCTGACACCAATAAGGGTCTTTTTCTAATCTTCATGGGATGGCCACATTTCCTTGAAGCGTAACCAAGTAAGTAATTACGGGTGCGTTTCTTGAATCGTTGAAACAGTTTGTTCATTGCGGAAACACTATGCAGCTTTCGTTGACTTGGAGCTGTTTTAACTTTCGATTTGCTGGTCCTGCGCTTTTTTACTGAAGTTGAAGGGCACGGCGGCAGGGTGTCCTCCACGTTTGGCCGCTTTGCAGCCCTTGCATTATGTCTCTGCGAAATGTTTGGACTGCAATACTTAGACTCACCCATCCTCTTCCCCTCGAGATACCAACCACCAACAGTCACGACGCCACTCTATCGACTTGGATCACGAGATTTCGATGTCACATGATAAAATTGATGCGATTTTTAAGCACGTTTAACGAGGAGGCCAAGCGATTTCCCAGACTTATCTTTAAGTTTACAAACTTTCACAGCGCTTATTCTGGTACCCAGAACCCAAGTTGGAGGTTTGTTTGGCTGGATCTTTGGTTGTACGTCAGATTTGCAGGACTTGGATTAAAAATATTCTCTACCCGAAAACGCATAATTAGCAGAGGTAAAGATTCTATGGAACGGGGTAAAAATATCAATAATCTTGTTCTACGGCCGTTTGCTGGGTGATAAAGTGCCGATTAAACACGCTTATGAACATATTTGAGGGTAAAGTATCATAAGTAGCCAGCAGACAATAATTCCGATGTTAAAAGACTTGACTCTAAATAAACGCTGTAAGGCTACGTAAGTTATCTTATTTACCCATATGAGGAAGGTACTTCGGTAATCTATACACCATTTAACAAAATTCGTGAAATGTTAAAAAAACGTCCAACTTCGAATGTTTTTATAAGGTCATTCGGTAGCGCCTTGTGCGGATCGTGGCTGTCTTGCGTCTCGGTCTGCGGAGTGCTGGTTTTTGTTAAAGGTACAAACCGGGTTTTAAAACCAGCTTTTCAGTCATGCTAAGTGGCCCTTCTACGACGTAATTTGTGTCCTAAAGATTTGGTATCTCGCTCAACAGTTAGCATACTTGTATAAGTTCTTCTCATCGGCTTCATTATTATGCTTTTTATAGTTATCATTTGAACATTTTGTGGTGGGAAGGGAAAACATTTTATTCTTACATGTCCCGGCTATGGGGAAGAATCAGGTCTTCCATCGAGGGCTTGACTTATTTGAGGTCCTTCCACGTCCTTTTAGGGAAGGAGTTTATATGTTGGTTAGGATGGCCGGATATATGGACAGTTTTGTATCTGGAGTCGTCCCTGTTCTCTTGTTACTGCTAGGCTGGTTGCTTTAGGTGAGGGTGGAGATAAGTGGAATGATTTCCATCGTTTCTTCTCGCGATTGACTTAGGTGTGTGCCTCTGGGGTATTTACAGCAATTCTACAGGCACTACAGTATTTTACGACTAAAGTCTTGTGTCGAATGAGCTACGTTAATTTATTTTAGCAACAAAATGATCGTTGCATAGTATGGTTGTGATTGTTTTAGAGTGTCTGATGTTTTCTGTGTTGTTTCCTTGTTTACCTTGTCTCTCCAATTTCTGCATTTGGATACTAATTTTGCATTAAACTCATTTGATCTGCGCGAAATTGTGGTAATGGCCTTTATTTTCCCACTGAGAACTTCTAATGTTTCGATGCGTTAGGAATGTACCCTGAAGACCCAACGGAACCATCGAGCTCCAGCTCCTCACCTTCCGATGATGAGGAGATTGAAACAGAAGCTATTGAGGCTGAGGTTTCTGAACTTACTCGACAGGTTAGCTAGGTGTTCTATGATCTGCGCTGGCTTTTCCTTGCTGGTCACACCTTCCCTCCCTGCCTTCTTTGTAGCTCGAGGAAAATCCATATCTCTATGACGCTCAAGTACGTCGGATAACCCTTCTCCGAAAAGCTGGTGAACTTAACAGGCTCCGTGAGGCACGTGAGATGATGTCCAAGTATTTTCCTCTCACACCCAGTATGTTATTCTTCAATGATAAGGAAGATGTTACAAGAAGACTATAGGCCTCTCTCTGGTTTTCAGAGCTGTGGCTACAGTGGACTGAAGATGAGGCTTTTCTTCTCACAGAAGGCGATGACCGGGAGCCTATTTATCAGCTCTTCAAAAGAGCTCTGGCTGACTATCAAAGTAAGTTTCATGCTTTATCTTGCATTTCTGTTCACGTCGGTTTATTGACCAAGTACCAATAATCAAGCAGCATAGTGAGCCTTTGTTTTTAAGCAGAAAAGTAGTGCACGTCTATCTTTAGGATTATGATGTTAGAAGCGTGATTTTTTCTAGGGATATCACAGAATTCCCACTCTGTGATTGATCTTCAGCATTCTCAGCCATCTCTTAAGTTGTTATAGAACATCCCATCGCCAAAATGGGATTGGTAATACTATGGATGGCAAGCCACGATACTTGACTAGTGGTGCGATCTACCTAGACCTACGAGCTCCCCTAATAAAGGTTGTGGTTAAGTATTGTTTTACCTTGCATCCCTCTTCCTCGTGATCGCTCTTCCTCTTTGACCTTGGACAGTCCTCTTGTCAATTGAGTTAGAGAGTGAAGGCGATGCCATAAATTCGCATAATAAATGGGATAATCCAACCCAAGCATTAGTGGTATCACGTCCTACTTTTATTTGGAATTTGTGAGTGTACTTTGTAGTCCAATCGTTTTGGAAATGACATAGGGAAGAGTTTCGCGTTTGATACTAAGTGAATTGCCAAGAGCATTGACTGATTGCTTGAAGGCTAAATTTGCCCTATCGATGACCATTTCTCGTGGATCGCGATTGGGATGCCTGACATGTATGGTAGCTACCCACAGATAATTGTCAACTGCATACACCTTCTTCCCCGACGTTTGAATCCGACATCTAAGGCCAAATCTTTATGAACGCATTTTAGAATTTAACGAATGCTTGGGAAATTCCGACAAAAATGATTGACAGTGCAGCGAAAATACCCACAGACAGTTTCCAGCGCTTTGATCCTTATTTCTCACTCGATCAAAATGATATATCTAATGTCAAAGCTTCGCCATATGTCAAGAAGACGTTCAGAAAATCGTGATCTCCCCTGTTATATAGTTCCTTCCTTCAACTGAGAGCGGCAACAATCAAATTTTCAGTGCAGATCAAAGCGGAAAACTCTCTTAGTCTAAGAATAGATTAAATTACAACCATTTGTGGTTGCGAATCGTCGCGCTCACTATTACAACAGAAATCCATCTTCTGATCAACTTCGTCATGCAACAGGCCATGCGTAAAATATGTCTCTGGGATTAAGCAGGATTTTCTTGCACAAATCACACATTCACAGGAATGACTGCCAAGTTTATGGACCCGGAACTCCACGGACCACAAATGCACCGTTTACAGTATCGAATCGTTCAAGTGTCACACGGCTGTATGACCGAGCGTCAGCACTATCGCCTCTCTGTGTGTGCTTGAAGCTTTCTGTAGATACAAGCGGATAACAGAGGGCTCTGATTCCGAGTTTTAGTTGACAAGACACTTTGATAATCACATTGTGTAACCGTATGGACGAGTCCAGTAACGCTATCGCTTGTGAAGAGATGCACACCGATCGCTAGAACCAGTGGTAGAACATAGTTGACGCTTGCTAGTACCATTGCCAAATTAGCGTGCTTGTTCGTCAAAAAGCCATAGAAACAGAGGTCTCGGTTTCGCTTAAGCATCCATTACATCCATGACTTCAATTGCGCAAGTTTTTGGTATTTCCGTCTGCAGGTGTAGACGTGTGGTTGGAGTATTGTCAGTTTGCTATCGGTGGAATTGGCTCGGGTGAGTCAACGGAGCTTGATCGCACCCGCGCCGTGCTGGAGGAGGCTGTGGCCAACCAGGGGCTTAATTTCGCCCAAGGCGCAGTTCTCTTTGAGGTCTATCGCGAGTTCGAGACGGTTTGTCTTGCCCAATTGCAGGCTAAGAATGTAGGTTATCCATTCTTGAATGCATTTTTAAAATTTTTTTGGTAGGATCCTGTTGCGATTGCGAATCAAGTGAAGAAAATTGATAACCTTTTCCAGCGTCAGTTAAGCATACCACGTATTGGTAAGTGTTTACTTCGTGAAATAGCTGAACGCTTCTAGATATGGATCAAACAATGGAGGAGTACAAGACTTTCCTGGAAGGAATGGCAGAGAGCACTGATGGTGGGTTGTCTGATGACTGCAAGGCAGCCTTTGAATCAGCTCAAGCGAAGTGGCGAGCAGTGGAGAATTACGAGGCAGCTGTTGCTGACAGTACTGACGAGAACGCTCTTCTCTCAGCTTGGCAGTCTTACCTCTCCTGGGCGGTGGAGCATGCTTCCCGCAAGGGCACTCGCGTGAATTTCGTAAAGAAGGCAGCCACTGCCGACGCAGAAGTCGCCTTTACACCTATGGAAGTCATCTGTCTCTTCGAACGGTCCCTCACCGACCTCTGCCTCCACGTCTCCGTATGGCTGCAGATGGCTGACTACCTGGAGGCACACGTATCCGCTGATCGGCAACGTCTTATCACCACGTTGGCACGCGCCGTGCGCAACATATCCTGGAGCAGTGAGCTGTGGTGCCGCTACGCACTGGCTTGTGAAGCGCGTGCGTGGGACCTCGCGACTGCAGAGAACTCCTCGTGTGGCACGGACGGGGCTTCAGTCGAACAGCTGGCGTCTCATCTCTCTGAAGAGTTCGATCCTGTCAAAGGTAAGTCGGTACTTTTTCACCCCGGCTTCTGACTTGTTTGCGCTGACTTTAATGCTCCAGTAGTGGACGTGTCAGCCATTTAGAATAGGCTTTGGGTTGAAACCAGCCGCGTTTACAATCATGATTTTGAAATTGTAAAGTGATTTTTTTGTAGCGAAATCGTGTCTGCTGATCGTGTAGGAGCACAATGATACAAGGCCACAGTCACTTCTGCCTTGAAAATCGTGAATTATGTTGATTTGTGCTTTTACACACTTTTATCTCATTTAGACATCTATGAAAACGCCCTCAAGTGTGGTTATCCGTCAGCAAGTGATCTGATTGCTGTTTGGCTGGCTTATTGTGATTTTCTGCTACGTGTTCTTCGCAATTCAAAGGATTCAAACCTCAAAGGTACTTCCTTTAATGTTAGCTAATGTACTTTCATTTCGCTCTGGGATTGCTGACTTCTATCTGATTGCATTTCCTTTTCTTATGTAGAACGATGCACCAAAATGTTGCGCAACAATTTCGAAAGGGCTCAAAATCACACATCCGCAGGTAGGACAATTTATTCATTAAGAACCATCGAAATGTCGCTCTAGCCTTTCCCGACCAATGTGATCAGGATTGCCCGATCTACCGTTACTGGGCCTTCGTTGAGGTAGGCAAACTCGGCACTTGTAAATGGATTTTTAAGTCTAATTAGATAGTGTTCCACTTAACTCTTTCTGTCCCTTTTAGGCGAAATTCCTCGGTGACATGGAGCGCTGTCGTGAGCTTTGGAAGACGATGCTAAAGGTGGGGAATAATAGTAACAAACCCGCCTTTTGGATTGCCTACTTGGATTTTGTAAAGTAAGTTCCTACTCATGCTGGTTTGCAGTAGCTTTGCTCTGAGAACACAAGTGGAGCTCAAGCGTCACTGTCGCTTATTTTTTTCTGTAGAAGTCACGACGAGGCAGATCAACTCGTGCGTGTGGCAGGAATGGCGGTCAACTCGGTGACCGGTGACTACACGGAGACGGTTTTTCAGACGGCGCACAGGTGTCTCGCGGAAAGCGGTCTGGAGCTTAAACGTCTGCGCGAATTCGACGCCAAGGTTGCTCAACGCCGAGTCCGTCTTGCCAGTCTGGGAGCCGCCAAAAAGGCGAGGCAGGAGGATGGTGCGGGTCATATGCCTTCTCGACAGGTGTTGGCTTCTCTGAGTCCAACAGAGGCGTTACTTCACACGTGGTTATGATTAATATGTTTTAAAATCCACTTTTTTGTTCATTAAAATAATTAGCTGAAAGCTTTAATTTTGTGCAGGCTAAATTTATTTTAAAATTAACAAAGGCATCACCTGGATTATTTTTTTACTCTTTTCTTCTTCATAGCGACGCAACCATCCGGATGCTTCAGCGGATGGAGCCTTGAAAACAGGAAAACGGAAACTTGACGAAAATACATCCTCCTCGACGGAAGCAGCTCCCAAACGTCAGAAGGTACGGCTAGCCGTGGAATTGCTATTCAAGTTACCCTCTCAGCACCATCCCCCCACACCAGATATGATGTCCGGAATTGTACGAATTCGCGTGTGGAGGGGCGTTCAAACCGGTGCATATCTTTTCATGATTAGATCAGGGTGCCAACAATCAAGTTGCTAAGCTACAGATTTACTGATGTGTCCATACACCCACGCGTTTTAATCATCAAAGCCTCTTGTCAGCTTAAACGTAGGGTCCGGGCATGTGGATACCTATTTGTAGATACAGAAGACTTAAAGCACAGACAGGGCGACGATGGTGGTGATGCTCATTCACACGGCAATGAGACACTTGAATGGTTTGATGCGAAGAGTTTTGTGTTCACAACCTGGGCAGCCATTCTTGTGAGGACCAAGTTCCTTCTTGGAACGCCTGCCCGATTTCAGGCGTCTAATCGACGCGTCGTGGTGTGCAAAGCAATTCACAAACACAAGTGTTTGCAACGCCAAACGGATAGTGTACGCTGGATGCCAAAATACCTAGGATATTCTGGATTTCTCATGTGTTGGCTAAAGCCTGGGATACAGAGGAGCGAATATGGTTTCGGCTCCTTGAATCCGGTTTCTTTCAATCGTAACATGGATAGTCCCGGGTCGGCTTGAGCGTCCCTCACAAATGTTTGATTCAACTCAAACGCTTCATAAGCCCAAACTAAGGAGTCATTTTTAGCATCCAAGAAGGAAAAAGAGTGGAAATTCTTTGTTTAATGAATTTTAGGCGGATTTTGAAGAGGCTTCGAAAAAAAGCGGTAGTGAAATTGAAAACGCCAGTCGTCCGAAGCACGGTGAAACCGTTATCCACGATCCCTCCAAGGATGACCAAACTGTCTTTGTTAGCAATCTCCCTTTCTCCACAACTGAGGATGAATTGAAATCCATCTTCGTCAAGGTTAGTTACGAGGAGAAACAATGGTACTAGTTTTTGACTTTTTCCAACCTCTTGCTTAATGCGTCATGGTTCCTATTGACAAGTATGCCAAGCATATGGAGAGCTGTTGTTGTAGTATCAAGGCAGTTCTTAAAAGCGTAGAATTGCCTACAGTTCAGGACAAGTGAGCCAATATTTGTCCTAAACCAGTGCCAGCCAGTGTGTACTCTAAAGTGGCTTCGTGAGATTGATTTTCTGCCCTTTTTCTCACTTCGACACTCAACCATCCATCTGAACTCCGGCAAGGTGTGTCATTTTTAATGCAAATTAAAATGTTTTATCCAAGCACAAATTTGGATTGATTGTTCAAAGTGAGTGTAGTTCCAGCCCCCTCCCACTGTTACAAAGCACTGCAACTTCAGTCACCTAAGGAGTGTCTCCTCTGTCATATCCAACACTTTGAGCTCCCTTCAATGGGGTTATAAAGGCCGTGGATCCGTATATGACCTTATTCACCACTGGAGAGAAGTAATGGTGCACCGTTAACAGGATTGACACGAATAGAATGTCGTGCTATCAGGATGGTGGTCAATTGCATAAAGGTAAAATTTTGTTCTGTTCCACCTCAGTGATGGAAAGCAATTCTACATCAAAGTCGATCATCAAATTCCGTTAAAACCGCTTACAAACTAGAAAAACAGGGAGGATCAACCCAATCAATCCGTTTGCAGTACAGTGTTTCTCAAATACGGTTTTTGCGAGGTGGTAATGTAATGTTGTGTTTGCATTTATGAATTTCCAGTGTGGGGAATTGGTCTCCATTCGCCTTGTACGTGACTACGCTGGAAAATCGAAGGGCTTTGGCTACGTAGAGTTTGCCGATGCGAGCAGCGTGCCCGCAGCCCTTGAACTGGATCGCCTACCTATCGGAGGTGGTAGTGACGATGGTGCGGGCGATAGTGTCACCGGTGGTATTGGTGGTCGGCCTATGTTCGTCTCGGTGTGCGATACCAATCGCTCGAAGTCTGCCTTCGCTTACAAAACTGGAATGCCGGAGCCCAACAAACTCTTCGTTCGCAACTTAGACAAAGTCACCACAGAGGAGGCTCTTCGAACCTTCTTCGGCAAGGTCAGTTGTCTCTCCTCTTTCCCTCTCCTTTAAATAATCATTGTTTGCCACTGAAAGGCTCTTCACTCACGAGAAGCGCATGGGATTGAGTCGTCAGACCCTCTGCCTTATAATTCATCTGTCCTTGTAGTTCAGTGTAACATCCATCTGGAGTCCAGGTAACTACGGAACCTAAGTTTGAAATGAACCGGAGAAAATGAATAGAGAAAACTGATTTTGACTATCTTTATCCACACTCTTGGGGGCCTTTTAATCTATTCAGTGGTAAATAGAACCCGAAGACGGGACTGCCATACAAACACAGAATTCACAGACTGTTGGCAGAAATAACAAGAGCGGAACATCGTGTTATCAAGGTGATGTCCAAGCAACATGGTTAAATTATCATGCGGATAGGCATATAGCAATAGGAAAGCTGAATTTTGACTTTCATTAATTTTTTTTAGCATGGCAGAGTGACAAGCGTGCGTATAGCGACCTTTCGCAATGGAGTGCCTAAGGGTCACGCCTACGTGGAGTTCGCAACGGAAGAGGAAGCCAGTCGGGCTCTGGTTGCCACTGACGGAGTTGTTTTTGGCTCCAAAGCAATTTCTGTTGCTATTAGCAACCCACCGCCACGCTCTGCTGCACCAACCGCCCGCTCTACCCATGGTCAGGCGAAACGCAAGGAGCCTTCATTGAACCCGCCCATGTAAGTAGACAGTCACACTTATCTTTTTTGTAGAACAATGAAGCGTATTAGGATTGTGGTGAATGCCCATTGTCGTGGATTGTGCCCTTGTAGACGATCAAAGGCTCATACTCAACTCTCCTTCATGCCGAGAGCACTACACCGTCCGGCCGCGGGAGCGCCGTCTCAGCCATCTTCTTTGCCATCGGAGACCATGTCTGCCGAATCGGGGGGCGCTACAGCACCGAAGAGCAACGCGGACTTCCGGAAAATGTTTTTAAATAAGTAATTATGCGATTGTGTGTCAACTCTCATGTGTGTTTGTATTAAAGCCTTTTATAAAGCTTGTAATCACTAGTCAAATAGGAAGGTTTCCAGCAGGCGTTAGTGCTCCCCTCAGACACCCTAAAGGCTTCCACTCTTTGCTGCTCATTTCATTTCATTCGGCTAGCCATTCTTGTGATTTTTCATGCCAATACCCACTTTCCTCTTGTCCTGAACCTGCGTGCCACAAAGTCTTGGATGAAACCAACGAACACTAACCGTCCAGAAAACAATGGTTTGACGAATGTTTCTGATGTTGCTTCGCTGGGGGCTAAATCATGTCCATGGACACTCTCTGGTCTTGAGTGTAACCAACAAGCGCCACAGCAATTCGTTCACATCTACATCAACCGAGATAATTATCGTAGAAGGCTCTTGACAAGTGGGTCGCATGCACTGACAAGTGACGATAAGCCTTAAAAGCTGTCAAGCCATTCCCGGTTTCTTTCACCACATAAACTGCCACTGCATGTTACATGTGTTGGCAGCAGAACTAACACACCATCAGCTACTCTCGAACGATCCACCGCCTATACGATTCGCCCCAAACTTCTAAGGCCCGCTCCACCTCATCAGCAGGAGACTGATTACTTGATGGTTGTGTAGTAGACTGAGGCACGAACGACGGCTGAACGTGTGCCAGGCTCTTAAAAGATGTTTCATGGCGCCGCATCACACTCTCGAGCAACCTGCCCCTGAGAGGATCCCATGCCGTACTCTTTGATAAGTGGGAGATGCTCCCTCGTCTTCGCCTCCTATGCTCTCCCCATATTCCTCCAAGTGATTATCACCTTTGAGCATTTGGCAATCACGTGCGGAGTGGAAGTACTTGGGGGATCAATATGTGGTAGAAAGGGATAAGGCTGATTATTTGTCTTTGAAGAAAGGTCGTCCCGTAAAGATGAATTCACATTGATAAAGGGTGACAACCTGTCATCAAGATTATTGTAACGAACAGAGCACTCTAAAGCGCTTTCTACAGATCCTTAATCTTTACCATCAAAACGAAACGAACTCCAGTGACCTTATGTCATCGCTCTCAAAACCCCGAACTACACATAAGTTATATGTAACATGAAATAACATTATCAAATGATATCACATGTGTTCTAGGAAAGGCTAAATGACAAGCTGTGCATTTACAGTGTGGGCGACAGATGCTACAAACATTGACTTTGCCCTGAGGAATGGACGGAAATGGGCTGGATTCCGGATTGTGAGAACTACTCCGCGGGCCCTGAAATGTCAGATTCTGGACAGGTTCCGAGGAGAGCGGGATCCAACTTAAAAGTGAAATCATTCAGTGTGGAGAGCAGTGTCTGAACGCTGTCTCGAAGATCAGGGTCCAGCAAGAAGTTGGGTATTCGTGTGTCATAGAGCTGACGCACCAAAGCTGGTGATGTGGTCGCAAGCACTGGAATCCACGAGGCTATCGTGTGGTCCTGGCACCCGATACACACCATTCGCTACAAGAGTAAAACACTTTGTGCTCAGTGCTACTGAAGGAATGTGTGAGCTGTTGAAAGGAATCGAGATCTAACCTGAAACTTTCCGAGTTTTCCAATGTGAGAACCGCCAAGATTGACCTGACGAAAGGTGGAAATGAAGTTATCCAGCGCGAAGATGGAACGAGCACTTCTAGAACGCTGACGTCGTTGAAGTGGCATGCCAGGTGAGCAGGGCTGTGACTGCCATCCACCGCTAAGAGTTGATGCGGATGCAGGGACTGGGGGCAGGGCGGCTCCCCGAAGCAAGAGTCGAGAATTCGTCTTGCCGGGAAGAGGTGCACGTCGGGGGTTGTTGTCGAGATTGCGAGGGCCTCCGCTTCCACCGCTGTTGCGCGGGAGTGTCCGGACGAATCTTGGCGAGGTGACAAAGCTCACATCGAAACCACCAATGTGTACGGGCGCGGCGTCCAGTCTTTCCATTTCCACTGGCCTGGTTTGTGCTTGATCACTGCTTGTGCCTCGATTCTGGTGCTCGACAAAACGTTCTACAATGAGAACGTTATTAGATTAGAGCTAGTTTGGAGAGTGTAGGCTCAAGTACCGAAAAAGTCCCAAGCGTAGAGACGACGTCGTTGGAATACACCGGAAGAGCGAATGCCATGAGTGAAGACGGCTTCCAATGCTGGTGCTAGCCCGTACTCCTTACTGCAGAGCAACGCTGATAGGGACATTGTGGCTTCCACGCGACTGGTACAGGCAAAGTGCTTTGCCAGACGATTCACCGCATTCGCCAGTCTATCTAGCACCGCGCTAGTCACTATGAAAGACAAAATTTAGATTCAGTTCAGGCGGAGCTCCCCTACCGTCGGATGGGTTAGCAGAGAAAGAAGAAACAATGGTTTGTAGAGCGGTAAGAAAGGGGTGACAATACTCACTGGGATCGAGAATCGTGTCGGAATACAGTCGCATCAATGGAGTTGCCAAGCTGGAGGCGACCTCTTCACTTTCCACAGAAGTACGTCCTGCAGATCGGGGCACCACAACTAAATGCAAGGAAATGAACGCCGCAGAGTTGGAAACATTTGACAAGAAGCACTATGTTCAAAGGACTTGTAAACTCACTGGTTCCTTCTTTGCCGACTCGAGCTATTTGGCCGATTAGGAGACGTTCGCAACTGTTGTCCTCGACCCCACGACCTAGCCAATGACCACACGGAAATCTGAAGCAAATCGGAAGGAAATAAAGAAATTACAGGTACGAAGCGGTGATGAAACGCTTAGCGACTCAACAGTAAGACATTTCACTGATGAAGTTGCTTCGAGGACGACACTCACAAGCAGACATGGTTGGTCAAGGGCGTGGCAACAAGTACCGTCTCCACGAACATGTTTGGAGAGAAACCGGCGTTGTCATGGCCAATTAGGAGGGTGTTAATTATGCCCAGATTCTGGTGCTGGGAGAAAAACAAATACTGGAGTTAAAAGCATCCACTGTTGACTTGACACTCAAAATTCACTTCGTATTGGTGCTTATGAATATCAGGTAGCGATTTTATGGAAGTGAGATGTACATTGAGGCGGGAACTCACCCGAAACTCCACATAGGATGGCGAAGCGCGAGGAAGAGGCACATGACCCGAACTGCCAAGGTGTCCACGCAGACACACCCAAGCGTTGGCTGAAAAGGCCAAGGTGAGACGAGCACGTCCACCTCCTCCACTCACAATAGCCACTCGATAGAGCATCTCGGCCTTCTGCAACATTCGTGTGAATGAGAAGTAGTCCACCGCGTCCAGGGAGAGTAGATGGACTAAAAACTGTTCCCTCTCCTCCTCGCATCGAAGAAAGGCGTGCCGCGAATAGAGCTCTCTACCAGAGGAAAGAAGGTAAAAAGAAATAGACTTTTAAAGTTTTGAAGGAAAGAAGTTGTTAAAGCAAAACAAGGGCGGCTCAGCTCACCTTAAAAGCACAGAATCGGAGAGGAGAAGTTTGAGGTAGGCCGAGAGCCGTTTCTTCTCTAACGCTAGTCGAACAAAAGCCCTAGCAAGTCCGATGTTGGTGCGGAGTTTGTAGCCTGCAGAGGAGGCGACACTTTTAACCGCCTCCACATCGTCCAACAACGCTGTAACCGAAGATCCTCCGGCATCGAGGAGAGACGACACCGAGATAACCAATGCGTTATCATGCAGACGTGAGGGTCCCGGGGATTCGGAGGAGGACACGGCTGGTGTGATAGACCGACTACGCGTCGGTGTCCACAGCGAACGACGCACACGTGCCGTCACAGGCGATGCCAGAGCAACGGTCTCTGGGGTAGTCGTCGTCGAGAAGCGACGCGGCAGGCTGTCAAACTTTCTCGGACCTCGGGAAGTTGATGGAGAGGCAGGCAAACGGTCAGTAGGACCGGGTGAGTGGGTGGTAGTTTGGGCAGACATCGCAAGGGATGAGAGTGAGAGACAAGTATTCCGCTCCACAAAAGCCAGAATGTGCATCCACAGTGCAGAGGCACCCTAAAAGAAAACGGTGATAAAAATCGGCTTTGATGGAGCAGAATCGAAGGGGCTTAAGAGATCCACATGTTTGCGCTGGATGCCGTGGGACCAGATGCGCTCAAGGAGGTCACAGAGACCCGAGACCAGAGTGTTCTCCTCCACCTCCGACACCGATTGGTAGTTGTGTCCCAGATGTAGCGCCTCGTAACCCATCTTCTGAATCACCATCCGCTTTGTCTTTTAAAAGAGGAGGAGAAGGAAGGAAAAGTCTTAATTCAGTGTTCGTCGAATTCATGAAGAAGTAAGTAGGAATTTGAGTGTTTCGCAAGACCTCCGTATAGAACTAACACAGAGAGGTGTTCCAAGTCACGACAATCGTGCGAAAACACCCAAGGCATTCAGAGGTGAAGGTGGGTGTAGAAGAGCCTACCCGATGCTTGCATTCCTCCAGGAGGGAGTCAACAAAATCCCAGTGGGCCTGAGCCATTGATGGTGACAGAGACCCCGTCTCGAGGCCATTGGACCCCGGTCCCGTCAGTAGACGCGTTAGTCCGTCTCGACCCCGCAACTGAAATGAACATGAGACGTTCGTAGGCGAAAATCCTCCTCATTTTGAGAATGTCAATGGAAAAATCCCCCCATCTTGTAACGACCGAGAAGAGACGACTTGGGCCACCATTGAGAAGCAAACCCGATTTAAGGAGAGAACAATCTTGACTTCCCAAAGTAGAAGCCTAATCCAAACGCTATAGATTAAATACAGAGATTCGGTGCATTGCCGTGGGGGGCCCAGGTGCTGCCATCAATACTAAAGGACTTCGAAATGATCCTCATTGATTCAAATGAGCAAGCTTTCTCACCTGGATAGTGCGAGACGCGGTAGACTGAGGACCAGTGGTCAAGGACTGCTCCAGCGTGGGTGGAGGCAGAGCCTGCGGTGTCGAGCAGTGCTCGCACAGTACCGTCCTCGGAGCCTCATCCCCACCACCACCGCCGAGCTGAAAGGTCACCGACGGCTTCCCTACCACTTCCTCATCTGTCCTGGTCGTCACTGCTGCTGCTGTCTCCTCAGTCAGGAATGGCGAGGGCACAATGCCAATTCCAGAAGATGGCGGAGGAGGTGGTGACTCATTTCCACACTGCCAATTGGCTGGTGCTTTGCTGAGAAAACTTCGCTCCAGAAGGCGAAAGTGGCCTGGCTACAGAAAACGAAAAAGAATTTAAGCAATTGCTGACAGATTCCGCTGGTGGTGGTAAAAAGGAAGATACTGAAATTCAATAATCATGACAGATAATGAGAAGAGTGAGACATTGGTGCCGACATTTGTTATCTAGAAGGTATTATAGAGCACGAATTGAGGAGAGTAGCTACGATGGCTTTCGCATCCAAAAAAAGAAACAAAACATCAGTCAATACTAGTAGGGCAAAATGTGTGAGTGGCATTTGATGTCGTTCTGTTGGTTGACAGTTACCTGACGCGAACGCTGAAGGGTGGAAAACGAGGGATTTATTTTTGAGAAGAGGGGATGAGGCGATGGCACATTGCAAAACTGAACGCCATCCAGTGGAGACTTTGGAATGTCTGCGAGCATAAAAACGATCGAGACAGCAGATCTCTAGCTGCATAATGTGATAGGGTAAATGTATTCCAAAACCACCTACTTCCAACAAATCGATCTCTCCTCCTGCCACGATCAACAGCTGGAGTGTGCGTTGTTGAATGATGCATAGACTTGCGCAAAAGACGATCGGTGGCGGGTCTTTGATGATCCACTGCAGCTTGAGACTTAAGAGATCGAATTCGAGCTAGAAATGCAGAAACCGGAAGCGCAAGCGGTTGTGAGATTGACATAGTCGATGGAAGCCCCCCACCACACAACATTCCGCATTTGCTGCAACGCCGAGACTGATTTACTGTCAATGTTGCGACATGGGTGTCCAAGAAGGTGGCGAACATTTGAGTTTCCAAAAAAGCACTGAGAAGAGAACAGAACGTAAGTTGGACCTTCACCGCTTCAAAATATGCATGCCAATTGTGGAATATTTACCTGAGAAAGGCCATGTGAGTTTCAGGGCAGTCGGAAAGAAAGCCAACTTTATCGAAGGCCTGGAGACCCGAACTTCCAGGTCCACTTGCATCCTCCACGGCATCACCACTGTTGTGTCCAGCCACCACAAAAGTCTCGAAATCGACAAATATTTCGGCAAGATGATTCAAAAAGATATCACGCAGGGCGTAGTTGAATTTGAGCAGCTCAGCATAGTCTGCCAGCTCCTAGGAGGGAGAAAAGAACGTACATTGAAACCACTAAAGTATAGCCTTAAGCAAGAGCCTCATTATTGGATACGTACCCTTCGAGAGACCATTTCACTGGCGATTTCTCGCATACATGAGAAGTACTCCTCGGAGGGATATGATCCACTTTTTGGAGCATCAAAACTGGTCGTTGAAGAGGCAAACGCAGTATCTGTGAGAGGGTTCGGGAGACGTCCTTCTACTTCGACGACATTTGTTGCTGCAATTTGCTCTATTAAGCGGTAAGACGCAGACCGCTAAAAATAGTGGAAGTACATTGATAAGCATCATCGTCACAACCTTTACTTGGTGTTAGAAGTACTGAAACCGGTTCCTTGGTCATGTGTGTCACTATGGTCGAGTAGTGAGAAAGCGACAAAACAAAAACGACACACCGCAAACCACACAAAAGCGATGTGGTATTTGAGGCGTTAAAGTAAGCCAACTCTAACGCTGGCACAAACCTGAAGAGTCGGAATTTGGCTGCAACAGAAGTAGATGAATGTGGAGATGATAGAAAGTCGTACAAATCCCTACTAATTAAGTACAAGTTGTTAGTATGTACCCGCATAACCGATGGATCTGGGTCCAGTTGAGGTCGTCTAATTACCGTGGAAGTCGACAAGGCGTCTGAGGCGAGTTTAAGCAGAGGTCGTGGAAGTGTGTCGAAGCCTTGAAGAAAAAGAATTTCAGTAAAATACTTCTCCAAGGTTGAATTCCGTCGTCCCTTGACAAGGCACAATTGGTGGATGTCAACAACGATCACAATCAGACGCTTTATTGTACATTCAAGCAGACCACATCTACCTTCAATGCAGTCACGTTGTTCGTGACACAAGTGGGTTTCAACACAACTAATAGTAACACTGCTAAAGGGCGTGTCACATGCACAGCACCGAAATCATGAAAGGAAAGAGAAGCGAACAATAAGTGCTTTTGTGTTAGAGGAGAGAATATGAAAAGTGGACCACAAAAGTGAGGCAGCATTTACTTGTATTCCGTGAGACCGATTGGCTGCGCGATAAGAGCGTGGAGGTAGCGGCAAAATTGGAGTCCAGGGAACGATTCAAGTTTTGATTGTTGAGTTGATGGTGCTGATAGATGGCTAGCACTGCCTCAATATTGTGTTGTAGTTCGGTGGAGTTAGGAAACGTCGGCAAGTCCACATCTGTGGAGTGGACCGCGCCCTGATCGATGTCCAAATAGCAGACGTTAGCCTGTGGAATGTAAACATTGACGATTGTAGATAGAAGGGTCCCATAAAGTGGTGAAAAACTATCCCACAATGATGAAAAACCAATCGGTTGATTGCTTGCATAGATTAAATGCGCATTAGAGGAAATGGGGAAAAACTTAAAGCTAGCGCACCTCACTAGCTAATCCAAAGCTGGAGAAGGACGGAAGTGAAGGCAATGAACCACGCGGAGTGCTTGTAGCAGAAACAAGTTGCGACGCTGACGGTTGTGGAGGCATGGGTGGGCGCTGAAAACGCATCCCCATAATGTATGGCACAGGAGCATCGAGAAAGTGAGTTAGTGTGGCTGGCAGCACTGGCGCATAGACGTGCGGCCACACAAAAGGTTGTAGGAGGCAAATTAGACCCTCACCGACCACCATCAGACGATAGTAATCTACAATGTGGCAAACGCTTAGAAACCTTGATACTACTTAAGGCCGATTTAAGTAGTTTACTAGGGAGACGCATACCAGCGGAGAGAAGGACAATGCGATGCTCGAGGAAGGCGCAGGTTAGGAGTCGGATCAAGTTACTGGAGGAGAAGAGCTGAAGCAGTTGAACAAGAGGATACTCAAAGACTGGGAGCCAACTGGACACTGCACAACTAACCGTATCTTCTCCGTGGTAATTAGCTATAAGGAAAATGAAAAGTAGTCCTAATGAGACCAATCGGTTGGCGACTAAAATGACATATCATCATTAGTGGCATTAATCACCTCAAATGACATGAATCGGACAGCTAGGTTAAATGTCACCCCCGAACCAGTGATCAAGCTTTCATCAAACGTCAAGCCATGAAGCGGTGGGTGACTCAGCGGTGGCAATAACGATGTTGATTAGCCATCAAGTGAGGCATGATGGCTCTAGATTCAAGCATAAGATAGGGAGGCTCGCAAAAAGTGCTCAAATGGATGAAAGTCATGTAAAATATGCGCACTGCAGATCACTGACCTGCAGTGAGAGGCGCAAAAAGCCAACGAGTTCTCGCAATGCAGTTCGCGAAGAGGACATGGCCCTGAACTCGCAGAAATGGGGGGAAAAACATCACTAGAATCTGGTTTTTGTGTTTTCTCGCCTTCACAGAGGACCAAACTACGATCGCTTTCCTAACTCTGGATTATTTAATAAAGCATCAAATACTCTGTGAAGTGATTACAGAGACGAAGTTTAAGGACGGAGAACTATGTGACAGAGCAAAACTTGTTGGAAACTCACATGATCTGTCCATTCTAAACAATTAGACTCAGATATTGTGTAGCGTCTTCAAGGAGGAATCAGGAATTGTAATGGAAGGGCTCGCAGAACAAATCCGTAGTTAGATTAAGTTCACTAAAAATAGCTCTAGGCCTTAGGCGTTGGTAATAAAATGTAAGCAGCTGGATAAGCAAGAGACATCCCAAGGACATTAAAGCTAGTCAACCACATGCTTACGCTAGGCCGTAAAATCATTGGAAGTAGACGGAGCTATTGGAGGAAAGATAAAGCAGTGGGATGGATATTTTATACATGACTGAAAAATAACGGAAAGGGCGCTTATAACTAACATGGACGAAAGAAGAAATGAGGACAATTGGGTCCAGAGACAACACTGCATTGGCCCGGCTCAGCGAGTTGTGCCTCAAAGAGGAGGTTGTAGACAAAGGACTCGATGGTCAATTCACCCATCTGCTCTCTGTACACGCTGGACCAGAGATCCTCCAACCAACCGAAAAATCCATTCGCAAATGCCCAGCGTGAGAGAATTCCCACTGCCTACAGTTGAGAGATAATGGAAACGGAAATCTTGAACTCCATAAATTAAGGAGGAGGTAGAGAGGAAGATGTGGGAGCTGACCTTCATGGTAAAGAAGCGACACTCAGAGTCGAGGGGTAGTCCAAGAGCCTTCTGCCGTTCTCTTATGGCGGCCTTGACTGCTGGGTGAGTGACCTCTTCGGGAAAGAGAAGAGCGTAGCCAAAAACTCGTTGACCGTCCTCCCGGGTGATAATGAAGGCGTGGCGAAAAGGTCCACGTGCCTTCTGCAGCAGCGGATGTGTCTCCGTGAAGAAGCGCAGACCGTTGGGCATAACGACCTACGGCGGAGAGATGGCGAAACTTCAATCGTCGAATCGTTTTGGACAAATGTAGTAAGAGTGGAGGCAAGAAACAATGTAGTGACAAAAGCTGTAGTACCTAGATGGCTAGGACGATCTCTGCTTAGGCTACTGACATCGTTAATAATGATCGAATATGATTCCCATTTTGCCCCTCATAGTTTTAACATCAAGAACAGAAGGAAAGCCACGACCATAAATGCCACATTATTTTTCGAGACACCTCTCCGGCTTCAATTCATCTCTTGCAAAAAGTTGTTTACACCTTGAACGAAAGTGATGCACATGCCTTTGTTCTAGCCGACCAACATTAGAGGTCAAAAATACACGAGTTCAGCTGATACATACATCCAGCCGTAGTTACCACGAATTGGGGGACAATCATTGAATGATTTTATTTACTGGCAAGTTTTTTGTTGAAAGATAGCCTAGACCGCTACCTCTTAGGTAAATCATCTACTCTTGCAATATTCCTTACATCCTGCGCAGATTGTGGGAAAGAGTAGTAAAAGTACACATACTTAGCATGCAATCAAAACTCCCAGCCACTAAATTGGCTGGGAGCGTTTTATGATGTGCGAAAGATGACCATGCTCGTTTGATGAAAAGAGAACATTTCATGAGTCCAATTTGATTAAGGCTAAAACACGAAACATTAAAAAAAGCCATGGAACAGCTCGCACCTGGGTGCTACTGGACAAAAACTTATGAAAGGGATAATTTTTCTTTAACGGGGGTTTCAGGTCTAAAGCGAGGTCGATTTGGATCCAATTTTTAGGTCAAACTGGATCCTTCTCAAGCCGAATAATCAACCGACATGGCTGAAGAATGCAATAGCGTGGAAAATGGGAAAAGGAGTAGAGAGTGGCCAGCCCAGTATAATCCTTACCAGGGCAGTGGAGTCATCAGAGAAAGGAAAACTGCGACAGTGTTCTGGAAAATGCTGAAGAATGTGGCATTTGTACGCGAAATGAACGATATGGGAAGGATTTTCAACAGATGGTTTGATCTCTAAAATAGATAATGAAAGCATAGAAAAATGTCGCAACAAGGGTTAGTAGTAAAGATTTACAGGCGCACTGCAAAGTAATAGCTTCTTAAGTGGCTTCGGAAAAAAAACTAGCTATAAACAAGGGTTTTGTTTTAGGGCATTAGTTGGGTAAAGGGTTAACAAGGTGTACCAAAGAACACGATACCTTTAGACCCGTTCAAACGGCGGTACAAGCGCCAAATATGTGAAATCCTACTCCGAATGCAATTTTACCAAAGGCTCATTTAGTGATCCGAAAATACGAACATATAGTGGTGAACTGAACACTATGGATGATAGTGGCTACCAGATGTTAGAAAGCTGTTAAAAAGGATAAGTGCACAAATGCTAAGAATGCCACCACAAATAAAGTTCACATCAAATACAAAACTGGAATGCATTTCATCAAAGTAACAAACGATAAGATGCAAGTAAATTATGCCCAAGGAAAGTGGTAATGGCTCTAAAGCTTGTCACTGAATAAAGTCCAAAATAGACGCAACCCTCTCTCTCTCAAAATGATATCACAAAACTGAAACCTATGTATCTTATGAATGCCCTAAGGTATGGGAGACTACGCTCTCTACCTCAAGCGAGCACTGAAAAGTTGCCGTGCCACAATGGCAAATAAGGTATGCAAGCTTACGAGGAAAATAAGGTTGCAGCTGGATTTCTGGATTCAGACCAGCTATGAAAAAGTAATCAGCAATAGGAGGCATAGCTGCCGCCACCAGCGCTGTTTTGACAAATGCCTGACCGCACCCTAGAAGGTGCTGACTGACGACTCCAACGCTAACTGTTTAGTTTCGTCCCCTCTTATAAATAGAGGGGTCAATGACCTGTGAATTAAATATTGTTGGTCTATTAAAACAAACACTGGCTCTTTAATGATAAACTTAGAAGTTTTTAAACTTCAATCAAAACAAAATAAAATATTTATTTAGCAGTGCTGAGCCACACATTATCAAATACAGCAAGCGACACAATGATTCGAACCAATAATTGAACCCAATGCAAAATCCTACGACCACTAATTCGCTATTTATATATGCTAAAAAGTAGGTCAAACTGTGATTACAATAGCGATGTCTTTCATTTTCCTGAGGTGGTGCTGCTAGCACCTCCTCTGCGCCCTGCCTCTAAGCAGAATTAATGTCTGTAAGTACTAAAGCTCTCAAATGTTAAAGCCTGCTAATAGACGTGAAAGATTAAGCTTCGCACATTTCTAAAGTTTTGATATTGCTGCTTTTCGTTGTGGACCGCTGCAGCATAGCCATTACTCTAAAATAACAATTGATCTGTATAATTCAAAGGTAAGATTTCCTTCTCTTGGAAAAGCATTTAAATTCATAGCCGCTGAAGGACTGTAGCTGTGGCGCCCCGACACTCCCTTTAAGGTAAAAGAAGTCATAGTACTGGGACAGAATATATGTTCTGGAAACAGAGGGCTTGGGGGCTGTTGGCACGGCCCGGAGGCCGGCCAACAGACTAGTACAATATGACCACCCAAGTAACCGAAACCGGCTGTTCGAACAAACGAAGTATTACGCAGCCCCTCTCTTCTTTAGAGCGTCGTCTCCGAAGCCCGCCTCAGCCAGCCTCCCGTGTCAGCCATCACAACGTAAGCAGTGCTGTGAGAAGCACCCACGAGCTAACCGTCTTATTCATCGAGACTCAAGTGCATGTGTTCCTGTAGTGCCATCATTTCCGCGTAGCACTCAGTGCAGCAAAGGTGTATTTCATAGTCCTCCTCTCCTACGATAGTGTGGCCCAATGATAGTTGGGAGTACGAATCCACGTTTTGGACGAATGGAGACACGCACAACACAAACCGTGATTCCAAGCTTTTCTAATGCCGTGGAAGAAACGCGAGGGTATGGTAGAGCCCTGAGCTAATGGGGCGATCGGACCACAGAGGAACGGCATGCACGCGATCCAAGTGTACAAAGCATAAAACGACGTTGTCAAATGGCGTCCTGCACATTCTACATCTGTAGATGCACATTTTGGTGAAGGGAGGCAGGTTACCTGAGAACAGGAGAGAGAGAGCTTACGAAGGATGCTTGATCACAACGTCACTGATCCTTCTTGACAGTTGCACTGGACTTGGAGTTCACGGCTAGTGTCGCTTCAGTTGTTAATGGCTTCCCTGCAGAACACGAGGGCAAGGGAGGTGCCGAAGATGAACGTCGATCTCAACCATTCTGTTATGGGATGTTGGGGATTCTCCCATCTGTAGCACATGCACTTCTTTCACATCGCCAAAATTTGCCAGAAGCGGTATGGCGCAGGATAAAATCCATCAGAGTCGGGTTCGCTTTCCGCTGCCACCAATGTAGCGTCCCGAGGCTCCCTTTAAGGAAAAAAGAATGCATAGTACTGGGGCAGAATATATATTCTGGAAACAGAGGGCTTTGGGGCTGTTGGCACGGCCCGGAGGCCGACCAACTGGCTAGTACAATAAGGCCACCCAAGTGACCAAAACCGGCAGTTCGAACTAACAAAGTATTGCAGTAGCATATCCAATATGCGCACTTGAGGTGTACCCTTGGATTTTATGGAAGGATAAGGTATCGGATATTTCGTGCTGCTTCAGAATAAACTCGCTTTGCATGCCAGCTACGATTTTAAAAAAAGCCTTCATTAAGCAGGGCAGTTTCAAATTGATAATGCGTTTTGCATTGCACTGATCTCTTTTTCTTCCTTTCTGTCGCTTTTTTAAGTCGAAATGCAAATGGGTCGTCACGTTGGGGCGTTAACATTGTACGCATGACCATAATGGCAAGTCGGTCAAGTCTGATTTTGCCTCAGTTGTTGGCAGACTTTTTGCTGAAAATAGGATCGTAATAAATGTGGAAGGCAGGTGCATCGTCCCGGGACATCTTTAAAGTCAAAAGGAGGCACAATACTTAGGCATAGTATGTATATACAGCAAGCAGAAAAGATCGAGGCCACTGGCATGGCCCAGAGGTCAGTCCACACGGTTAAGGATATATGGCCACCCCAGGTGACCGCAACCGAAATTGGAATTAGAACGAAGTATCACAGTGTAAGTCCTATGAAGGTCCCTTCAAATGCAGTCACCTGATGAAAATCCCCTCGTGTAACCTCAACGTTCGGTGACCACTGATGGAAATTAGGTCATCTACCATTGGGATCGACCTCACTTATGTTTACCACCACTGTTGTGCCTTACCGAGACAAGGTACTACAGAACAGTAGATGCTAATAACACGCAACGACCAGATTTCCACTAAAACGGCTCATGGACTACATCATGAAGTGCACGTGGAACCTGTAGACTAAAATGCCCACGTGTTTGGAACACAATGCCTCACTTCGCGTTCGCTTTAGTCGATTTAATTGCTTCGACTGACACATCGCTTGGATAATATCCAAAGCTTTCAAATCGCAACCGATCTAAACTAGAAACGACCATGGACGTAGCTTGAATTCTGATTTAGGAGTTGTACATGGAAAATATCAGGAAGAGGGATCCCGTCCGGGACAAAGCCCACCCGCCCCAAGTTCCTCTCTGCCACGCAGTTATCACAAGCAGGCAAAAGCCTAAACTAAATGCAGCCCGAGCCCCGACGAATTCATGGCTAAAATACAACCTCTTCCAAAAAAAAACTCCATGCACATTGTCAGCGGACCCCCCGCTCCAGCGCAACAAGATGGTACAAGGAGAAGGCAAGAACATCTCCATCCGTAGGGATATATGCACACTACTTCCGTTCCTTGGGTTCTATAAAAGCAATGGCGCGCTTCTCTTGTTGACGCCTTCTGGAAATTTCCTCCGATGTAGTCACCTTCGTCTCTTTTTTGGCTCGTTGTTTTTCCGCTTTTGCCAAGAAGTATGTGCCCTTCTCCAGCTCAATGTCCACCTTTGACGGCTGCGGAGGTGGCGGGAACGGCGTGTATTCGCCCTTCTTTCGCACCTAGTAACAGCGGAGAAAGTCCCATGTCACAAAAAAGGAGAACACTGCATCTAATCAAGATCATAGTCCATTCATCTTAAAAGGAACACACAAGGCCTTAACCCATGTGTACTCCATTCTAATACCCAATACAACAGTTAAAATGGCACCATATTTTAAATAGCGAATGCGCAAACAGGCTGCTTTAATGAATGAAGCATTCTAAAGAACCTAGATTTAATATTTCAACAATGATAGGGAGTAAAAAAATAGGTGTAGACAAGAAGGATGTCTTACATTCCGAGGCTTTCGTCGTCTGCTAAGGGATTTCTTTTTGATATTCGGTAGGAATTTCTCCCAGGAGACATTCTTTTTATTGGGATCAGACATCAATTTTTGAATAATAACAAAGCGCTTTATGTGATAGGCCGGATGGACGTTATCGTAAATACATCCATTCACAACCTGTCGCACCTACATCAAAAAAAGGTAAAGGAAGTCAAAAGTGAGCAAGTCTCTACCCATGACGGAATAATAACATTCCACAATTTCGAGTACATAAAAATGAAGTGCATGAAGGTGATGAATTTTGATTACGCCACAGTAAAATCGTGTCTTCAAATTCACAACACTTTTAAGCGAACCTACTAACCTTTTTAAGTCCATCATAGGGTCCAACAGCTGCAACGGTTTTTCCTTGAACCATTATGTAACACTGGGTTGAGAGCTCAATGGCTTTCAGTGTGTTGCCCTCATCGCCTATCAATCGGTTCCGTCGTTTAATAAACCTTTCCCTATTTTTGAGCTTGATTTCAATGATATCAGCAAATATATCGTCATTCAAGACTCGAGCGGCGACATCAAAAGGAACGGAACGAGCCAACAAACGAATCATATCGCGTGCCTTTAAAATTACAAATGGATCGAAGGTTTTTGGAGTTGTATGAACAGACATTGTAGATTCACCAAGATCCAGCTCGGCCTTGACAAACTATAAGCAACGGACAGATGGAAAACCAAAATCAAACTTAAAAGATAAAAGCAAGTAATCAAACACACATGTTCGCGCAGAATTTTTACAACAGCTGGCCAAACTTCGCGAAGATACTTCTCACGGTATTGTGGAAAAAGCGTTGAGAAAGTGGACTGTGAGTAAAGACGACCATTAGGATTGTCTTCTGGATTAAATTTCGGTTCTTTCCAATTTTCGGGAACATCAACGCGTTCGGATTTTGCATCAAATTCCGCAAGTATCTCCTCCTCTTCGAGGATGAAGTAAATTTACCGAAAGACCTACTGTTTTTCGAGAAGGGCTTATATGGCACCCATCCTTTAACCTCTGGGAAACCCACCCTACGACGTTTGTTAGCCTTCGGCATTCGACCGCACTTGCGAATAACGAGCTTTAAAGCGCGAAGTAAGGTTATTGAGGGCTTAAACAAGACGGATATATCAATTATTTAATAAAAAATTTAAAGCAACTAAAGCAATGCAACCCTCAAAAAATTCACCACGCGTAAACAGGAATAGAAGTAGTGAGGTTGTTGATCGATAGGATTAATTTCACTGATTTGTTCTTTGATCATTTAAAAAAGGGCAGCATCAAACCGATATGCAATACTGCGTGTTTACAAACGGTTTATTCTTTTTAAGGCAACCTATGTCAACACTTTGAAGATCTATACTTACCAGAACCCAAAGCTTAGTGTTATTTGCGAACTCTGTTGCCGGAAATTCTAAAAATAATAATGATTTAGTGGGTGTCACTACTGAAATGCTTTGTCTGTTTGACTGTTGAGTTCGGTTACGGTCACCTAGGTGGCCACTGTAGCGCCCGAGACTTCCTTTAAGGTAAAAGAAGTCGCAGAGTGTTTATAAACAAAAGGTGTAATCCTTTGTTTGTTTGAATTGCCATTTTCGGTCACATGGGTGGCCATTATTGTACTTGGCGGTTGGCAGGCCTCCGGGCCGTGCCAACAGCCCCCAAGCCCTCTGTTTCCAGAATATATATTCTGCCCCAATACTATGCCTTCTTTTACCTTAAAGGGAGTCTCGGGACGCTACAGCAAGGGCAGAATATGTATTCAGGAGACAGAGGGCTTGGGGGCTGTTGGCAGTTTGAAAAAAAACAATTTGTTGCAGCCATATTCTCCTAGTCAGGTGGCTGGCCTCTGAGTGATGTCATTAGTTCCGATCCCACTATTTGCAGAACATTTACATCCTGTCTAAGTGTTATGCCTTCTTTTGTCTTCAAGGAAGTCTCAGGATGCTATACCAGCTACAGCAGAAGGTGGGCTTGAACTTGGTAGGTTTTTATCCTGATAAATGCAGCTAGTAAAAAATTTTTAGTGTGTGAAAGCAGTACAAGTGCCATGGATGGGAAAAATCGCCGACGTCCCGTAAGAGAAGGGCTGGAAACGAAACCACCACTTTCGCATTTAATGCAACTCCGTGTTCTGTATCAAAGCCATTAACTGAGGATGCTTCACTAGCCGTGAACCATCTGGAATAGTTTCGCTGCAGTGTTTGCCCACCATAAATTCATGAAGACGATAACAGCGCAAAATTACGTCAATCTTACACCAACAGAAATGTATTAACTCACAAACCTGTATTTAGACTGGTGTCTCAACGCCTACCAATGAGCACACGGGATGGTCAGCAGAGTGCCCTACCTCCGAATTCAGTACCAAGCTATTTACTTTCATTGTTCACGGTCAAAAAATGAAGTGTAATTGCATTCTATTCCTGCACATATTATCAACCATTCGAATTCTAGGCTTTATGGAAAGGAAACCAAGTACACATGCAAGAAAGCATTCATCAAAGATATCTAATAAATTGGGTACAACGCAGGCTGTAGCCTCCCGAGACCTCCTTTAGGGTAATAGAAGGCATAGTAATTGGGCGGAATACGTATTCTGGAAACAGAGGGATCGGAGGCTGATGGCATGGCCTGGAGGCCGGCCAACCGGCTAGTACAATATGACCATCCAAGCGACTGAAGCCGGCGGTCCAAACAAACAAAATATTACACCAGCTCTCTGTGTCTCATCGTGTTGCACAGGTAACTGCGACAGCTTGCCTGAGTTACATTGTGAGCATATTTAGACTTTATTAGAGGTTTCTAGCCGCAGCATTGCATTAAGATTACTGACACGAGATGAAATAGAAGCCCGGTAGGGCTGACTCCTGTAAAAGTTGGCTAAGAAATGCACGGACTAACAACTTGTCCCTGACAAAAGTGAGGAGTTCAAATATGTTCCACACTCATACAGCTAAGGAGGTCTCGAAACTCAGAGATTAATACTGTTTCGCTGTGGCATTAGTTTTTTGTAAGATTAATTCCGAGCAAATTTGTACCTCCCGAAGCTGGCGGACTTATTCGGCTTTCCTGATTGGTCAAAAAATGTCAATAAAGAATTTGAATGAAATAATAAACACGGTGAAGTCAAGGCCAATCACACCCATGAAATAAACGAAAAGGTGATCTCACCGGGCCCATTGTGGCCGATTTGCAGTGCTATTCGCACGTCCTTTACATACATTCAACCCGGACTCGTTAGCAAGTGAATGCTCCTTTCCCGACTCTTTTGTCGTTTACATACCCTGACCGGTAACTTGATAGCATTGAGTCCCACGCACACGCGAAACAGTTCATTAGGCACGAAAGCTGGTGGAAACACAACAATTTAACCGTGCAATATTTGTATTATTTGGATTTCCTGTTAAGTAAGCAAACACAATGGCTAGGAGAAAAAAAATGAAACCTGTGTGGCTTCCATGGCAATGCCACCTCCCATCCAGCCGCATTATTTACAAGACCCCGTCTGTAGAGCCACTGTAAAGTTAATGACCAGTTTCTCTGAGGCACAGAGAGCTAAGTGCTTGCTGGTCTCGACGCCTAGTCGAGTCACCAGGGCGGAACTACAATTTGCAGGAAAACAAGTGATCTAGCACTCGTATACGAAGCTGTGCCTCTCAGCTTCCATTCCACAGCCGCTACATCGCAGGCTGGGTTCAAGTGAATGCCGTCACTACAATAAACCGATTGCGTCTTTTGCGATCATGCTGATCTCACTTAACGCCTCTGTGGCTCGAGCCAGCATGACCGACCTCCCTGCCTAGTAAGTGGCCCGTGTCACACATAGGCGACGCAACAGTGTAGTTGCCCTTCTTAAGAGCAGCTTACTGATTCTCGAAGCAAATTCGAAATTTATGCTTTGCCACCAAGAAAGTAATATTAGATCAACTTATTAAAGTTTAACTGCGATCCAGCTTTGTAGTCAAGCGGTCTTAATAAACTAAACCGATTCGATCTGTCTTGCCAGCACTGACCAAAACAAAAGAGATGTGAAAGCCCACTGAGATGCGCAAAATTTCTTTGGAAGTATTGCATAGGTCATTTCATCCAATCGCATTATATTTGTAAAATGCAACAGGTCTTTCTAAATTTAACGCTAGCAAAAGCTAAGCGATGGGAGGGAGAAGAGTAATTAGCTCTTGTGTGCGCATGCGTGAACAGACCTGTCACGTGGGAAGGTTCTCGTCATAGCATTAGGAATTGAAAGTTGCATTCCATCAGCTTCGTTTGCGCAAGTAAGAATCTCAAAATGGCCAGTCTCCTTATGCATTTAACGACGCAATCATAAAGTAAACTAGTAAATTATTGACAAGTGAAAATCCATTGCTTTGAGTGATTTGAGAGGAATAATATGGGCGCAAGTATTTTGGTATTGGTACTGGTCTGCTTACAATGCTCGCGTCGTACCTAGGAGCAATGACTAATGAAACCGTTCTGCTTATACTTTAGCAGTAGAATGCTTTGTAAGAAAAGTGGGTATCAAGGCAGACTGCATGGTAAGAAGTGTTTCATGAACTATGATGGCAGCATCTCCACTTTCACCTGCCAACTTTGTGGGGAGACGTTTGTACGGTATGATCACTAGGGAGGCGGATCTTGTAAAATCTGCTTCTAGTGACGCGGCATTGGCTAAAACCATATGGATGTTTTGTTTGGGTCGTCTAGGATCTTCCCCTCGTTCACTTGGCTCTGATGCCATTAAAGCCCTTAAGAAATTGTTTGCATCAACGCCATCGATATCAGTGGGCACTTGGGAGATTGAGGCCTAGTGGTGTCCTTAAACTGCATCATTCAGAGATAGTTTTACCAAATTCCGCAGTGCCCATCATATTGTTTTGTAAATGAGTTTGTATCTTTGACTGCGGATGCAACTAGGGGCTCCTGACTGATACTACGATTCAGAGTTTCTGATGTGGGGAAAGAAAGTAGGTCGGAAAAGAGAAATGATTTATTTCAGCTGGTAATGTTAGGTTGTAAATTAAAGGGAGCCTAGGGGATTTGTGTTCGCCTCAGAGATTGCCAGCATTAACTCAGTCCATAGGCTTGCAAGACCTCAATTAATTCATTTCATTATGGAGTAATGTCTTCTGTTTGTGAACCCCATTTGTCATGAATCACGTGTTCAATTTTAGAGAAAAGGTCAGAATTTTGATTAATGAAGGTGCCAGCCTGATTTGTTGCATTCCTTTACAACGCACTTGAAGCTCACAAATGGGCTGAGCAGGATGTCTTTCCATCTTAATTCAGCAGAACGTACTTCATTTCCGGGATCCCAAGAAAGCAATACCAGATAATACATTTGTTGGCATGAAAAACTAGGTAAGGAAAGATGGATGAAGGGGAGAGGCAGCACCAAAGACTACGAATGGAGTTGAAGGAGGACGGCCAGGTGCTAGTGCAGCTGAATTCACCGTGTGAACCATATCGACAATGGAACGATGTTTTCATTCCTCTCGTGACTGCTATTAAAGTGTACTCGAACCGAGACTGTAAAGTGGGTCTGAGCACAGCGACTAGAATTGAGAAGCAAAATGGGATGTATGGATTTAAAGTGGATGAATACGTTGGTAACATCTGATGCGATTCTTTAGTTGCCTCAAGTTGTCAGACACGCAATTGTGAATGCTTGGGTGAAGTTCCATGCGGCAGTTAACGTGAATGTCAAATTCAGTTGTCGAATAACCAGCTTAAATAAAACATTTGCAAGGCGCAATGCTTTGAAGCCGCCCTGACAAAGCACTGAATCCCATTCATTTACTACTTTAGAGTGTACCAGGATAGAGCACCTCAGTGATTAGCAATGGAATAACGTGCATTGCTGACAACCTAAAGTATGCTTTCGTCGCCTCAGTCGGCATAATTTGTTTTCCGATTCCCAATTTTTAACTTCATTTTTTCCCACTTGCAGAGCGCCTAGTCTCCAAATGGTCACACATATCGTTGCAGAGAATAGCTAGCATAGCTTGAGCAACAGCATACAAATCTTGCAAATCGTTTCCAACCAAGATTAATCGTCCTCTATCTTGCATTTATTGCAAAATACGAAGCAGATTATCGACGTGCTGCTTTGTTAAGCAGCAATTGTTGGCGTATGTTAAGCAGATTCAGCAATATCTTCCAACATACTTCCTGTGGCATAGCGTTCCATAGGTGTTGAATTTCACCAATCGTCTTCTTCATTATTAATTAAATTTTTCAAATCTTCTGTGGTTTATATTAATATTGCGCCCTGTTTGGATAAGTCGCCTTATGCCTTGAACAACCGCAGAACTTATCCCAGATGCAGCTCCAATAGCGAAACCGATTCCTGCCCATTTGGCGTCGTCATGTTGGGCAAACATTGGTTTCTTCTCTTCTTTACTTTCTTCATTTGTAAATCCACGTTCCTATGGTTTGAATTTAATGCCTTCTTCTTCCTCCATGTTACAGGACACTGAAAAATTCGTTTTCTTCCCCACTTTCCATTTCTGATGGCGAAATGTATTTGCAGATAACAAGGCGGAGTTCAGTGCATGGACTGCTAACTCCAATAAGGAAGTCATTATCTGCAGGCATTCCATGCTGATAATCTACGGAAGAAATATTGTTTCCAGCCATTGCCACTTCTCTCACCAACCGCCCGTCTACAAAAAACACAGAGCATACTAATGAAGGATTTATTTAATGTAAGCGTTATAACATACTTCTCATGCGACCCTCTACCAATAGGAGCGTTATTTTTCAATGCAATGCTGCTAAAGGTTACATAATCCTGGCGGTCCGTACCAATCACTTGCTCCGATGTTGAATGGAACAATACTTTCAATTCCGCTTCTACTATAACATTGCCGCATAGAAAAATGATTTCCGTATTTGTTGCCTCCTCTTCAATTCATTGCTGTAAACGCATCGAGGCCAGTTGTGGGTTGTAACGCATCGGGAAATCCGCCCTTGCTCAAACCACCATGCATGATTTGAACTGTCAATTTGCACTTTATCGGCTGAAACAACGCCTCCTGTAGATTGTGGCGTAGATGGAAATAATCGGCTGATTTTCACCCTAAATTTTCGAAATGATAAAAAAGGGATGCTATGAATTCCATTTGCTATTAAGCGTTGTTTCATTTTTGGAAACTATATTTGTGTACGAACGGTTTCAAAAATGTCGTTTTCATAACCAAAACTGCTGCACGTTCACTGTCGTCTTCTTTTTGAATTAATCTCGATATAGTCACCATATAACGGTATCCAAATTTATCTGCATGAGCTGTATTTGAAAATGTTAATAATTTCCCTAAAGGTATGGAAGGTGTTGACATAGCTGTTGTTTTGTTTTCCATTCCTTTAACAGCCTGAACGTCTCTCGTCTCCCTTTCCAAAACCCTGTCATTGGGAACTGGCGCGTCTTTATCGTTGCTGCCCAGTTAAGCGTGACACGATAAAGGATCACACAGATGAATACATCTACCATATTTGAATGAGGATGCAGAAGACCACCAGATAGACATGTTATTGAATGAAGGTAAGAGTCGGATATTTGATAACTAAGAACCAACTAAGCTTACTATACCTTTTTGAGGTTTCGCAGAATCGTTCTGAACATCCCCTTCTTTGCTTTCCTCATTTTAACTAGCCAATTTTGCCCGTAGCTTTGCTTCACCGACTTGGCCTGCCATTATCTTGGCTAGGTCTTATGAGAGACACGACGACTTGAGGTCGGCATTTGCAATTGCTGTGGAGGTAGGATCTGTGGAGTGAATGAAATAGCTGTTGCAATAGACGTAGTTCTCCTTTGGCCAGGACGTTCGGGGTATCCTTCTCACAGCACGAAGCTGCATTATGCCAGCATGAGATCTTTGCGCTGTTACTGTGACAACAAATGAAAATTCAATGTCATTTCTATGAACGAAGTCACGTCACTGCCACTTTTAGCTATTAGTAGCAGAATTGAATGCAGAAATATGAAGTAAATGAAGACGAAGTTTGACAAGACAAGATAGCATTTTTATGCGAAATCCAAGAATGTGGGAGAATGTTTTTAACTTTTTATTTTAGGTACAAACACCTGTTTCACAAGGTCGTCAAATGCATAAAAGTGGGAGTTCAAGTATCGCTGCAATGCCATCCCTATACATCGAGGCAGAATGCAAGTCCAACCTTCCTAGTCGAACCTAAAAGCCTTCAGTTGTGACCGTCAGCTCGTCAAGCAACTTAGCAGTCTCCTGTCGACTGCGTCATCGATCCCTCAGACACGCATCCCAAATGCGAATGAGTGTGTTGCAAATGAGTCCGCAATTTAGAGCCTTACTAGGGCTGATGATTTTACCGTGTTATCCAACTTGTTGCAGAATGCAGACAACATGTAATATTTCGCAATCCTAATTTTCAAACTCTCCTGTTTCAGGTAAATCGCAACAAATCCACGTTGCCGCCTCAGAGGTTAATACCCCTCCCAGTGGTTCCTGCCCCTTTTGCTACAAATGTGCAAAACCAATCACTTTTGTGCAAGCATGCGACATATGAGCAAGCAAGAGGCACAAAATTACCTACTTACTTGCATTTGGTAAACAGATTAAGGTCAAATAAATGAGGACTTATTGCTTCTCCCTGACGTGAAGTGAAATGATCGGAAGAAAGGCCATTACATTAGTAAGGGGATAACTATGTAAAACGGAGCACAGTGTTATCAGAATCGCATAGGCTGCATGTTTGCCTGCACTTCTTAGCCCATTTACATTGCGTACGGTTCTGATTTGCATAAGCTTACATATCATCATCTTCTACAGCAACCAAAGTTTAATGTAATTGGGAAAGGTGTCTACTGATAACTCAATATCTGAGTTAGAAATGTTACTAGCAATATCTGTACTAAATAAAATAACTGATTGACGAAATTAAATCAAAAGTTGCGTTTTATTATTAAAGAAATCAAAGGCCGAAGTCGAAACAAAGTCCAATGCCAGATGGCTTGACTGTTAAATGACCTTTGTGATGCAAGCCAATTTCGTACTGTTTAGCCAGCATCTGCTAGGTATTCCATTTCTGAGTAAATGGTCAGAACCGAAAGTTATGGAGACCTTCATTTCATTGTAATTTCCTTATGTACCTGCTTTGTGTTTCGAATTCCTTTGCACACACTTGAAGATCGCAAATGGGATATCTTCCCATCCGCATTCTGGAGGGTCGTATCACATGCACGACCCAATGATAAGGACACGAGATTGCAGATTTCGAGGCATGGACAAGCAATTGATAAAGCATTGTCAAACGGATGTAGACGTAAGGCAACAAGGAGGGGGCCGAACAAAGTCGGATAGATGACAGTGGGGTGTTGGCATATGAGAGGCACTTTCCCGTCAAAAACTCCGAATGCCTTTGAGCGACTCATTAATGCAGTGTTAGTGAGCATTCAAGAGTTATTCTCCGCAAACTATGGTTGAAGATAAATCAGCCCTGCAATCAACCTTCCTACAGTGTTGTCGACATCTTGTGAGATGGAGCACTTGTAACAGGTTTAAAGTAAATCTTTGAAAGTCATTTTTCTGCTACGGTTGCAGGTCTGACTATCCTATTTTGGAATCAAAGAGTGATGCCGTTTTAATGATACCCATGCGATGGAAATCAGTGAAAGAATTGCTGAAAGCTTCGTGTGGGGGAGGAGGGGACCTGACTGTTTCGAAATGAAGTAATCCAGATGTGATGTATGACTTAACCACCGGGGTGGAATTGGAATGTTGTTTCATTCTCATCAACTGGCACTTAGCAAGAATCACTCAGTTGATTGAGAAAGCACAAATGCACCTATTCAAATGAGGTGTAGATTTACTTTGGCCCTAAATTCCTGGTTGTGATATCGGCGAGAAGAATGATGAAGGAATCATTTGGACGGCTAGAATGCGAAAAGATGAAAAGTGCATCAAGACCTTATACCTGACGTTAAGGAAGACGCACAAGGTTGGCCCCGTTTTTCCGTTCTAATAGTTGAGCTCCTGTGACTCCTCTTTATATGCTCTCTGGGAAGTACTGGACATCAAGAGACGATGGGTGTAAGTTGAGGTTAGTGGAAACCTATAGGCAATGACAGGATATGGCATTGGCAGTCGGTAGCAATCCAGGATCAACTCTCGACTTCTGCACTACGAAAAGAATGGTCAGTCCTCCTATCCATTGCTCTCTACTTCAATGTCTACCATTTTGCTCACAACTAGACCATTAATTTACATGCGGTTTGCCGGAATACAAATGTAGGAGTTCTTTGGATGCTTAAGTCATTTGCCGCCTCTTTTACAAGAACATTACCAGACATCGCTATGAGGTACTGGTGGATTCCTGTGCTAAGATGGCCATCTTTATGCTACACACGGACCTTGTGCGTATTTGGACAGACTGGTTAACGTTGACATGTGAAGCTAGATCAAGAGCTACTCTTCTGACAAGCACATCCCTTATTCGCATACTGTGTAAGCCCCAAGGCATAAGTGATTGCATAAGACAAACTGTGTGCTGAATGAGCTCCAAAAGAGGTGGCATGCGAGCGCCATGGACTGCATCACTACTGTACATGGAAGCATGCTTAACCGCAAATCATAGAACCAAATTCTCACTCACTGGAAATGGTTCAACTCAACCCAGTTTCATAAGTGGATTTCACTATTCAGTCGCAAAATAAAAGGCAAGCTATGATCCATGTTTTTAGCCATATTAATGCGCAGATTTGACAAAGTGGGTTGGAGACAATGGCTGTTCAAGCAGGGTTCATCGCTGGAAGCAGTTTTTGTTGAGTGGTGCACACACGAATGTTACTACCACCATGGACAACATTAACAAGACAATAGGTGTACAAAACCTCATCATTGCCTTCATTTTGCTGTCCTGTGGCCTGCTACTCTGTGGCATGATGTTCGTCATGGAACGTTGTCTACAGCTACATCTGGCATCGTGTTCAAGCATCCGGCCACTACGACTGCTGTGTCCTAGCCGTTTTGGTGAATCCCCCCCTCGCAAGATGCAGGCCTGTTGCATGTGCCTTGTCTGATTTGCTTTGAGTTCTACCTCAAATTCAGCACTGATGCATAAGTTAACCCACTTTAGATGTAGTGCACACAAGAGCGTCTTCACCTCATTGAGGGTAATTTACTGAGAGATACAAAGCGTGGATAAGAAATTCAGCTTAACTAGTGTTAGCTGCTGCCTCTAATTTAAACTGCTGCATGAACGAAAGTGCAAAATTCGTTACGATTTTACCTCACACTCAGTGATGCTTTTACAAATGGAAACCAGTGCACGATCTGCTCCAATTTATAAAACAATTCCATCAATTATTCGCTTCTTTAGATGACCATGATTACCGAATAGAGGAGGCCTTAGACTACAAACGTCATCAAACGACTAAGTGATGGGCGTGGGATATTTGCGTTTCCACAATGCGTCCGTGATAGTTGTAGACAAGAAATCGTCGAAATATGTTTTAATGGGTCCCCATGACATTAGTTTTATGAACCGCATTATCTCCGTTGGATTGAGGTAAGAATGCAAAAATGCATGAAGAGTGCTGCATAAGCAAATTCTTTTTTCTTTACAATCGTTATTCCATTTATTACTTGGGGAACAACACTGAGAGGTAGCTTATTGTGCCTTACTATTTCAAGAGCCAAAGAAAGCAGTTGGCAGGGATGTTACAGAGTTGAGAAGGAAGAGGAGGGGGCTTCTACTAGGGAATAAAAGACACCACGAGGTTGCACAAATTTAACCTGCCTAAATGAACGATATCGCTGTCGTCCCTCTTCGGAGGGAAGGTATCATGACCTTCGGTGTCAACGTGCCATTGCTGTGGAGAGAAAGTATTATGACCTTCGGTGTCAACGTGCCATTGCTGTGCTTTCATTCCACAGTTTGATGCTCAATCTCACGGAAAATGATGACAGTTGGCTGATGTTTGCGTGTAAGTAAGGTAGTACCGGATTCAGGAGAGGAAAGAAGGTGCGAGGCGAAAAGGGTTTGTTCAAATCATTTGCCGAGTCCCTGTAAGACCATCTGCTGCCACGTAATCATCACAGAATCAAATGATTTGGACACGAAGTAAACAATTAACAGTCGACACTATACTTTGATTGACTTGGACAGCTATCACTCGAATCATTCCCAAGGTTTTCGTGTCACAAACAAGCACAAGTGCAAAAGCAACGAAATAAGCAATTAACAGTTGGCACTAAAGTTTGATTGACTCGGACGTCTATCACTCGAATCATTCTCAAGGTCTTCGTGTCACTAACAAGCACAAGTGCAAAAGCAATTTGATGAAACACAAAATGTTTCGTCTTAGCTGCATAATTCGCCCGTGCAATCTGACAATCACTGACAGCTAAACACACACACACACACACCGATCAGGTCACATCCATGCGTCGACGATCCAGATGCTGACCAGCTCCACCCTCTTTGCCGCCTATCAGTCAGTTGCGCTATTTATTCCACTACCTAAATTTCGTTTACGCGTTTTCCGCATGGCTTGGAGGGCGGCAAGGTTTTATGTTTAGTGAGAAAAGGTAGATGCTCTTATTCATACGCTCCAGCATCATTGACGTTTGAGTTACCAAAATAGAATCGCTTACAAAGCTATTGAGGCAGATGGTAGCATGAGAGAAGAGGACTTGACGGATATGCCTGATGCCCATAGCACATTCATAATATGCCTGATGCCCATAGCACATTCATGAAGTTAGCACCTATGTGTCAATTTCTAGTCCCTGGCAGTCCCACAAAATATCCACGTTGATTGGTCCAAATGCCTGAATAACGGATCGCGCGTTTGTGTGCATGTCAGTTAAGCTTTGACGAAGGCCTGATTAAAAGAAGCTAGAAGTTGAAAAAAGCAAGGACATGAAGATATTTGAGATGCATAAGGCGTCCCAACGAAGGGAATTCCCAACTCACAGTGCAGTAATTTACATCCGGTGGACCTCTCTGAGCGACAAGGCGAAGCGACAAAAGACTAGACCTCATAAATAAGTGCAGTCAGCCTGGCATTCAGCCCTCAGCGCTGGCTTGGAATGAGATTGGCAAATGAAGAGTCATCCCAAATTTAACTTAGGATGCAGCCTGCCCTTTTATCCGTGGTGAGAAGGAACATGTGGGTGCTCACCCGGTTCAAGTTGTGCCTTCAATTTCGGTTGACTTTACGTACTTAATTCTTAAGCGAGGTAAAACATGAGGTCTAAGGCAAACTAGATGCTCAAGAACCCCAACACTAAACTTAGTCCTTTAATCCTGGTTTGTAAAATGCACAGTGCTTTTGCCGGCAACTAGTATTTGCTGGTTTCGTTTTACCTTCGCCTTGTTGGTTTATCATTCCTTTTACAGTCAAGATAGCGTCGACTCCCATCGTAAATTAACATGTCAAAGTCCATCAAGCCACTGATGCTCGTGCTAAATTGCAGAGCGCTTACACTGGCCAATGAATCGGAAATGTCAAGATTTGATAACTCAAGGTCGCCACTATCCATTTGCTCATCAGCTCTTCTGAGAGCCAGCACTTCTGGGCCAGGATGTGTACAGTGTGTGTCCTCACACTCCGGCGCAAGTGTGCCTGTGTCATCTGCAAAAAAGTTTTTGTTATTTTTAGGATCGACTTAAGATGCAGCCCTGTCAAGCAACTATTGAATCCATTACTTCTTCTGCTGTAGCTATCACTGAAATCGCTTTCCATGCTATGGGATTTCAACTCGGAATCCAGGAAGCAATCACAATCCGTTTGAGTGCAACTTTGGTTCGATAACGAATGTGTCACTAAAGCCGACCCCATCTTAGTCTTCATTCTTGAGCCGTCTGCTTCCAACGTTGTTAAGTCACTTAGTGTCGGAGAGCTAATTTTGACAGCAGAGTCCTTCTTCCTTGAACCGCTAATCGTCCGGTTAGACATTAAGTTCTATGCTTAGGATCAAAAGAAAGGGATATTTTACTTAACCACCTGAAAATGTACTTGGTCTACAATTAAAAGAACAACTTTTCATGAAAGCGCATATGAAGAATAGAGTGAGTAAGGACAGTTGTCCCCACCACCTACTCATGTAAGGAAAGTCACCTATTTGCGCCACATCGAAGCCAGTGAGGTAAGACACCTGGCACCATACTGTGCTGAGTAGCACGTGTTAAATGAATAGGTTATAGCATCAGGAGAATTTTGGTTCTCATTTAACATATTTGTGGGGCTATATTTTCAAATGTCACCCGGTTCGTTGTTAAAACGGCCCTCCTACAAAAATCAATTTCTTAAATTAATTGCCTCTTCTTTATGTTGACTTCCCTAAAAATTCCGCGCATCTGATTGGCTCATTTATTAACTCACAGTTGCCATTCCGAATCTCTACCACAAAAGCATTGGGCACATAGAAACGTGGGACAACCGTCCACTCCGCGATTTCCAAATGCATGCGTTAGACCTGGCAGGATTCGTTGCTGATTAATCCTTCCTACAATTTTCGATTTTTAATCAGAGTTTCCGATTGGGAAGGACCTGAGTTGGTTGCATGCTGACCAAATACCCATTCACAATTTGCGGCTTATTAATGCATAAATTTTTCCTTTTTATTCCTAAAATGCGTATATTACCACCTTGTGATTACTATTGGACAGGCATCAAGACAGTTGGGTCTCCTCACCCGATGCTATCGCCGCATCCTTCCAACCTGTGTCTTGGCAACACTCGCCAAGTTTGACGTTTATGCTGATTTGAGCTTTTCGGTTGTTCTGCCACTTCCTTTGCTCTTTTTACACTTTCCAGCTTTTACTGGGATAACTGTCGCCTTAATCTGTTTACACCACTTGATATGCCACCATTGATCACTTTCTGATGGGCTGGAAATCCCTTGCTTATTCGTTATTGATGTCTTCCTGGAGGATTTCTGTCCCATTCCATTCGTATTTTTAATTACACCCACACGACACAATGACGCTGCTCATTCTAGCACATGGTAATTTTAGGAGGCATTAAATCCTATTTGGCTTGCATTGATATCGAGTCCGGTGTTAATGCACTGCAGTGTATTTAGACCAATGACTCATAGCCAATTCTGCCTATTGAAGCCGTCCTGCACACAACGAATGCTTCTGCGCTTGGCTTACGTAGCTGGTGCTGCACCAAACGCAGTAACTTGAATGTAGTGAATGGAAACATGCTTACGTTTAACAGAATGTTTGAAATCCATTTTCCAATATTGCATAAATAGGGCGAACAAAATATATCAGTTAGTCACACTTTCTTTGTTCAAGTATGTAGAATGCTATCTGGTCAAGAGGATTTCGTGCACCCTTCCACTTCGTATGATTTGTGTGGATGCTCATCAACATTCATTTGAGCTCTACATATAACTGTGCTGAATTGTGCGATGCCTATGCAGCCTGTTTTTGCTGACATTCAGAGATGGCTGCAGCAGCTTGTTTCGGCACAATGAGCTTTCTAAGGCCTTAGCCTTGGTTCACAGTAGCCAAAGTCTGCTATTTGGCGCGGTATTACAAAGAATTTGTGATTGGGTCAAGAGAAGCAAATGACGGTTGAGTTATTATGGATACTGTACGGGAGAGAGAGGCAGATAATTGAGTGAAATGATTTCGAGCTCCAAAATAACGTATCGCATGTGAATCCTTGAGGCAGTGTCTCCTCTTCTCATGGCGGACTGACAAAGATCATGGTTCCAAAATGAATGGAGAATGAGAAGGAGACAACAGCCCCAAATTTTGACGTAATAATCAGGTGAGGTAGCTGAAAAATCTGGACTGTGCCGCGAAAAATAGAAATGAGTCAAGGGACGCGAAGCTCACAAAATTAACGAAGTGATTTAGCAAGGATTCTTTAAAATCCATTTTGTCAAAATTGACCTTATCGACCAGGGAGGTTATACCACTGCCATGCCTCTCAGACAGTGGCGCAAATCGCTGAGCATGTTACCAACCGAACAATCACCTTGTATACGAGCCTTCTTGACCTCTTCAGTAGCGATCTACATCATGACAGAGGCAACATCCGTCTTCGTTAGCATTCTAGCACAGCTCTTGCTTTTTCCAATGAGGCATATCAGAAGGTAGAAAGTAGAGCAGCTGACACGCTGTAGAACGCATCACAAGTTTCAACATATTCCTCCATACTTCCTTCTTCTTTCCTCTACCACTGCTAGTCGCTGTGCTCCAGCCCATTTTATAGTCTCGGTTCGAGCACATTCCAACAGAAGTCACAAGAGGAGTGAAAATATCGCTCCAGTAACGATGCAAACTCATGCATTGATTTCAGCTATGCCAACGCTTAACTGTCCTCCGTCCAGCTCCATTAGTTCCCTCTGGTGCTGACTTTCCTCTTCATACATCTAACTCCGCTGTAGTGTTCGTTTGTTCATGCCACGAAATGTACATTCCGGTGTCCTTATCATTGGGTCTTGCAAGCGAAAATGGACTTACTGAAATGGAAGTAGGAAGACGTCCCTTTTGCCATCTTCAGTTGTGTGTGCAAAGGAACACCAAATGTCAGGCTGGCACATGGTTAACTTGCGAGGAACTGAAGAGTCCCCTTTTCCCACAATTCTGACCGTTTACCATGAAATCGACCGTCCGTTTTCTGCTGAATCAAGTTACATTTAAAAGCCATTTACTCCTTCCCTACGCTCGAAATTAAGGCTGGAAATTCCTGAGGCGGACAGAGCAACAAATTCTTGCTAAATGCATAGATAGACTTCTCTGTTCTTTCCTCCATCCATTTTCCTTGCCTGAGAAGCTCTGAGCCAGTGTCATCTAGAACTACTTAGCGGTTGAGCTATGCCCTTTTGAATTAACTAGTGAAAATAAAATGAAGTTGCGCACTTCGTGGCATTAAAAACAAATAACAAAGCTGCATTTGACAATTTAAAGGCTAAGGCAGAACCCAAGACGACGAATGGAGTTAAAGGAAGGACAGCTAGTTGGTGGCATTGCTGAGTTCGCTGCATGAAGCCACATTAGCGCAGAAGGGATGCATTCACACATTTCGTGAACTTCGTTGAAGTGTGCTCCAACTGAGTCTGTAAAATGAACGCATCCGAGGTGGTTAGCAGCGAGAGAGAACAGGCTGCGCTTAGTGTTGGCGCGATTCGCTGTTACCCCAAGATATCACACATACGATTGTGAACGCGCAGGTCAAGTGAAAATGAAGTTGAATGCGTCAGCTGCTCCCTTATCAACATGCTTCGCTTCATTTCAACAATGTTCGTATACAAGGCGTTGTTCGCTTGGTAACAGACTTTGCGATTCGCACTGCTATCTAGGAGGCATGGCCATGTTGTTATGGCCATGGTCTGGTAGTCCATGTTCTCGTCCGTTTTCCTTGCGCAAAATAAGCCCCAGGAAGTCTTACCTTACCGTGCCCAATTCTACTTGGTCAAATTCATGGGCTCCTCTCTACCTCATTTTCGTTCGCTTAAACCAAGTCCTGTCTCTTGTCAACTACTTTTACTGAGTAATATGCCGAAATTCAGAATTGTTGTCGTCTTCTCACACTCCATTCATTTCTTAAGCATCATCCTGTTCAATATCATATATCAAGATGAAACACTACCTTGAGAATTAACATGCGTCAAGCTATTCAGAAGGTCGGGATCACTTCATTTGATTTTCCACCTCACTCTCCAGTACATTGGCGATGGAGCTCAATCCTGCTTTCCTAATTG
>MIEF01005379.1:0-12535 GCA_001870725.1 Taenia solium | reverse complement strand
TTTTTTTATCATTTTCTTTTCTGCTCTCCTTTTCTTTTGCTCACTTTTACTGATTTTTTTTTCTTTGTTTACTTTTATTTTCTCTTTTTCTTTATGTCCTTTCTTATTTTTTTCATCGCTTTTTTTGTCTTTTTACTTCTGTCTATTTTACCACGCATTTTTTTTCTGTTTTTTTTTCTCTCTTTTTTTCTTTTTCCTTTTTTCCTCTTCATTTTTCTCTTTTATTTAATTTTTTAATTTTTCTCCTTATTTTCCTTGCCATTAAAATTTCTTGACGATTGAATTCTTTTGCTCTCTTTATAATAAATTTGCTTATTTAGCGACGTGGACGTGGCGGGTTATATTTGGTGGTCCACTGTTGCGTTTCTGAGAAGCGTCTTTTGATTTTTTCTTTGGTGGCGAAGCAAAGTACTCACTTATCTCAAGCCAGATATCTGTCTTGCGGAGCATACCAGAGCTGTCTTATGATTATGCAGGCTAAGCAGTTAGTTTGTGCGGATCGGGTGCAAACCGTGCCTTTGCTCTCTGGCATAGCCCTCTCGAAGCACTTAGAGCTGCCTAGCGCCTCTTCTGCTCTCTTATGGCTTAGAACTGTGTCAGAAGAATCTTAGTACAGTGGTGGGAGTTTAGCAGCTACATTTTGCTACGAACAATTTGCTAAATGATTCGTCTATCCTTGATAAATCAACTTCAGTCTTTAAACTTTTAGTCTCTTCATTCAAACAATTCATGTTTTACTACGGCAAATTTCTAGATGAGTGGGTAGGTGAATCAGTTTAGCAATGAATGGGAGAATGAGGAAAGAAATAAAGCACACTGCACTACAACACTGTGCAAATACATCCTTCGATGTCCGTTTCCAATCCTTCCCTCTCCTCTCCAGCCCTCCTTCATTTTATTTCCAAGGCTTCTCATCCCTTCGCCTCTGTCTTAATCATTCTCCGTAGCTGCAAATTCATGTTTCTTGCCTCCACCGAAGAAATGCACGCACCACTATTGTCTTCGTGGTGCGAGGCATCGATGCGTCCAAGCATCGTATCAGATATACGCTCCTTCGTTAGCTTAGTACTACACTACACTCACTGTGCCACACTTGCTAATCATGTCTCCCATGTGCGTTGACAATTACCATAAACAGCAGCAGCACTGGGAGACCCACTGATGTGTGACAACTTGCCCAATATTCATGTCCCACTTTGGAAGTACTGTAGCATGGTTCGCATGATTAGACTTGACTAGGTCTGACAAAATTGAACTGAACCAGAGCAGACTACACTTAAAACACAGGCTAGGTTATGACAGACATGGATAAAATAGGAGAGAAGAGGGTAGACAGGACAAGCTGATTCATTGTGCATGGCTCATTCTAGGAGGCGCCTTACACTTTACCACATAAATCAGCTCAGACAATAATTCGGTCGACATAAGCGAACTGTTTGAAGCAGCGTTGGCGATCCAAAATAGTTGTTACTGGTTCTCACGGCAACATGACTAGGATTTGCAAGCAAGACCATGAGGGAGAAAATGGACCCCAGCGAAGTAGCTGTGGTCTCTCAATCTCCATTGCCATTATAGGCTCTTTACAAATCGAATAGGCTTGAATGGAAATGTTTGCCACGAAATCTGCCAAGGCAATCGAAGCATAAGATGCTATTCTGAGTCCCAAATCCGACCGAATTTAGATTTAAACCAGCAAATATGGACCGCAGCAATATATCCGCGGCCTTTCATGGTCGATTAGCATCGAAAGTACCCAGAAAACTATTTCGAATTTTAGGGCCATAAATGCTGTTTAGTAAACCGTGGGGCACTTTTGTCACAATTCCCCTTTTAAAGCATTTGCTGCTCCATTATGAAGGACAAATCAACTTTTCTTTAAACAACAGTGTCCAAAACATCGAAGACTTGTTCATTTCTACCTGAAATTCACCAGACTGAAAGATGTTTATTTTTTTAACTTCCAATCTTGCGAACGGCAAATCAATTCAATCGCTTACTGATGCGATGAAAGGAAGGAAATAAATGGTGCAAATGGAACCCGCTCATCACCTTTCCCCAGATTGAATGTTTTTGCAGGCGTCTCCGCCAGTAGAGTATCATTCGACATCCACTTAGTTCAATTTGTTTGTTTCCCCTCTACCTCCGTGGCACTCCTCCCAATTCGAATTCCATTGTCTACTGACTGCCGATTATACAGCCGCCTACTTCATTATTGAATGATCAACCATGCTGCCCTGCAAAATCAGGCACTCTAATGACAGAACTGCATTTAGCCAATCCTCCTCACACCTTAAAAATGTGTTTGTTGGCCACTTTTAAACACACTGCGTCAAATTATGCACCATCAAATTTGAGTATGTGGGATGGGAAGCATCGAAACTGATGTAAGACCTCGATGGTTTGAGAACAATTGACTGTGTTACTTTGTTATTTTATGGACAGCAATAGTGCAACCTCAATAGGCTGTGAATATCACTGCTCTTATGCGACTCTGGTGGTGAGTATGGCAATGGCATTTACAGTGCTTCGATGGCAACGAGTAATGACGTCCTTACCGGTGGGCATGGAAAGAAGACTACTCTGCAAGGTGACACTCTATTCCCCGCATATATATTCTGTGCGACGTGTGTGCGTGCAGAGGTGGCAGACAGAACTTTAGCAGAGGTGTGTGTGTATGTGCTATTGAGGATGGTTTGGTTGATAGTCAGGAAGACCGAGATTTCTGCTACCCATGATTGCCATCCAGATGGCTCGAAACTTCGACTCCCTAGTCTAAACAATCACCAAATGTGATAAACCTTCAATGCATGCTTAAAATTAGGACATTATTAGCTGTTTGCTCGTAAATGATGCTTAGAAGTACTTGACGATAGGAATTCTCACGCTAATGACCCTTGTGTGTGAAGTCAATTTTGCAAATTGGGTAAACTAATTCAACATGTTTACCCTCAATCGTCTAGGCTCACGTTACAAGCAAATTTTTTTATAAGAATAAGTACTATGAACACCTGGATTGTCAGCTATCATAAGTCCAGCGCATAATAAAACATGGTGGCAGTGCATCGTGGCAATCTTATAATGCGTGACAAAGTTAATCTGACCATTCAAAGCGGGCCACTAAAAGCAATCAAGCTCTAGTAGGCACTAGCACTTTGGACACCTTTTGCAATTGCTTCGTCAAAACACTGCAATGCTATTGAACATAGAATTGCTTCCTGCTCTACGCAATGACACACCTGTGTGCATTCGCCTGTATTTAGCGAGTAAGGAATTCATAACTAGGGAATGAGAATCATTCCTTGTGCCATGTTTTAGAGGAATCGCAATTAAATCTGCATTTCATCGTAAAACTGGATCAAGTCGCAAACTCTTAATGGTGGCTTACTGAGGTTGTTACATTTCGTGCCTAATTAGCCGGAAGTATTTCATTTTCTAATAAAGTCTCTGTTCGTAAGCAACAAGGGTCAGAATGTAAGCTCCTAAATGCTTTAGTGGAAACATCGATGAGCTTGTGTTATAAAACCGTTCTTCAAGTACTCATTCAGTTTAAAGCAAATTGCCAAGTCTACCGCGCATTACTCCACTACTTTCAACCTACACACCTCCTCATCTAATTTGCAATAAATGCCTACTGGCATGCGGTGGAGGATGCTTTTCCACTCTTCACGTTCCTCAATCTACGCGCATGTCACGAGTTAACCCACATGATAGGCACCCATTGTTTCATAAGGGAAATTACTCTATGCAGATGCACGCTGCACTGCAAACGTCATTAAATGTCTAAAACTATGAGCGTGCTGCAGGTTTTTGTGAGAGGAATACGACCCAAAGATGCATAAGAGAAGCGGATTTAGAGACAACCAGAACTGGTCATTTAGACGAGAGAGAAGTGCTCCCCTTCAGACTGACTCACGATGCCATTTCTTCATTTCATTGAAATGAAATGAAGAAATTCCGCCTTACTCTCACTCACATCTTCATCTTTATTGTTTATACTGCGATCCCTCTTTTGACTACCATCTCATTTGGCATTGTATAATCACGTGGAAAGTACCCGAGGCAGAGGGGAGAACGACAGGAAAGGCGTCCCACAGAAACGGAGACCACAAGACTGTGCAGCCGGTGCCAATAAATCCCTCATTTCTAGCTACTGAGATCTACCAAATGCATGGAAATGACGCGTAGTTGCGAGGTACGCAAAACACAAGTGGTCAACTAAAGGGTGTAGCGTTGTTCCTCGACCCTTAGTGCGCTCTTTTTGGCCACATTCCACAGTATTGCAGCGATCTCTTTGTGCTTGCATATTCGGGTATGCAAGGTGATGAATAAAGTTCAAGGACATTAAAATTGTGATCAAATGCCAAGAATGATAAGTGAGAAACAGGGCATTGGCCTCAATATAGTTTGCCGTTTATACGCGTTTGTGTCATTGCAGGATTCTTTGTGGGGTTTGAGACAACAGAGCACATGCCACTGGCATATGGAAGATTTGTTATTCCAACGGTTGGTCAAACTTTCAATGTCACGAAGTGAAAGCACGACCTGAGGCCACCCAAGTTATCAAGTAGGTCAGACACAAGTAAACGAACCAACAAATAGCTATTTACTATGTGACGATGTTGTCAAGAATCACAAAAATGCACGGTAATGATGAAGATTTGCGACGTGTAAACTCGCGCTAAGCAGTACGTGTAAACTTCCAATGCTAAAGTTTAGCTTTTAAGTGAAATACATTCCCCTTTTAAAAGAATCAGCAAAATGAAACAACTGATTGCTGCTTAAATCTCGACAGTCAATAAAAAACAAAATATGGACAGTCAGATCTCCTGCACTTATCGCACGAGCCTTCTAAGAAGGAGCTATTCATTAACCCACTTGCATTACACCTCTCCACATCTTCACGACGTGACCTGTGCCGGCTGATTGTAGGCACTTCAAAGCATGGTGTAGATGGAGGTCATCGCGAATGAAAGGGTGGTGCAACCCAATCCACACGCATAATAAGCCTAAGTGACTCTGACTACGGATCTTAGTTGCCTTAGTAGACGAATTCCTGCAATTTTTCCCACAGAAAATTTGGATTCATTCGCTGGATAAGCGGTGCGTTGTAGGTTTCACATAGCGTAAATCATGAAGAGCAATGTGCAATACCAAAAGCTCAATGCGTCCTGCGCATCCTTTCTTCCAACGCATATACTTGAGTTGGTTTTCGTGGGAGGGCGGAAAGGTTTACACATCAAACGGAACTAAAACACAAGCGAACACAAATTACCCTAGCAATATTTCGAAATACGATCCATGTTAATGAATGAACCTGACTACATTGAATTATACATGGCTGTTGACCATCCATAATTAGTCTGTAGTCGTTTCGAGATGTGAGTAGACGAAAAGATTGCAAATTGCGTACAGATGATTCCATTTTCGTTGGTCATACTGCGACTGTACACATCAAACAGTCTCACCTTAATGGGCCATCGCTCAAAGGGCATGTGGTAAATTCAGGAATATTAGCTAGTAAACTTACATAGCTACCAAGACGAAGGGTGTTCATTCACGTTGCTGAACAGTTCTTCCCAAATGTCTGCAAAGCAAGGGACACGCAGAATAAATAAGAGCAGTCAAGATGGATTAAGTTAGAGGAATGAAGACGCACAGCGATGATGTGCACGAAAGTGGTCCTCCAGTGCTTCCCATGTTGGGTGATCCTCATAACATTCCGTGCAGTAAAACCGCACTTTGGAGGGCTCTGTAGTCTGTGCTGCAATATTGCACGTCAGGGACAGGTTCAGGAGAAATTAGAATGGACGTCACGTCAGGCAAGAGCTATAGCAAGTCAATCGCGTCAGAGCATCTGCAGACTCACCAATGTGTGTACCAATGAAGTGATGCAGAAGTGAGTCAAAGCTTTCAAACAGAAGGCCACACGTGTGGCATTTATTGTGGCCCGACGCTGCATACGAGGGTTAACATAAAACACTTGTTACTATCCACGAATGCACGGATGTGGCAGGATAAAGCAGAAGACAATCTTAATCCTTTCTTACATCTTTGATGCACTAAAAGCATTCCAAGACTTCCAAATGTCGCAAGGCAATGTGGACAAATTGCAGGCGTAGCTTCTAAAATGCAAGATATAACTTAAATAACCTATTAAAAAGTTGGTTGGTTGAGGCAAAGCAGAAGGCTGTACTCACAACCAGCGAATAACTCAATAACTTTGTTAGGAATCCGTAAATTTGCACAAACCTTGCAAATGTGCACGCCGCCTACCTTGATGCACACGTGCCATGTGTGCTCGAAGCAGAATGCAGTTGGTGGGCTTCGCGGAGCACATGAGGCAAGAGAAGTCGTTCATCTCGACGGCGAGCACGGAGTAATGTGCAAACGCCTGTGACCTCACTTGCAATTTATTTAGCTCAAACAGGTCGAATTTCGCTGGATCTCTTCTCAGATCCGATGGTGATTGAATCACAGAAGATCACTGGTCACAAGAGTATTAAGAAGTAGTAAGCAGAGCAGGCCTTGGATGCGCTAGCAAATTCCAGCTGAATTTTAGTCCTAAGAGTCCCTGTGAACAAGGCAAAAATTTTGCTGGAGAAATTGTTTTGATCTAATCATGCGAAGACTGACGAGCGCTGAGCCTAATTGGATGTGGAAATTAATCCCCAAATTTCACTAAAATTGGACGTTACATATGTGACACTTATTTCGCTTTAAGTGCATCTATTGAGTAGAAGATGAGAATACGAGTTGAACCTCTTGCTTGGTGAGAAGGTGGATTTCCTCGAGGCTGGGAGAGGCTGCTCTTCACTGTGGGAAAGTAACGACGTCTCATAAGAATCGGCCTGCTCTGCCAGGGCTAGTCGCAGGGAGGTAGAATTGAACGAGGAGAGTGCTACATCATAAACGTCTCCATTGCATAATATCATTTTGCCTTGTAGTGCTTTAAGGTTTTTTATATTTTTTTTATTAGTTTTAAATTTTTCAAGCCTTTAATGAGATTGCACTGCAATAGAGGAAAACATTGCCTTCTTCTACATATCGTTTTCGATTTGTGTAACAAGAGTTGTGACGAGCGATTTTTGGCATCCAACAGCCACTTTGTATGGCACTTTCCGCTTTCATATCCTCTTCTCTCCGACAGCCTCAGGAGCAAGCAGGCTGTGAGCACTTGGGTATGTTTACAGACTAAGCAAATTAGTGGCAGTAGGTTTTCAGACGAAAATTGAGCGTGAATGAATCTGCCTAGACGCCCTTAGTGCTACTATTGAGTTCCAGATGCAAATTTCTTTTCTGCATCTCACCTGGACGGGACATTAAGCAGCAAGTTTGCATTAGACTGCTGAAGGAGATGCATTTGGTTGTAGAAGCTTTTAATCGATCTTCTGCCTGTCCATTCTTCGACCTGTGGAACGTGGAGGGATCGATTTGTGCAGCATGTGGTGAATACGTGAGGCTGGTCGTGACAGACGTGTCTGCAGTGCTCGCAGAAAGCATTAAAATTGATGTTTCATCGCCTCCCAGTAGCGATCTGTTCCTTGACTAAAGTTCTTCCTTCTAACATCTTAGCTATCCCAAGCTATTCACTTGCCACTATTTTAAGTTAACGGATTACTCAATTCGCTCTTCTTTGTACTATCTGAAGGTCAGGGAGGAGCAGCTGTCAAGTACTGTAGCTCCAAGAGTGCAGATTTTGTCGATTATGGGGTGCTGCGGTGTTGGTAAGCTAGCTGGCTCGCAATGAGCATCATCATCAATCCAATGGACCATGCAAGACGGTAATGGCTGGATGAGTGTGCGAAATCACGCAACGCAAGCAAAAGGGCTGCGCGACTTGTCGTCATGGTCCCAAAATCGGGCATAGCATTGCCAATCTACGTCTATCTTAAGGGTTGCGTCAACAATCATCAGGGCATCTACAAATAGGTCAATGTCTGTCCACAGGTATGCTGGACTCAGTCAGGGATGGTGACATCGATCACAACAGGCATGAGACTCATCACCGAGGGCTTGATCCGTGGTGCTTTTGCAGTTGACCTCTACGTTACTGTTTCTTCCCACTGTGTCACCGTTCTCATTGTTGTGTTGGTAGGCCTGAAGTTACTCTTTTCTTTTAGCATGGAAAGCCCTCCTATTGTTCTTTGAATAACCACCGACCTAATCGTACGTTTCACTTCATTTCCCATGGGCTTTCTTGTTTGCCTGCGCTTAGTACTGTGAGATTTTGATTAAGTAGTGCCGTTTTAAGGAATTTTCTGGGAGGTTGGTGGGAATTCAACAACTGTTTGTTCCCCTATTTTCATTGCAGAGAATCAATTCCGTTTTAAATGAACAGGTGAAAAAGCGCATCCGTAATTCGTTTCATCACGTCTTCCCTGGTGGCACTACTTTTCGCTGGTTCTTTTTATATTCGCCATCTTCTCGTAAAAGCTAGTATTTTAGAAAAACAAATTTAAAGGCGATTGTCTGGAGAGGTGAAATCTCTTCTGACTTTTGTTATCTCGTGAAGGGTGGACATCAATCCACTAACAGACTCTTGGTAAATCGCTAGGCTATTCACGTTCCGGACTCAACCAATGCGTGCAGAGCTAAGTGGTTTCATTTCCTTTCTACCAACCCATTTTCCGAGCTATTTCTTTTGGTTCTCAAGAGTTTTCCTTCGTTTGTGTGAAGTTCTACCCCTCCGAAGAAATGCAGAGAGAAGTGGTCACTTTGTTTCGACAAGCAATTTTGACGCAGCCTCATTGTTCCCATCCTACCTTTGCCTTGCTTCTCTAAGTGTTTACCATTTTTAAATTGGAGGGTTTTATAAGTAGATCTCATGCGCTTTATTTGCAAAAGTTTTTCCTTTTTCTATTCCCTGGGCGAGTCCTCGATATGTATTACATTTCCTCACAATGAGGGTGGCCGCTTAGGCCATAGACGGATTTGGGATGTCCTTTGTATTTCAAAACCTATGCATCCGTCTCACGATCGCCAGAGTTTGCCTTCATTTAGAGCAGTAAGATGAGTGGTTGTGGTCGACATTTCGCTAGTGCAAACCTTTTTGTAATGTTTGATCTTGACTGGAATCCAGCAGATGATGACCAGACCGCAGTATGTGTGCAGTGTGAAGTGCAAAAGGGACGATTCCATGTCCATAACATCAGCTTGGTTTTTCAAACATCCCGAGTGTGATGTCCTTTTATTTTGGCACAATAAAGGAGGGGATGTTGCAATATTAGGAGCACCTGAAGGCAGTTAGCAATTGTGAGTTTGATTTAATGGATGGGTGGAATTGGAGGGACGTTTTGGTCTAGTTGAGCTGAATGAGCCTACGCGTACTAGTTACAAATAGATCCTGACATTCATGAGAGGTTAGTTGTAAAGGTACTTCTTCCATCCCTTCATCTTTATCCTACATGAGAGCGTGCCACTGATTTATTAACGAATTTGAGGTCAATTACTTCCAAGTGGGGTTTTAAGGTATCCATAACTTAGAGACACCTCACTGCATCTGAATTTTTTATTTGTTTCCTCGCAACAGAAAATTTTGGGCTGTCTGATAGGGGCGTACAGAGTGTAGCCTAATCACTCTTGTGCATTGCTTCCTCTACAGTTTTTAAAAAAACCATCGTAACATTGAAACTGTCGAAATAAACAGAGGTGGTCATTAGGTTCCCTTAGGCTCAGTTAATAAACAGAGTTGTGGCAGCTACTGCTGTGCCGATGCAGCACTTCAGCTTGTCATGCCGACAGGACTGCTGATGTCGGACCTGCGTCTGCATGCTTTTGGTCTTGGGCCGTGTGTTGATTGCAAGATTTAATTGGTGTGGACATTGATCTCGGACGATTTTGGGAAATGCATGATTGGCCACACACTTCCAGTGGCAGTGCCAACAACGAATCCGTCCACTCTGTGTCAATTGAGTCTGATATGATTCAAGGCAGCAAGATGACTTGGATATAGATGAGTTGATCTTACAGTGGCTTTTGCTTCCTAGCAGTGGGCTGAGTTTCTCTGCAATTCGATAGCCGCGAGGATGCTTACGATTGTCTACTGACTTTGCTCACTTTCATGGAAAGCAATGTTGATATTACAGAAGAGGAATCCATCTGTTAATCAGACAGTGACCAAATTTAAGTTAAAATGACAGCTTCCTCCTTTTCTGCTCACATTGTATCCCACCTATATAAATTTCTACCACGTTGTTCTTGCAGTACAATGTAGTGTGTACCACACAGCTTTTGTGTCGCCTTGGCCGTGTGCCACTATGCACGGAAGAGGAAGAGCTTCGTAGTTGAAACTTGCATCCATCGAGCAACTCTCACTCCGATTGGTTATTTAATCGGGTTATTAATGCATCACCATCTGGTCTGGTAAACACAGTGACAAACGCATTGTCTGCCTCAATAGCTGTCGTCTTTAATGCCCTAATTCATAAGCATTAATCCACGGACCATGAAGGCAGTTGAATAACAGAATGGAAGGAAGGAATAATGTGTTTACTGAAAGATGTAGAAACAGAGACTGCGAGGGTAATCAGAAGGTGGCAGGCGGATGCATTAAGTACTCCGACTAAGACTTCAAGGCTCTTTTGGACAGGTAAATGTTTGGTATAATTTTCAAGCCACTCGGCATACATTCTGGTTCCAAATGTACTGGCAGCCACAGCAAATTTTCTCACTTACTGCACCGTTACACAGATCATAATGAACTAGACACTTACCATCCACCGCATTGCGTAGGTCCTTCGCTGTGAATGCGTCCGTAAGCGGCAATGCTACTGATCATGTATCAGTAACCGAATCGCCACAACAAAATATCGATGGGAAAAGTAGGGAAACATTATAATTCACTGCGTTTGCAGGTTAATAGTGGTGGCCTATTGGTAATTTGTGGCTTGCAAACGCTTGGAATTCAGCAGCATTTCGTGAGGTTTCCCAAAACGAATCTCAGTAGAGAGACGTCATTGTGTTTGCAAACCTGATCTGTGTTGGGTAGCGACACTTCTGGTGTCTGATCTTGTTGTCGGGAGGCTCGCTTTGCTCACACATGGTTTTGTTGTCCACCGAAAGGTCCGAGAACGATAGGTGAATAAGTGCCTCTTCTGAACATCTAGTGGTTTGAGGCTGCAGGACATCTGCATTTATCTATCACACCGATATGCCTAGTGTGTTGGAGGTGGGCTTGAATGCAAGGAGGAGGGCAATCCCATAATGCGGATGATGAGGTAGCTTATTTAATACCATTATAAATGTGATTTAAATAAAACGGCCGCAGTGAGCATATCGGATAGCAAGGCTTGATGGTGTATGGAGTGATATGGTGGAAATTTGCAATTACCAGCATTCATAATCTATGTGGAACTAATTCGGCAATAATTCGCTTCTGAGCTGTAGAACGCATAAGAATTAAATGACCTGTGGTTGGGTGATAGGCCTCTAGAGCAGATGAAACCGTCCAGCCAACATGAACTTTCAGGTGGATTTTTAATGTTAGCAAGGTTAAACAATGTGATTGTGATTCATTTCCATGTGATTCACAGGTCTTACAAAACTTTAAAAGCTTTCAAGTTGGATGTAGGGTACATTTCACCGTCACATGCAGATCTTAATTTGGATGTTCAGATTGTAGTCAATCAAAGGTCTGACAGGTGACACATTTTCAGTTATGCTGTCAGCATTAAAATATTCTTCTGCAGAAGATAGATGTGATCATACACGGGAGAAGGAGAGTGGATGGTGTGCCCTCCCATTAGAGACATGGGACCTCACTCAATCCAGCATCAGCATTTGTCCTCCTCTTCCTACTCTTCTTCCAACGGGGTAGTGTACTTCCTCGCTTCCATCGTTGCGGAGGTGAGAGTCCACGCAAGGCGATGCATCACATGCATAAACCATGGCAAAGCCCAACCCATTTATGCGTTTGGCAGCGATGTTTATCCGTGTTAAACGCACGATTCATGCCACTTGTAAAGGACTACAGGTCAGTTCATTTCCTAAAAACCCTTTTGCGTTGACAAAATGGCTTGTTAAATATCTAATAACCAACTTCTTAAGTGTGTTACATAACCCTTCTCACATTTGGACACCAATTTTTTTGTCAACACGCAGCTCAACGTAGCTTCGATTGACCTCAACCCTATCCAAAACATCCATGAATTGAAAGCAGCCCAACTGGGCCCATTCAAATGCAGTTGGAAGAGAGAGAAGAATCGAGGCAAGCAATGGAGTTTTGTTGGGATAACAAATACCAATCTCCTTTGTCAGTTTGTGTTTATCTGTCAAAGGAGGGTGTCGAATCTAGACACAGAGCATGAAACTCGTTTCTCACACCCTCAATACCCACTTCACCTCTCAACCGACACATCACTCAGCTGTAGAATTTCTAGCATGATATGCTTCTCATCTCAGTAGATGAGGCTATCAAAACAGAAAACTATATACATTAAACTCTAGTGTCACAGTGTTGAGTCTGAGGTCACGTTGAGATGTAACCGAAGTACGGAAGTGGCCTCAGTTAACCACCACCAGCCAGCAATGCACAGCT
>MIEF01005361.1:0-38865 GCA_001870725.1 Taenia solium | reverse complement strand
GGGCGATAACTCGACCTACTACCGCCCTCTTTCCTAAATGCCATCCACCAACCTCTACGCAATATTGCTTGAACCTTCGAAGTGGAGCAGAATCGATTCCTTAAACAGACAAGTTTCAATCAAGTGTGTCTTGTTCAATGATTAAAGTGCACCTTCAGGTTGAAGCTTTCATCTTCGACAACCACGATCATTCAAACTTCTAAGTGGGCTTTGTGACTGTGGTCGGTGCGTGATGTGTCACGGCCGGTATTTCTTCGCCTACGAACTTCATCAACGATTGTTAAGGCATCTTGAGTTGACAGTACTAACACAGTCTAGGATACAGATGCCAATCGCGCAACATGTTTCCTGTCCTATAGTTCATAAAGTATTTTATTTGTAAATTGCATTTTTATGTCATAATCTGCTTGTAGCAAGGATGCTTCTGTGGTCCAAAGAGATGCTTAAATTCAACTCCGTGACGTCATCGAGGAACTCGGCCGAGCAAGGCACGTTCAGAAGGCTGTGGAAGGGAGGGTGGGAGATTAAGCCCCCCAATGTTCACAACCGAGAGCTTCGGCTTGCCAGTGTCCCACGTTTTTAACTAATGCCCACCTAATGTCGTGGGGTTAACACCTTCCACACGTTTACCATCAACTTGGATATAATTCCAAAGCGTCGCATAATTTTGAAAAAGGCGCTTTTAGTAAATTTTTTTCATAAAATGTTGTGTAAATTAAGAATTTTCTCGTATTTATTTACACAGAATTCTATATCAAAAGCAATAAAACTCTTAAGTTTTGAAAAATACTTATGCTTCTCTTTTTTATAGTCTTGATCGTCTAGGTCTCAGCGAGTATATTCAATTTTCCAGATCCGAAATAGCTTGTAGTCTTTTGCCGCGGCGTATGGGCCATCATGGAACCATTATCAGTTCCAGCTACCACTACTACTACTGCCGCGACTTTTTTGGTTTGAATATTAGCTTATACAGTTTTTGTGGAAAAAAAATGCTTACCAACATGCTTAGTGAGGCATTCATGGTTTGAAGCACAATTAAGCCACACCGACTTGTGAACGTTGGTGTCATGTGGTCACAAGTTTGCGTGATGGCGTACCTTGACTTAGTGAGACATAAAAGCGCAGAGACAATGCTCTTTGTTCATTAATTTTGTACTTTTCTAAGGGGTTGGATACTGCAACTTCGGGTCAAACGTGACGTGATGAGCACACAAGGCAACGCCAAGGAAGGCCTTGTCAGCAGCCGCCAGTTGTGAAAAGTGATTGAAAAATATGAAAAAAAAAACTCCAACTGGGTGTTTTGGCATTGTATCACCTTTAATGTCACAATGCTTTCTAATTATACTAGACCGTACTAATGGAGGACTCAAATTGGGCATGGACTACTGATTGGTCAGCGATCTTGTAAGTAAGTTACCCTTATTCATTTCATGTTGCATTCATTGTCATTAGTGAGTGGGTGAATGAGTGAATGAGTGACAGTCATTTTGTATTCGATCTTTCCATCCGCTCTTGACTTACAAATCGCAGGCTCTCCTTTCATCACACACACACACACACACACACACGAGTGCGCTACACAAGCAGTGGCACACCGACGACCGGCGCTTCTCGGTGCGGAGGGTTTGACCTGAGTTTTGCTTTAAAAAATTTAGTACTGACCTTTTGAGAGTTTTGCACTTTTAATGCTTTTCGCGATGCAGCCCTCAACGCAAGTAGACTGAGCATTCTTAGTGGCGTTGAGCGACATGTGTGCGATTAACAACAGCACCTCAAAACGCATTGTTAGTAAAGAATTTTCCCATAAAAGTTGTACGAGCACATCATAGATTCAACAGTATGCGTTTCATGCACTGCCACTTAGAGTTGAGGCAGGAGACTCGATTAAAAGGGCAGCTCATAGACAGCACTTATGCGTGGAAAGAACACCATATTCGCTGAAAAAAAAAGGAAGGCAAATTTGGCTTCCATTCAATTTGAGTGGGAGGTGGTGGTGTATATGTGGTTCGCATCATACCAGTTTCGTGAGGGAGTTAATCTCGATGGGCTGCCTCCGTCACCTCAAAAGCTCCCGTTTTGAAGCATGACCAGATCGCCTGCCTGTCGGTTTGTAAATTATGACCTGAAAGTGCGCAAAAAACGTGTTTAAAAAAATAATTTGTTTAATTCATTTGGCTCTCTCCATCAGAGGGTGTTACCAGAAATAAGATTTTATCAACCATTGCTGTTCAAAGTCAAGAGGAATTTTCATGCAATAATGGAGTGCTGGGAAAATTTCCATTTTTGGTAGCTAGATACTATAAAAAGTACAATGGTTAACAACATGTTATTGTCCCTGTAATAACGCGAAAAATACTAAATGCCTAAAAATGCAAAAACTACTTCGAACTTGACCTTCTGTTAAAGGACGAAGTAGGACAAAGTCGACATTTCCTGTGAGTTCTTCACAAATTTTGCTGCGTACCTGCGAGTGTGAACCACCGTCGCAGTTGACCTTCGCCTCGTGGGAAAAAAAAAGGCGAAAATGTACGATGCCATTTGTTTGGCGGAGCATGCAGGTCGGTTGCAGGTTTGTGGTCTTCCGCAGGCTAAAAACTCACACCAAACAAAAAAGGTACTCCATAAATCACACCTTCGACCTCACGCGCTCTAGCAGGCTTCAAGATCGGATCAATGAAGGGACACTTCGTCTGCAAAAAGCACCGCCAGGAGGTGAAAGACTACTGGAGCTTTTCCAATCACACAAAAGAAGTTCCACAAATGGGCAAAGCATTAAAACTCGAGTTGTTCGAAAGACTCTCGGTGAACTCGCCATAAAACCTCCCCTACTCGCCATTAATGAAAGTGTCTGTATTAAAAGAGCTGTAGGGTAGCATAGATAATTTAGTGTTTTCCAAAAATAATAAACTTTTGCCCCATTTTGGTGTTCACTTATTGAAATACCAAAGCGAGGATGCAAATGTGTAGAAAGTAACGCCTCCGCACCAACTCGAGGCATGCCTGCTTTCCTTTGCGTTGGGCTGCGTCTGCAAGGCACTGCTTAAAATATTTTTGTCACACCTTGAAAGGCAGAATGCATTAAAGGCAGTGTCTTTGAAGTCGACCTGAAACATTCTTTGCATTACTTACTGCCGTACCCTTCCACCAGCAGTGTTATTGGTGGCGACTGAAGACACCAGAGCCCATCTTACAGGTTATGGAATTTTTCTACTGCTTTGCCTTCGGCTTCCTGTGTGTTGTGGGGAGTTCTGACCGCGCCACCTACGCATGACATGGTTACCTCCTAAATTGTTTGCCCAATGAGAGCCATCACAGCAACATTGACGTCCATGTAATTAGTGCCAATAAAAACTAGGAATGACTTTGACATAATTGCTTAATTAATAAGTTACTATTGATGGATTTTGCAAAAAAGTGCCCCCATTATTTGTGTGATGCACTTTGACTTTTTGGGCGAGGAGGCGTCCAAATCGATGAGAATCAAGTTTTTGACACAAAGACGGCATTAACTTGAACAAGTCCAAATTATGCAGGCTTAATTCAGTGTCTTTCCTATCCCAATTCCACTGCTGCCAGTGCTGTTGCTCACGTGCCTGACATTTTAGGCAACGCCATTGTAGGGGCGTGCACCGCCACTCCTATTGGCTGCTGTCAGGAAGGAAAATAATTACACTGCCTCTGCAATTCCTTACTGGACGCCTTTAGTGCAACCAATCAGGAAAGAGGAACTTTTATGACGCATCAAGTGGTGGCCGCATGGGTAAGTATAGGCCTAAGGCTGCCTTCAACAACTTAAATAGCTCCCAATGCTCTATTCGCTCGCAGTAACAAAAACTACCGCTTCAGTTCATTCCTACATACTCTCGTGACGAGTACCCGCAGACTTTAAGGCTTGCTCTGCCCGTGTTTTGGCTAAGGTAATGCTTCTCGTGTTTAAGTGCTTTGGACTGGGTTCTGGCACAGCGAAAGCAGGAAACCTCTAGCCATCATTATCAATTACTCAAACATCCTCGCACCATTCAAGATAAATAATTAATTGTGACACTGTGCCAGTCTAGTAGTCAGATGTAGGGTCCTGAAGTTCCCCTGATAGCCCCGTAAAGAGGAATTCCAACTCAGCTCTCATTAGTAGTGACGCACAGGAGACACGATGCAACCGCGTTCTTGGGGGCCAACTGTGCACACATACTTAGATTTGGAGGTGTGTGCAATGTTCTATCAACAAGTAGTCGCTCTAATCTCATCTCGCAAATTCATTTATTCGCAGCACTCACTTAAACTTACCTTCATGATTCAGTCAACAATGCTATGCCTGTGAGAGAAGGCAGACGCACCAAGACGAACAAAACTGCTGCGCTTGCGTCTGCCAAATTCCTTCCATAATCTGTGCAGACACAAAGGCGAGGCCACCTGCCTTTTCCAGAAGGACGCACAATCTGATGCGAGTGACTTTCAAAGTCCTTGTGCTTTATTTAAAATTATTTTGTAAAGAATCGCTAAAAGACAATTGTATTAAAATACAGGAAGCAATTACGAATTGTTAATAAACATCGCTATGCTTGGACGAAACAGCTAAAAGTAATGCCAATTTCCTATCTGAGCAAGTGATTAATTATAATAAAATCGACTAGGGAAGACACTGCCCTCTTCACTATATTCTTCGCTTTTTAAGGCTTCCTGATTAGAACTGTATGCTGCCAGAATTGCTTCGAGAGAGTTGGCAAAGAATGCTAACTACTTTGTTCTTGGAATGATATTCGGAGGTACCAAGTAAGACCAGCATAACAACTGTTCTGGTGCAGTATTGATGAATGCCACAGCGTTCAATGGGGAATTAATGAACACCAAACGGTCAATTAAACTTCCTCCGCCCTTTACACCGCCCCAGGGAGACCTTTTTAATAAATAATGGGCGATGACAAACTAGATACTGTCAATGAACCAAATGCCATTCAATTCAACCATAATTGTCCCCACTGAGAATAGTTAAGGCCTTTGAATTTCCCAAAAACAGACAGTGAAAGGTAGACTATACGCTTCGGATAGTCAAAAGCAAAATTCTGCGAACTCTTTTCAAAAACCGATCAATTCAGTTAACCAAATTATTTGTTACATATAATCCATGAGAGTGTTTTAGCATTGAGTGTAGGCATGAAATAAATCGCAGTGTTTGCATTGAAAAAAAAGGGGAAAGACAGCAGAGAGTAGTTTCCAAAATGGAAGAGAAAATGAAAATATGTATAGATGAGGGGAAGAGAGTTCGATAAGGAGTGTGGCAGGTCGCAGAGATCATCAGCATGAGGAAAAACCTCAACATTAAAAAAATAAAAGGCTTCATCGTGTCACGAGCTCATTATGGCAACCCGCTGTCCATTCACTGTCTTTGATTTGACAACTCCGTCCTCCTCCACAGTGACCGTCTCTACGCCATCTTGAATGACACGGCGCGTGGTAACGCACTTTCCGCCAAGGAATTTTGTGGAGGTCGATCGAAAAGTGCCCTTGATGGGTACATTACCACTGCCACCGCCGAAAGTGAATTTTGATCCACCCTGGTGGACGGTTGCGGTGACGTTGGGAGAAGAGGAGAAGAAAGCGAAGCTCTGTGAAAGGCCATCTTTAGGCGAGATCATGTTCCCAGAGGTGGACATGAAGGAGAAGACATGGGGCCCGCTTCGATCGGGTAGGTGTGTGTTCGCTCGGCGCACGGGGTGCGAGTAACGTGTGGTTGGATTTGCCGCTGGACGACTCGACTCGGCCCTACGAACATTGGCCATATTCATGGTGAACGGCTCCATAAAACTATTCATCATATTAATGTGCTCAGAGAAAAATTCGCGAAATATCTCCTCGGGGTCACGAAAAACAAAATTGAAGAAGTCATCGCTGTCAAGGAAGGAGTAGGCAGAACGACGCGCTGAGGGACGAGCGGCAGAGCGGGATGTCGTTTCGGGACGAGAGGAAGTGCCGCGCAGACCATCCAGTCCATACTTGTCGTAGATGCGACGCTTTTCCGCGTCGGAAAGGATTTCGTAGGCAGCGCTTATCTCTTTGAAACGCCTCTCCGCCTCCTCCTTATTTGTCTCGCAGTTCTTGTCTGGATGCCACTTGAGGGCAAGACGACGATAAGCCTTCTTGATATCCGTTTCACTTGCCCCTCGATCGATTCCCAAGATTTCATACAAACAGGTGGTGCTGCTGCTACCGTTCGCAGAGGGCATCTCTACACTTTCGCTGTTTGAGAACTGAAAATTCAAGAAGTCTTGAAACTGATTTATAGCGCATAATATGGGAAGATTTAAGCATTTAGAAGGGAGAAATCTGACGCCACATATTATGCTGTCGGTCACAGAATAGGAACCCTGGGAAAACCACACAAGAGTTGCATGGAATGAGCAAAGTCGGCTTCGACTGTAATAATACACAGGGCTGCTCGCCTAATTGTTCGAAAATGAGAAGGTTTACCACTAGTTATCTAAGCCTATGCTATCAAGTGGAGACTTTTAGCCAACCCTCACCTAAGTCATAATAAAAGCGACTTCACACTAACACGACGTATTATATCAGACCCAAAAAAACCCAAACCATATGACAATTGGAAGGACGGAGATTTACCACGAGTCCTCTCAACACGTGCTAATAAAAGAATCTACGAGAGAACAAGAGAAAAGGTGTCAAATTTCCTAAAGAATAGAGCATGTACCAATAGACGTACGATAGAAGTCAGACGTGAAAAATCGAAAAGTGAGACCCCAAAATAAACGAAATCTTTGAGCTAATTGGTCCAATATTTCATTACCAGTGCCTCGTCTCCAAGACGAAATCGCCCAATCAGAATTTCAAAGCCCTACCTTGAAAAAGGTTATCAAACTTTAACTTCAGTAAAATTTAATTACGCTATTTTAGTGTTTTAGTCAAAGACTACGAAATGCTCTTGATTTTAAGCACTTAACACCAATGGTAATTCAATGTAGCTGTCATAACAGGTTTTTGTGAAATGGACACTACAATGCACGATTTTCCTCCGGCAATTCTTCATATTTGCCTTTGGATGATTATCAATAAGCATGTCTGAAATTTTACCACACCTTCATTCTTTTGTTAGTAACAAGTTTTTTAAGGTTGGTAATTCACCGCAGTCCGAGCTCAGATGATGAGTGATCAGATCAAACTTATATCCAGGTATTCCAAAACATACTTGTTTTATTCTTACTTTTTAACACAAAATCTCTGTCTTCACCTTTGAACCGTTCGATCTGCAAGATTGATTTTTTAAGGAGATATTATAGTGCTTGAAAAGGGGCAACATAATCAGCAAAAGTAACGTGGAATTTGTAATCTCTGCAAGGACTTACAGTGTCATCTGGATCGTCTGACTCTTCAAGATCAGCTGTATACTCCCAAAAAGTTACAGTCATTCATTTTTGATAATTTACTGTCGGGTATTCTGAAGTGACCATATTATCTAGTTAAGTTTACAACCTGTAAATTATAGCCAGGCCATCAAATTAAGCACTTATAACCATCCTTAACCTACTCATTCCATATCTTTGGGATTCGTGAGAAGACTAAGACCAGGTGCCCATGAGACCCTGCAGTGATTGCCAATTGCCGCCATTCGAAATTGCTCCGAATTCGGACTGAGCCTACCGTGCAGCATTCAGGACGTCCATCCATCCGCGTAAATCAGATTTGCGTCAACTACTAGACTCACCACCGCGCCTACCCGTACTGCATTACGCTCAGGGAGCTTTTATCCCGTATCTTCCTCTAGAAATATCCTACTTGAAGCGAGTAAGTGAAGCTCCTATTAAATGCGCCCATAGCGGTAGATTTGTAATGCGGACCCCATACATCCGACCAAACACCCATCACAATTTATTTCAAGATAAGACAAACGTTTTGAAAGACCACAGGAACGTTTCAGATATCATAGCTTGGAAAAAGGTGTTTAAAAAGCAAACATAAATATGTAGAATGGAATGGAAACACAGCAGAAGGCAGCCATGAAGAATAGCTTTGGAGCGAACACTGACCAAATGAACAAGTGTGAATGGAAGAAGAGGCACACAACAGCAGAGGCAGTGGTGGCTATTGTGAGAAGACCCAGGGAGAAAGCGACAACACTGTTCCTCACATGTGATCTCTGAGTTTCGCTTCCCATCACTCGCTTACTGATACCATAATTAAGCATATATCTAAAGTAGAAGGAGAGCTGCCAGAACAGCGGCCCTGCGTACGTATAAAGCAAAATCATTGTGGTCGACAGGATGTGTGAGTGACCTGAAAGTCCCACGTAGCCCGCTGCCATATCGACGGTTGAAAACTTGTTTGAATTACCCTGAATAAAGAGAGGGAAATGGCCACCAAGCGTCAAGGAAGAAAAATCATTGAAGTCAACAGTAATGTCACCTTACTTGTTGAAAAAAAGTGACCCAGCCCTCCATCCAATAGAGCATAACGGTGAAGTATGTCAGTTTAGAGCGTGCTTGAGGAGAAGAGGTACCCAAAGCGGCGAATTCGGCATGAAAGATTCGTGCTAACAGGATTTCTTTAATCATGACGCCAGCCCAAAGGAGGACGCTAGCGGTGCGACCCAGGAGGCACGCAAGTAGGGCAAGAGTGTGAACAGGACTAGGCAATTCCCATCCTTCGCACGGCGTGGCGCCAAGGAGGGGCGACGGTGCTCTGGCATCATTCGACCAGGCGGCGAGACGGAAGGAAAACCACAGACAGGCGACCAAATCGACAGCTAACGCTAAGAAAGCAAGACGAGCTGGCAGCAGCGAGGAGGTCCATCTGGAGGCAAGGAACCAGTACAAAATTTCATCGTCCCAAACAGACCGATGGAACCAGTACGTTAACTTCTGGTGGAAGTCAACTTTTGTAATACGATTGGTGGAATTTGCTCTTATCGTATCTTGGCATTCTAATGCAATCAAGAATGAGCGGAAATGATTCAGGCACAAGATAATTTTATGAAAACAACCAAGGGGCACGGCTCCATGATATGAAAAACCGCGGAGAAAGTTCAATGTGCAAGATGATGAGGCGTACAGCATGAATTTCGGAGGGTAGGATCAGACAATACCTTTTATTAGGCTGCCCTGTGTGGCTTTTGACCATATCACGCCTGAGTTGCGGTAGCTTCTTGTGGATAAGCTTTTACATCAATAAGATGATGAGATTGAAAATGTGATTCTATGCGGCCTGTTGAGTGCGTTTTGACAAGTTCCACCTTCGCTTGACAATAGCATGCAATTTTAATCACATGTCTTTTCGTGTTAATATGAAATTGCGTCTCTAAGATGTGCTTTGAAGAGTTGGAAAAATACTAACTGGACTAACACAGCGGAAGAAGGGGCAAAAAACAAGCAGAGTGAAGCTTTTGACAAGTGAAATGAAGCAGGTCATTTCTACTAGCCTATGTGTAATTTGACTGCAGTACACTTTGGTACAGTCCTCTTGAATCGTAATATGAATAAATCAGAGAAAATTTAAACTTACGAGGAAGAGGAGAAGTGTATTCGATTCGGTTCTGTGGCGTGGACTGTAATGCGATAAATAAGTTGGGTAAGAGCGACCGCAATGAGGGTCAGTACGGTGCGCAAATGAAGCCTGGAGAACCGCCCCGTGAATGGAGCAAGGAGCCCACGTGTGAGCAGGATCCCAGTCCAGGCCAACGACTGTGCCATCCACAAAAACAACGAATGCCCCTCTCTGCAATGGCAATAGCAAAAATCACATTCACGCATTATTTTCAGACAAAGGCATGCAGTAACCAAATTGAGCTGCACGCTACCACGTGCCTTCAAACTACCTCAAAGATATACTTCAAAAAGAAGGTGCATTTTTTGAGGCAGCAAGTGCTTACAACCAGTCGGTAAGGTCCGGGAGGTGGAGCCACTTATCTCCGGTCTGATTGAGCAATTTCAATAGAAAGCGATCGAGGCAAAGGACAAGCGTGATGCTGGCAATGCGGCCGCAACTGTTGCCGCCTTCACGGGCCGAGAGAGCTAACACGAGGAGGAGGGCGAAGCAGTTGGTGGTGGTAAGAAAGTACCAGGTCTGGTGCTCCTCTTCTATCAAGCTGCTCGCCATAAGGGAGAGCAAATGAAGCAGGAGAGCAAGGAGGGAATTGACCGCCAATAAAGTGTAGGCCAGGATCCGCTGTCGGTGGCTAGGCTTATTTAAAATGCATCGGATTAAACGCATGAATTAAGCTCGCAATTTGTGATGGAAAGGACCTCATCTGAGTTGAATACCTTTAGAGAAGAATGTTCCACCCAGTTCAAAATGTCACGAATGCCTGGCACCAAAAAAGATAGGGAGATCTAAAGGGAAGAATCGCAAAGGTAAAAATTAGTTAAGGATGCGAAGAGGGGGCCAAAGTGGTCTAGCTTACGGCCGCCATCACGAGGCAAACAAAGCCAACCAAACTGACATCAACCTTGTTGTTTGCCTGGAGAAGGGTCCTTCGTTGGAAAGCAATGAGTAGATTAACGACTTGTGCTGTTACCTCCTCCATTTCAGCAGCCATCCGATGGCATACTGGATGCGGTGGCACAGTAGCTGAACATAATCGCACCAAAGACGAGATTTCCGTATGTAACTGATTCAGTTTTACAACTAAAAGATATAAATTCCACCAAGAATAAACTCCTTAGCGATCATATATTCGAAAATCGACCCAACTACCTAAACTGACACCTGTCCTGTACATGATAAAATAAGTGGTAGGACAGTGAAATATCTAGCACACTTAAGGCATTTCAGCACTACAATAATATGTTGAGGTATGGTACGTGGGCAAATTTATTCAGTAAAAGAAACCGGGGAGGTCATTATAAATAATGCCCGATCGAAACCAGGAAGAGTGAGAAGAGACCTACCATCACCTCTCGTCAAAAATTCGTGGTCGCAGACGGTGTCGGTACATTTGGTGAGCTTGCGTAGATGTTCAAGCAATTCAAGAAGGGTGATATAGCGATTGAAGGGTTGCGGCCAAAATGTCTGCAGGATCCGAAGAGGTGGCACTCCAATGCTGCCCGCCGGAATGCCCACGCCGGTCAACAGCCCCAGCATCGTGGCCAGGTCCGTCTGGTCGGACTTGGCCTCAAACACGTCCCCATCAATCGTGCACATCTACAGCAAAGGCAAACCAATTCTCCGGATTTAGCTGTCTTAACAATGTTGTCTATCATTGGGCTGCCTCCCTCTTATCGATATCAGTTGCTCGGATCCTATTTCCCATAGGGAAAAAGTACTCTAAGTTTAGCAAAGACCAAATTTCACACGTGCTGGATGCGGTCTAGAGCAACACCATTCGGGCTTTTTTGTAACTGCAGGAAGCGAACAATGAATTAATTATGCAGTTGAATTTAGAAATGCCTATGAAAACGATTACGACTGTCTGTAGCAGGAAGTAATTTCACAGTTTTCCTAAGTTACGAATAAAAGCAGAATTCACGATCAAAAAATGCTTGCGTTATTCCCTACCATTCAAATTGACCCTTCCACAAATGCATTTGTAACTCGTAACCTGCCAGGAGACCGAGTAAACAAATAATTGTTGTGCATGAAGAAATGTCAGAGCGACTCATATTGTCCTTACGGCATGGAAACGGAATGGAGCAGAAGGATGACCCCTTTCGAAAGTAAAGCTTACCGAAGTCCTCCGACTCTTAAATTGCGGGCTAATGAGAACCATGCTGGTGGTTAGTTCCGAGAAGGAGCTACCTCCGTGGCTACCCTGATTGCTCATTCCATGGTCACCGGTTAAAACAAGCAGCCAGTCGTCCGTGCTTGAATTCTGGGTCAAAATTGTAAAACACATTAACATAGCTATGTTAGTATAATGCCATCGTTGTGAAAGAAATTGCCGCATGATAATCACAATCACTATGGTGCTGCTGACATTTAAACTGGCTGGGTTTATTCAACTCCCAAAGACCCTACTTCAGTTTGAGAGATATTTTAAATAAGTGCTATGAAATTCACATCAACTACACTACCAGGGCGAAAACAATTTTCCCGAGAACTATGTCCATTTCCCGCATTTTCGTTGGCATGGCGTCACCGTGTGGACCTTGAACATGACCAATGTGATCCAGTCCGAGATAGTGCAAAACCAGTAGATCCCAATCATGGAGCGCCGCTAGACGGCCATCGAGGTGCCGAGTCACATTATCGTCGACCTAAAATTATAGTAAACGGAAATTGACCAAGCTACTAGGAACACTGAGGCCTAAATACCTCAAAAAAGTCTGTGACATAGAAAGAGGTGGTTCCATCTGAACGTTTAAATGCGCCAGGAAATAGCCTCATCCATGTGTCATCACCATACAGTTCCAGACGTCGATTGTTTGTTGCCATGAGTTGAACCCATGAGGGCTGCTTTACGCTAGATTCTTCCAGGTTATAGAGAATGTCGATGAAGCCAGGAATGTTCCCAGTTGCCATGGCCTACATCGAGAAACCAATTACCCAAAGGAGAAAGGTCACACCTTGATTCGTGGACTTGTAACACTGGGGGAGGACAAATACTCGGTGAAACACTGGACCACGCCTTCTTCAAGGATGGCATTCAAGTTTGGCCAATTGATGGAATAATTCTTGGATGGGATCATATCCGACCGCAACCCATCTATTACCATGAGAATGATATTCGAAATTTTCGGGGCTTTTGGGAAATCAACAGCTAACGAAGACCTCATTTATTAAAGACTGTATCTTACAGTCAATTTTAGGGACAAGACCAGTTGGATGAGAAAAAAGTCCCATTAAACAGAAATATAGGGCGACAACGAAAACACCAGAACGCAGGAGGACGAGTACTGGCAGGTTCACCATTCTGGCGTTCTAAGAAAGCAAAAAAGAAACCGCAGTCAGAGATGAAGGGGAAATCTTTGACAAAACACCCACATTTTAAAAACGCAAGGTGAGAAGGCGGTAGTGGGTGACATTCAGAAAATAACTCCTGCCATATGATAGCAAAATAACGAAGGACGAGTAATTCATCAGTGAATTCTGCAAATGACAAGCTTTTGCCGATGTAAAATATAAAATTGCAAGTGAACTAAAAGAAAGTTAAGACCTCGCCATTCTTGATCAACTTAAATAGCAGTAGCATTTCACGGCCTCACAAAACTCCCAAATAGGCCGAGGAACCACTCTGTTTCCCACATGAAACTTCCTCACTTTTGATGATAAAACCAGCTATTTACAAAAAAACGCCACGGCGCATGAGCTCACCAACGGATTACATTTGAGCTAAGGTGACGGTTATCCGCGACCTAGAGACTGCCCAATCTCAGCTAACCTTCTGACCAATTGCAATACCTTTATCAACCCGTCGGAATCATTTTATTAAGAGAATTTTCCTTAGGCTTATTTCTCTATCTCTTCAATAAACGTGCTCGTGAAGTACCTTTAGCGTTTTTTAGTGATTGAAATACGCTACTGCAATACCTCTCTCGAGTTAGCTATTAATTTTTGTTTTGGAAAAATCGGTTTTAATTCTTTGAGCGTTACTACCAAGCCTCAAATTAACGTGCCTTACTCCCTATACCTCCTCATATTTTAGGTGTTCATATTTTTGCTGTGATAAAAATTATTTGACATAAAACTTGTTATTTAAGCACGCACCAAATCAATCGCGTAAAATTTATGTACAGAAATGTTTTAAATGGCTTGCATCCGTTATATGGTGGTACCCATTTGCTATTAGAAAGTGTATTGATAAATAGGTGGTGGAGCTGTGAAGTTTTCATCTTTGGTGATTTTGATCACTTGTTTAAATGTTTCCATGGCATAGTTCCCGGTGCAGAATGATATGATTGGGTCCCCTGGCCAGTGTGGTGCGCCTATTGAGCGGATTGGGTGCGTTCGAGCTGGTGTAATCTCTTTGGCGCTAGTAATTTCATAGTTTTGCTGTGCGAATGGGAATATTTTGAAAGCTTGTGATCAGTGAATAAGTTTGGCTATTTAGGCGGTTTTATTCTCAGTTGGTACGCTTCGAGCCGTCGCGGCAGCGATCAAACAATGCGTCGATGAGCCATCAAGCTGCAGAATTGTCTCTTTGTCAAGAAAAAGAGATGATATACGTTCATACAAGTAGAATGTTCAAATTCTCAAGAGTCTAAGAATGATGAGAGAATCGGGGTGTGGAGAATCAAGATTAAAACTTACCTGTACCTACCTAGGGTTGGCAACTTCTCATGGCTATCGTAAAAGCCAGTTTATTGTCGGACCATTTGCATTATTATGCGATAGAACGTAAAACTCGAAACGCGATTTACGGCTTAATGTAGAGCCCTCTTGACCGTTGAGTCATACAGGCCGCCATAGGCGTCATGTGTCTCCAGTTTCTCTCGCACCTTGTGCTCGCCTCGCACAGGACATGAGTTCGTCCCTTCTTCCTACCATTCCGGTGCCCCATGCCGGAGGTAACGCGCCACCCTAGATGCTTGGCTTATTACAAAAAAGTGATGTGGTCTATAGCGCATTTTGTTCCTGTTTGGAGTAAGTCTGGTATTGGTAAAGAAATGCTGACTCCGAGCTCTGTGCTGATGTATATCTTCTAAAATTTGCAAAAATGTAGTTTCGTTTGGAGTGCAAATCCAAGTACAAAAAGCAAACTGGAAGAAACCATAACTCAAATTGAATCGAGATGACCGTATCGATGCGCCTTTTAAATCCGTCCTCATCTGCACCCTTAACCGTCAAAATGGGAAAAATTTTTTGTTCAAGGCGAGTGCGCAAAAAAATGTCGATTTAATTGCGGAAGAAAGGATTCCAACAATTCCACTTCTTGCATAAACGTCACCATTAAAATCGGAATTCAATGTACTTTGATAATTGTGCATGATGCTACGGTGGGTCTTGTGGATGCATTCATGCAAAAGTAGCGCTGTTTCTTTTCAGTTCTTCAAAGGCGTTCGCGCGCTAAAAAACTATCCTCTTTGTCAAGAACTTCCATATGTCCAATTCTACCTCAATCAACTCACCTGCTACTAACATGAGGTGGCAGGTGAAAACTTGAGAAACATTTAACGCCAGCGGTGCTATGAGATCCGCTGGTTGTTTAACTCCCTGCTTTGGTGAAAGGGCCGCTTTTCGTCTCCGCCACTGTACCTTCGCTGAATGGTCCAGCCTTCAGACCAGGCCAGTCGTCACAGACCTACTCTACTACAAATTGATAAATATTTAGCTTGAGTAGTATGTCTTCTTTCGACTTCAGAGAAGTCTCTAGGCGCTGTACTGTTGTCAGTACAAATCTAGCTCGATCTTAAAGGATATCTGCGCTGATTTTTACCATTGAGTTTAAACTTGAGCTAAGTGAAATAAGTGCACATGCTGCGGATGGGAGAATCAGTGACAACCGATAATAGAAGGGCTGAAAATGGGTTCTAACCTCAGAAACTACCCCACTTCAGTGTTATGTAGGAAAGCTATTAACGAAGGGAGCGGCGATTATTGTGAACCATCTGGAAATAGTTCTGATAAGGGTCTGCCCACCATGCCTGCATTAAGATATCAGGGAGACAACTCTGATAGGAGTGGCTGGGCGGCACTGAAGTCAGAAAGATGTAGCAAGGCGGATTAGAAGCGAAACTCCGCCCCCACGTAAGCGTGTTAGATTCCGTTCTTTGTCACATGACGGCTTTGGGGCCAATGTTTCCACAGCTAACCAGCGCATATTTCCGTCTCCGAATCCAATTCGAAAATAGGACAAAACTGTAGATCTAGTAGAATCGAATCCTTCACAGCTGCGTTGAAATTCGGTTTATGAGTGTTTCTTTAAAGCACCTACTACGATGTGATAGCCGATGCGGGAGGTTGACCAAGGCGAGCTCTGGACACGACGCCCAAAGGAGGAGAGAGTATGTAATACGTAAATTGTTTGCTTGTTTGACTTCCGGTTCCCGTAATGGAGCCAATTAGATGCTTCGCTACCGTAGCTTTGCTGGATAGGCTGATCTGCAAGCCACACCATTCTGCCTCAGTAATATATCTTCTTTCGCCTTCCGGGAAGTGGCGGCATGCTACCTTAAATAATGTGGCTTTCCTCTTATTAAAGGCCATTTCCATTCCTTTGCCAAAACGAAGGATCATTAATCAAGTTGGTGAATATGTGCTACATTAACGAGCTCATGTTGGCGTTGTTGCTGCCCTCTAATGGGTAGAAGTCACCTACCGGTCACAAATGCGATTTGTAAGATTGGATTAGTATGACAGGATTATGGAAAACCAAGCAATAGATGGCGACGGAACAACTCATGAAAAAGCTGGTGCTTTTGATAGGGGAAGATAGTAAAGCTCATATCAACACGAATAATTATAAGATACGCTTGAGCGTGCAAATTTTATGTAAAGGGCGAGTTGGTGGAACTCGTATTTGGTGAACATGTGGACTCAGGTCAGCGAATGCTGGCTTCACGAATGACGACAAATGGGTTTGGCGGTTTTCTGATAATTTCAACTCAAACAAAAAATTAATACTGGGGTAGGTTTTAGAATTCAAAGGCAGAAACATACACATTTGTAAGACTTGGTGTGAGCCCAAAAAACGCGTGGCATTGAGTGGAGTCCGCGCGTCGGTAACTTCTTCAAAGTTGTAAGATCGTGCAACACACATTCGCGTGCAGATATCCACTGTACGCAGTGGATTTCCTTCAACTTCGCTACATATCGTTGTGTTACACATTACTTTTCCCTTAGGTTGATCGCTCATGTCATAAACAACCGGTTGAATAGGATGCACTTGATTGAAACTTGGCCGCTTAACGAATCGAGTTTGTCCCGTTACCAAGGCTCAAGCAGCAAAAGAACGAGTTGTCACTCAGACATGGTTTTGATAAATAGATTTGGGTGATGATTCACCCACAGTTAAAAGGTGTGACGTTGAGAAGGATAGAGAACGGCAGGCTCCCACTGGTTGAGATGATGTGACGGTGAGACGTCGAGAACGTAGCTTCCAGCTTCATGCTAGTAATGAAGCAATTTGTGCACATCTGCACCATCCGAGAGGTGAAGGATGGAAACCACAGAGCAAGTGGGTCATGCGGATGGCAATAAGCCTCACAGGCTATCAATCAATTCCTCACTTCCTCCACGTGAGCTGTAATGCTGCGCTGTTCATCACACACTATGTGCTCACTGACAGACCTGTGGTGAGCATGAACATCACTGCTTCTTTGTCAACAATCCACTCACCTCCCCCCTTCACCCCGCTACGATCCAACTCATCCCACCGCACACCTCAGCGACACCCACCACTTGACCTGCTGGAGACCGGCAGTGCGTGCTTGTGTGTGTGTGTGCGTGTGTGTGCTGTCAACTGAAGATGTCACTGGAGGTTGTGAGGTGTGCTCTCGCTGACGCTGACTGGCAAACAGTTGCACCTGACACCTGTCCACACGACTCGATACGGTGCAGCTCAGAGGTGTGCAAGGCAGACTTCTCCTTCTTCGCAAGCAGCTAGGAGGTGGGACAAGTTGACCGGTCAGCGGAATGTTTCACCTCACTGCATCTCACGCCAGCCCTAACCCTCGTGCCTCTCGCCGCCGAACTCGTCCACTGGACGACAAGGGAAGTGGTGAGATGGGATGGAGACAGCGTCCCATTCATGTGCTCTGCATTTGCACGATGTACTGATGGTTCTCCACGTGATGAATGGCGCTGGACAATGCGGTGTGAGATGACAGTTGGACAACGAGATTGAGCTGGAAATGTTAGTGGGAGAAAGAGGTTTTTTCGCTTTTGTAGGCGAAAGTGGCATTGGCAGGAGGGTTGCTTCTAGTTGGGAAGGCATGCAGATCAGACTGAAGGATTGCACGAAGCATTTTATGGTTAATTAATAAGTATTTTTAATTTGCTTTCGCCTACTTCATTGGTGAACTTGTTTACTTTCCTCATAAATGCGCACGGGCGGAGGAGGAGGAGGATGGAGAGATACTATTTTTAGACAGCAGACAGAATTAGGAACAAATTCTGTAAACATTTATGTTCGTACAATCGTAAAGGCTATCTGATTTGGTCAGTCAAACATACACTTTTTACGCACCAAGAAGCCATTAACGAATGGCCACCCTGATTCTGGTTTTCAAATGCATAATTTGGAGGCCACGACCATCGCTTCCAACACTATTACACAAAACTTATAGTTACAATACCTATCGTGTAGAGTTTGTAATCTTTCTAATTGACAAGTAATGAATGTCGAATTGTAATCTCATCATTTGAGCTGCTTTTGACAGTTGGTGGGAGGTTGACTCGACATTCATTATATGTGCAATTTGAAATATCATTCTGTGGTCTTGCAACAACAAAATGTGTGTGTGAATTCAAGCCTTCCTTCTTCAACGGTGAAAAAGTGTAGTTAGCTGAATTTGGTCCTTAAAAATGTGCTTACAGAGCAAAATTTGCTTAGTCAAGAGAAGGAAGTCCCAAAATAGCATGCCCCTCTACTGAGACCAACTTTACTTTTACATACCTCGGTTGGATTTTTAAAGCTCCCAGTCTGCGATCAAGGTGATGCGCCCAGAGATTCTTTTTTAGGGACATAAATTCAAGATGCGCCGTTATTTGGTGCCTTTGCGCTTGGCTTTGGCTCCTTCCAAGCAGTAAAGATGGCAACGAAGCGATAAATTTGGGAGTGGTGTTGTAAAAATGGAAATTAAATGTACTCAAACAAGGCAAGTTCCTACCCTACACCACAATTTACGCAGTTGGCAGCGCGTAGAGTGCGAAACATTTAAATGATCTTTAAAAAATCAGCTTTTCTGTGGCAAGTGGATCGTGCCTTCAAAGAAGACTATTGCCTTAAATGTATGCCTTACATTCGAAGGTACCTTGGATATCAACTAACCATTAAGCAAATCAGAGATGGAAAGTGACATTTTAGGCGTGCAACCTAGAGGGTCCTGTAAAGGCGATTCATCACATAATTTTTCGCTTTAAAATGCCTGTCCGATGTGCATTTTGCAAATCCGGGGAATGCCGTACTGCATAGTTGGTTAGCCTTCATTTTTTTAAGGCACTCCAATACGCCTTTACGGAGGAGGGAAGATAAACTAACTGTTGCTATGACATCAACTAGGGGTTGGAGGCTAATTTTGTTGCTGTTGCTAAGGTGCATGTATAATATCGCCCGGGAAATAATCCGAGTCGGTCCAGCACCAGGGAACGAGGGAAGGGCAAAAAACAGCCAATTCGGCGCACTACTTGTTTATTCCTCGACCAGTGCACCAGTAAAGCACACATATTTACTGCAATCAGGAAGAGATGTGTCAACTTGTTATTAGAGTTAATAATTATGAAGCTACTACAATATTTGAACTGCTGTTGGCACATTCCCATACCTATTTTTGTTAATGAAATGCAAATACGGAATGAAGTCCTTTTGTTTGAACCTTCTAAGAGCATTGCTACACGATGCGCGATTCATATTCGACATTTATTCCCGATTGCCCAATGGGCAATATTTTTAGCCTTACATTATTTTGCAGTACTTGTAATGTCTGAAAATGCAGGAGGATTGACGCATTTTATAGGCATCATGAAGGCCGACGTTGCAGTTGGGGTGAAGTAAGTTCACCCGGAAGGCTAGACAACAAATGCTGTTTTGGTTGCCCCAGGAATATAAGTAACCTTCGGTATGTAAATATCACGTCCAAGAAGGCTGGAAAGTTTGGCAAAAGTGCATGCTGACTTGAAAGTTTGGCCTGAAAAGGGTGGCGTGCATGAGCCAGGCAGTACGATAACTACCGAAATGAGCCAAGGCATTCGGAGCGGTGTCCATTAGGAAACCAATTTAAGGAAAATTAGATAGATGGAGCTGTTAAAATTTCCTTAACGCCACTTTACTTTGCCACCACCAGACGTCACCAAGCATTGGCGCTAACTTAATGAAGCGAGGTTAATCAAAGCCCCAATAAGCATACTTAAGTATTTTGACGTTTTTAAAAGTATTTAGGTAGATTGTCATTGAAAGACTCGTTAAAAAGCAAGTTTCACCGCTTCGGCCTTATTATCAAGCTATCGCGATACATCAAACGGAAGAATACATAGGTTCGACTACGCAGTGGAGAGCATGTGCTTTGAACGGAGAAGGTTTTAAAACATCACTTAGTAAGACGATAGAGTTGAGCAAGTGGTACTAAATATTTGCCCAAAAATAAGCTCGTTAAATTTAGATTTGTGACCCACTCAAAAAAGATTTGATCACTAGTAAAAAAACAACTAAGCAAAAGTAAAAAATCATGGTGTAGGAATCGAAAATGATTGTAGCGGAGAGTGGTGCTTGATTGTTTGAATCAAATATTCCACAGGCTTTTATTTACCGTCTAGCAACAGACCCATAATTATCCATTATAAAGGAAAAGAACCAAAGTTAGGCATTTATAGCTTCTTAACTTTGAGATAGTTGGGCGTTATTAGCATCCCTAGGTAAATTTGAAGCAAAGTATATGAGTGAGTGATGCGCTAGTGAAGCCGTTGCTGTAAAATGCTAAATGTGACGAGCATCGCATCCATTAACATGGCTCCGTAAAACGGCTTTGGATAGTCGACTCAGATACAAAATGACGTGTTAAAGAAAATGAGAATTAAGCTGCGGGATAGCCGCCCACTATCATCCCGCAGACACTCTAAATGACTTAGTGACACTTGCAAGCAAATTAGATAGCTTTCCGGAAAAATGATGGCAGTTCAGTAATAATTTACCAAGTTCAAGACATTCCGATACTTTTCAATCAATTTCACCCATTAAACTTAGGTGAAAACATGGTAAGATCTCATTGATGATCATATATCGCCTTAACATGATAACGCATTGAAAAGAAATTTATTTAGTTGAGTGTTTATCTGCGGGTACGCTTTTCTCACAAGTCCCACTTTAGCATTAAGGCAAAGACTTTGAGCCACGTTCCTTTATTTGTCAGCAATATGTGGTCTTCCATGTTACATCTTCACACAACGATTTCAGGGAGGCTCACTGTGCCCAAATAAAATATTTTAGCTGGTTTATAGGCATCGATTACGAAAACAAGACCTAAATATTTTATTTAAAAAGCAGTTTTAGGGCAAGTACTACTAGTAGAATAGGTTGTTTTGTGCCTCGGTTAGATTGGCTCACTTTATTAATGTGTTTAACCTCATGGAAACTGCCGCTTGTCTGACCTTAGAACGCTTTCAAAATCACCTCATTATTGGGATGTTCTGCGGTTCGCTGTTGATGTCGATGTGTTTCCAACTTTTCTGTGCATTTTTGTTCTTAACTCCTGGTGTTTACCCGATAGGTAGATAGTTTTGGTATTTACACATTGATTTTTTATTTCTAAAAATAATCTGGTGGGACAGAAGAAGCAAAAATGAGCAATGGTGTGTTGTGGTATGAACGAAGAATAATCGGACCCCCTTCTTGCTAAAATAGCAACATTGACAGAAATAATTTTCCTGAAACTCGAAAACTACCAATCTGGTCTGTGATTTTAGCACAGCTTACGCAGGGTAGACCTAATTCTACAAAATAACTCTATTTACAAATTATGCGGACATTGCTTTTTGCAGCAAAGTAAACATTTGTATTGCAAATTTTTGATTCTCGTTTCGCCCCCGCAGTGCTTACGTTATAAATTTGTCATCTAATTTATTCTGTTTTGTATCTTGCAGATAAGGCGCGAAAGGCCTGTGTACTTCTACAGAGTCATATTGATTCTTATGAGTTTGCTGCGAATTCCACAGAAAATAGTTTGCTTGGCTTAACCTATAGAAACTTGGATGTGTTCATCAACAAATTAAAAGGTTTGCCATATTCTTTATTCTTATGCGGGAAGCCCTTCCTCGTCTTCATTGTATGCTCACTCTTAGCACTTTATCGCAACATTTAAACTCAGAGAATTCTGCAGAAATGTTTTACTATTTTGCGATATTCTTTAATGAATTGACAGAGACCTTACTGCATGGTGCTTGCGTAGATCTAGAAAAAAAGGCATTACTTCTAAGAAGAAATCTTACTCGTCCAGCATTTGTCGTTGCCAGTTTGAAATCCTTTAAGAAGGAACAGGTGGCTTTGGTTCACAAATGTCTGTACACAGATGAGTATTATACAGGGGCTCTATTAGCTGAGGATGATCAATCCGTTTTGCCGATGTCGACCTGCCTTAATTATCAACTTTTATTGAGAAGAACAGAGAATTTATCCAAGGTAGGATGAATTAATCTTTATTGAACTATTGAAAATTTCCAAACTATGCATCTATTCCAGCCTGTAAATTTTTCATTTTCAATTTGTTTCCCTTGCACTAAATTGATTGAGTGCTCTATAATTCGTGCAAAATTTAAATTCAATTTGAGGCAATAGCTTCATCTAAGACTGCTAAAAGGCGAATTTTCTTGTGGTGCTTGATAATAGTGTTAAAATTTGCAAATCTGCCACTACTAAGCCACCGGAACATATTCGCATTGAAGCGGGTAGATTTCACAACTTTCTGGCCTTTTCACAAAGTAAGATTCCACTGTTTGTGATAGTTTAGAACAAGATCGCTTGAAGATGCATCCAAAATTTCAAAGATTAGCCTGTTGTTGACAGTAAAGCATTCCAAGACAAGATAAAAATTCATGTTTGTCTAATCTAATCTGGGGACAGATGCACTTCGTAAATTGGACCTGCAAAAGTCCTGCGTGTCCACTATTTTGCGAAAAGTGGGGTTGCCATTGTGTTTATGATAAATTTTATGTGTCAGCATCTGGTTACCCGAGTCTGACTTGCGCTTAGTGCGTGAATATGACATTGATCAGACTTTAAGGAGTAAGGGATCAAGGCTTGTGAATTAAAAGCCAAGTCCCTGTAGCCCCAGACTGTTCTTTTGGGCGCGGCGAGAATTGTCGAAGTGAACTTGCTTTGCGGACACACTATGGCCTTGGAAAAACTAACTAAACTTGATATTTACCCTTTCACTGCAAAAGCTTAAATCGCCCATTTAAATATGAACCACTGGAAAGTAATTTCAGGGTAACAGTTAAAGAAGCTTTGGGACAGCATCTTGGCCTACCAAGGAATAGGGTGCCCTGGCCAGACTAAGAGCTTGATGTTTGAGGGAACAAATCCATTCACGCTTGGAAGTCGGCCGAAGGATGGCGTGCTATTGTTTGTGAATCGTCGCTACATTGTTCGTGCTCCCTTTGAACGATGAGACAACAGGCGATGTGTGAGCTTGAAACTAATGGCAAAAGCTGTTCTTTTCCAGACCATCGCATGGCACATCAGGCGTAGAGATCCGGAGCATTGTTATGCAGGTTTGTTACAACTTCTAATGAGGTGTTTTGGAACCATGGATGAGAACGCTAAGTCTCAAGCCTGCATCCAGTCTGTCGACAAATGCCACAACTTGGTGGACGTTTGTCTCGGTCCGATAGATTCCTCTTCCAGCGGGGTGCTATTTCACATCGAAAAGCTGTTGAAGATAACACAACAATTGCAAGAAATTTACGATCCCATCTTGCAGCTGCGTATCGTAAATGCTTCTATCAATGCCATCACCATTGAGAAGATTCAAAGTGTAGTTGAGGTAAGCACGTTCAATAAGCTGCAAATATGAGGACAAAACTGCATACAAATTCGGAAGTAGATGAAAATGGTTTTTTTGCAATCACTTTCTCAAATAGGAGGTTTTGAAAAAAAAGACGTCAGGCTTGCTGATTTATAAATAAAGCTTTGTAATGCTCATTCATGCATGAGATGACTATAACACCACATGGCTAATGGGATATCCTATGCTTGCTTACGGAATAATTCATCAATAATGTCATGCTAAGCTAAAAAAGCATTTCGAGCGTCCTCAATCATCAATGTTCATCATTCGTGAGGTACATTGATGGACGGTGTCCACTAGAAAGGGCACTGCTTGCAAAATCACACTGACGTTAAACAGGTGCCACACTTCAGCGTCTCACCAGTTGGTGAAGTGACTGCTCCTCAGTGGGGATAAGAATGCCATAGGAGCTATTCGATTCACACCCAGATGTACATTTCAACGATTGTAGTAGAAGTTGAGACCGAAGAACTGGGTCATCAATCGCGTGGCTAACAATCGCATTGCCTTATGAGGTGATATGTAAGCGTTGGAGGTGTGTACTGAGTAAAGGATTGAGGTCTGCTAGCATAGTGGAAGCGCCAGCACAGACGAACATCTTTGACACTTACTCTTGTTGTGGTGACACTTTCGGAGAACTTTAACAAGCGCACGCACGCGAACACACGCACACGTCTTAGCTCACTGGTGTGAATCACGCCTTCTCAGTCCCACTGGAGGCTAACAACTTGAAATGTGAACTTAAATTGAGCCACAGGTTGCTGCTATGCCCGGTCTCCTTCAGGTTCAGGGTCTAAATCAATCCTTAATCTGTGCTTGTGAGACTGATGGACCTCCTGTGGTTGGCTAAAGAATCACTATTTTTTTCGTGACACTGTTCTGTTTAGTGAATAGTCAATTCAAAGTGCGCCACAGGATTGGGGCGGAATGAATAGGCGAGAAAAATGCATTAGTCTAACTCTGTACATGCAATCACAAAAGTCATAGAAATCATTAAAAACAGAGGAACTCAGTGAATTTCGAAAGTAGTAGGAATAGGCCATACAGCTTATGGAATTTGTTAGACTGCATGCAATCTGGTAGATGGATTTCATAAATTTAGGCAACCTACTGTACATCTTATCGCCTCTTTCGATTAATTGGAAAAGGCTGCTTATGAGGAAAAGCCTTCGCAATCTTTCATATAAAGAAAAAAAGAGAGAGTACCGAGGTTTGCGAAATTGCATGTATACTTACTGGACCAAAGTAAGGGAAGGTCATGATTGTTATTACATCGCCAAGTGCAGTGTTCTACATTTCTGAAGGAAAGTGAAATTTCCAGTGTGAAGATGTTCTAAATTATGTGCTAACCTGGGGAATCTTATTCCTTGAGTTAATGGTCGGTTCCCGCTTGGACGAGGTGTGTGTGCTGAAGGAAAACATTTCAGTCTCTTTTTCATGATTTTTTCCCTCTGAATGACTGTGGAAATGGATTTTATTCTCGAGCTATTGAAGTTAATCTCCTGTTAGACGCCAACTTTCCTGTCAATGTGATCCCGTGATGGCCATCGTGAGTAGGGCACTTGGAAGCTGTTTTGGAGACAATATCTCCACCTGTACCATTGAGTAGATGCAACTGGACCCATGTGGGTATTCTAAGGATTGCCCAAGTGTTGTCCAATTCATTCTGCCTCCAAATGGAATCTGGTTGCAGAGCAGTAGATGAGGGCGGATGGTTCATAATGCTTGCTTTGTTAAAGCTTATGAAAGCAGCATCTCCGCACAATGCAAATCAACACACCACGTCTACTTTCGTTAATAGTAATTGTTAGTATTTCCACCAGTAGGATGTTTTACCATTACTCCAGGATTGTGAAATACTGGGCAGTGATGTGGACGAGTCTACTGGTCTGCTCGAACAAACAAATCAGAATGTACACAGTTACGTGTCTGCGGTGAAGAGAAGACCGATTGACGCCTCCTTTAAAGGATCAGAACTAGAAGACGTTGTTAATAGCCTACGATCTAATCTGGACAAAGCCAGGAATTACATGGAAAGGATTGAAGAAGAAGCAAAACTTGTTGAAAGTCAAGTATGCATGCCTTACAAAAAGCAAATTTGGAATGCTTCAGATGTCAAGTGAGTGCATCACTGAGAAATGTCTTCATTATGTCTTACCAGTTTCATGTATTTCCTACAGTAGGTGAACAAGTGTCCCTCCTGGTAGTGCTCGTAAATTGTTTTCATTCACTGATGAGTTTCCTTTATCCATCAACCTCCCTCTTGTAGGATGTGAGCTCAGGGATGCACTAGAAATGATAACATTTCTGAATCCCCTCACCTATGCAGTCATAAATCTTTTTGAATGTAGGTTGCGAAGCAAGATTTTCCCAGCTATCCAACTCAATTATACCAATGGCGTTACCTCCAAAAAAAAACAAAATGCTAATGTTTGTTTATCTGGGAAGAAATCTGGGTTGGATGGCATTGACAACATTGATGGACAAAGTGTGTCTGGAGTTGTGCTTTCTTGCAGCGAAAACTTGAATAGAGATGGAAGAGCTCACTATTCTACGAAGTGTATGATTTCAAACCATGAAATGACTCTTACCAAGAGTTGAAAGCAGATGCTAATAATGTTTGTGAGGATTTCACCTGTGGGATGCTGTGCTTAGATGACTTCTCTTCGCCTTGAAATGACGCTTAGGAAGTGATAGTCAAAAAAACAGGAAAGAATTTACACAGACTTGCATTTGGTGCCTCAATGAAGTAGGATTTGCGTTCTGGTTCTACATCTTGAATCGAGGTTATAAAAGCGAGAAAAAAAGCTTAGCGTAGTTGATGGGGATGGAGATGCCTGTCCGATGCTGTGTGCGACATTGGCAAGTACCTTTACTCAGCCAGTAGCCAGGTGAAGTAGCAAGCACTATTTATTTACGTGAATGTGTCAGACATGCCGACCCCATTGTCTGCTATCAAAATCACTGTCACGCATTCTGGTGGGGACAAAGGTTGACAACCAAAACGCCTATCCTCCATTGTCTCTTGTCAGAAAGGCTGCAGCAGGCAGGTGCCAGTGACTAATTTTTACGATAAAGACAGTGGAATTGTTGAAATGGCAAATGAAGATAAAGGCAGCCAACTAGTGATCAAAGTGAAGTGAGCAGTTTCTTTTAAACTAGGAGAATAAAATCGAAATTATGTTTTCATTTCTAAGAGTAAAATTGAGAAATGTGTGAGGGAGAACATGTGTTTTTCATGACAGACAGACACGAGTGTGAAGAGGTGTGTGTACAAGTGCTGCAGAGGGGCACAGAAACATTGGAATGTGTTCACTGAAAGTGATCCGTCTTGGAACCGGTCAAATTCTCATTTGTGTATGCAAGACAAGGGTACAAACATGGGCTCGCCTCCTCCCCCTTCTCTACTGTGTCCCTCAGCCTACACCACCTTACAGGAGGGCTTGTGTCCATAGGTGTGACCGAAATCCCGGAGACTGAGAGCCAAACCTTGACTAAAGAGCAACACAGAGAGTGTGTGCGTCTATTTGTTCGAAACGACAATAAATGTGTGTGTTCCAGGGCTGCCACTTCCGACAACGGAGTTGAGAGTAACAGATACTGGTGAAAACACGAGTATATAGGCGTTCCTTTTTAGCAAGTACCACATATAACACATTCTCACTACCATCCATTGCCCTCTTTCCCTTGATCCACCGACGATACACCCGGACTTTAACACAGGACTTGGAGGTATTCGTGATATCACAAGGTGTACTCACCTTCTGCCTACATTGCCATCCACTTGTAACCACGACTTAGCCTAAATCCACCGTTTCTTCGTTGGCACTTCAGAGAATCGGTGGGTGATCATCTGAGATACGGGGATCGAACATGGGACGATGATCCCAGCTGCCGGTGCAAAGTTGAAGCCCTTCGGGATGTAAGTTGCATTTCAGTTCAATTTTTATGCCTACAGTAGGAAACTTTACTGAGAACTGATTAACGTTTCTCCACAAAGGTAGTCTTTTCGCTACTGGAAGCAATCTATTGCTGCGATAATGATGGCCATCCAGCGACCGTAGTTATGAAATCACTTCATTAAGCGGATTTATTTCACTCTGAACCTACAAGTTCTTCCATGATGTCATCCAGGGAATACAGTTTCTACCTGCCAGAATGGCAATAAAGTTATTGTGAACCTCATAGACACTAAGGATTATTTAAGTGAAAGTGATCCACATGGGCCCTCGATGCTTGGGTTAGTCGGTTGGCACCAGTGGAGGCAGAAGAAAGTAATCGACACAGCGAGGTCAAAATGTAGGCGAGGGACTACCTGCAAGATTGATGCAGGCAATAGCCAATGAATGCGAGTTATTCCATTAATAGCTCCAATGTGGTTCCAGAGAACTTGCCTCGCTGTGTTTTGATAAGGGGAGAGGTGTTGGGAGCAAGCAAAAGGAAGTAGCTTAAATGTGCCCACAGATTCGGAAAGACTGGTTGTAGCCATCTCTGCGTTGCAACTGCAAGGAGATGCGAACTTTGCAGGGAAGCTCTTTTACGGTGTTTGTGATTGTCATGCTATTATCTGCACTAAGTGCTTTGCAATTTTTGTTATTGATGGCATTAATGAAGGGTATGCATAAATGATGGCCTAATTTAAACCTCACAAAATATGAAATGACTGTTAATTTTTAATAAAATAGAGGCAAGAAATGTCACTCTAGGCTCTAGCGCTTATAAACTGTGCGTTGATTTTCAGATAAGCTCTGCCTACCAGGCTGCTCAATATCCTAGCCGCAAATATTTCAACGTCTTGCTTCACGGCAGTGGATATGAGCCGGACTTGCCCGAGGGTCCGCTCCTGGTAGTAGAGCTGAAATCTGTACCACGAATTCACCGAACCCCAGCGCCAGCCACAGCTCTGGATCAACAGACATATGTCCCACAATCCAGTGAGTTCACGTTGAGCTACTTCCTTGCTGTCGTCTGCACCCGAAATGGCTAACTCGTGTTGGTGAATTTGAAAACTGTAACCGTTTAATGAAGTCAGGTTCTTTTGATACAACCACCTTTCACTTCATTCAGTTATAAGTACCTTGCCAAACCAATTTATTTTTCCAGTACCGAAGACTTCAGATTCAGGGTGAGCTTTTCTTTGTCTAGATGAAATGGACCAAACTGTAGTTTCTACCCAATGGCTGGAATGGTCAATGGAATCAACGTCTGGTCTGGAGAGACTAAGCACATTCATACTTTTCTCTTGGGGGCTCACGTTTTCAATGTAAAATAACTTGCAGACTTCTGGCTACTAATATGTGTACTTGACAGTAATTTATAACAAAGGTTTATATTAGTGGGAAAAGCCTTTTAAGCTTAACGTTGAGTAAAATTTGTGTTCAATTGGGGTTCCAAATATAGTTGTCGAGTCCAATATAATGGTAGAATGTTTGTCGGAAGGTAGCTATCAGTTAGGGAATCAAAATAATGAGCCATAATAATTCAAAATGTGGAGCGCAAATGCAACGTGGAATATCCTGATAGAGAGTCTATCGAGGTAGGTCAGATGGCGTTGCGAGTTCACCAGAAAAGGACACATAGGGTAGTGACTGCTGGACTAGCCCTCTGAGTTGTGCCCGCACTTTGTAACCTTCGGTCTTTCAATACCTGCGGACTAGACCTGCACTTCAGGCGCTGAGCTGTATGAGCACGAATCTAACTTGCGCTGCGGTGTCAAATCGTTACCGAAAAGCTGCGTTGGCTTTTGTGAGGATCGAAACATAACAATACCAAAATAGCCACTTGAGACCACAATTACTAATAGCAAGAATGCTCCCAACTGGTCGAACTCCAATAAAATGTCGAAAAGCATTCAAGTTTTTTTGGCATTATCAGACAATTTGTGCCACTTTAGCGACTTTTGAGGTCTGAATTATGGCACAATTATTTGAGGAAATAAACGTCTTGATACTGTGGTCCTGTGCTCTATTTAATGTATTAAAATGCAATAGCCTCCACTTACTTAGTTTATTTAAGTGAATAGTGGCATTCAAAAGCCCGGTTTTATGAACAAACTCGATAGCAGGTGGTTCTAGTAACTGCAATGGGTGATCAGTTTATTGTAACGCAAACGGCACGAGATAGTATTTTTCGTGCTACCGTTAGTAAGGAAAATAAAGCCAGGAGAGATTTTCTTAAAAATTATGGATATTTACTCGGACCACCCACAGTGATTATCAAAGATAGGATCCCAGAGCTTATAGATAAATCTCGACCAAAAGTGGAGGATATACTGCCTCAAAAGTCGAACATGGAGGAATCTACTAGCGGGCTGAAGGCGCTGCCATCACCAACTACTTATCCGAAGACATCTTCAGGCTTAATTGGCTGGCGATGTTACAGCCAGTATTGGCTAGATAAATATGGGTGATGCCGCAAACGAAAATGAATCCATATTGTACGGTATTTGATTTTTAGTTACATTTGTGTTAAAGGGTGAGGGCTTGTACTCTTTGCTGCCAATTTGCACAAGACTATGAAAGTAAACGTAAATATTAGGTCTGTTAAATGGTTTGCTTTTTTAGTCAAGACATTGTTGCAGTCCAGAGAGTGCATATTTTAGGATAACAATGGTAAATCTTTCCTATCTACCTAAGGGAGGGGTCTCGTAGTTCTTATTTCCAATTATCTTGTATAATAATTTCTAGTTTAGTTTCGGATGCATGGCGGTAAATGCTCGTAAGTAGTGGAGCTTTTCACATTTCTTTGAGCTGAGTGATACACCGTTCACAAACGTCTTGCAAGGGTCTAGTAAATTTTGGCCTCATACAAAGATTATACCTTCGTAAAGTTCAAACTGGGAACCCGGATGCCACACGGGTTGAGCGCTGATTAGAAACCGTTAAAAGAAAGTGGTCTTATCGATGAGGCAAAGAGGTCTCGTCTATTTTGATGCTTGAAGTAGTTTTTAGCCATTAAGTCTTTGCAAACGCAAATGTTATCTTGCAGGCTTTGCCACTACTGCTCAAATAAAGTAGAAGTGTATTTGAGTGAATTTTAGTTGCAGAACGGCACAAAGTTAAATCCTGGTTGAGTGAAATAGCTAATCATGTGTCCACCCTTTAACATGCTTGATTATTCTGAATGCAGCCGCTCTAAGCGAAGGTATTGCTTGGTGCAATTTTATGTTAAGAGTAGGTTCCTTTTAGAATCACCGTAAAAACGGTAGGCTCTTATTTAAAAACAACTCGCTACTTATTTAAAAGGGTAAAGTTTCTTTAGACAGTCTGTATCACTCAGTTATTTTAATGTGCCTTCCGCCTCAAATAAGCACACATAACTTCAGCGAATAGATGTTAAGCAGGTTTGGTAAATCGCAGGCTTAAGTGCGCTCGCCAAAAGAAGAACCATAATGAGCAAAAACGTTAGATATTATTTGGCATTAAAAGCGCTACTTGTAACTTTTATTCATATTTCCTCAAGCAGCTTTTCCAGTTCAACTGCTGAATTCACCTCTAGTAGTATGTGTTGGCACCAAACCAGCGTAAGGGAGACACAGGTAATAGCAAAAAGTTGGCTTTGATAATTAAAAAATCAAACTTGACGCACTAAACCCACTGCTCCTACAACAACCTTAAAGGATATCCAATCTCCCTACTTTTTATGATCAGTGCCGAGAAAATTACAAAAACAAGATGAAAGACTTATACTTCAGGTTTATTGCTCTTATCCAGAGCTATCACAAACATGTTATTCACCTAAAGCCACAGCAGTCAATTATCTCTGGGTGCAAAATTTGCTAAAAAAGATAAAACATTAGTTTAGCATGACAAGGGAGGCACATAGGCTAACTTCTGTACATACTACATTATCTAATCGTAGAGTATGAAAAATGTCTCAGATGCTCCTCGGACAAGAAACTCTTGAAGTCCATTTCCACTGAAATTGATCGACTTGAATTGATTTACTAGGGTGCCCTTACTGACACCGAATACTTGCAGGGAAGTGCCACATTCTCTAAGGTTGATAGTTCTATGAGGCCCTAAAGTTTAAACCATAACGTGAGACAAATACAGAGAATCCGCATATGAGAATCGAACGCAATAGGAAATGTAAGCTTCGACAAAAGATTTATCAGTTGTCTCATAAACTTTTGCCTTCTGTGGTGGCTTGGATATGTGGCCAAGTCAGGGACATTAAAAGTTAAAACAAGGAAAGAAATTGTGATAAAATACATTTGAAAATTGGCCACTGTATTCACAAGCTAGCAAGAATGCTCCACCTTTGAATGAACTTGTACCTAGTTATACAATGCCTTGGGAAGAAGTTCTGAAGCCCATTTGCTCACCAAAAATCGCACTTGTAATGCTTTGTTCGAATCTCCGGTTTCGGTCACTCAGGTGGCCATATTGTACTGGATGGTTGGCTGGCCTTCTTTTACCCTAAAGGAGGTCTCGGGAAGCTACATTGGTGGCAGCGGAAAGCGGATCCAACTTTGATGGATTTCTATCCTGCTCAATACCGCTTCAGGCAAACTTTGATGGTGTAAAAGAAGTACATGCGTTACGGATGGGAAATTCTCTGGCATCCCATAACAGAAGGACTGAGATCGACGTCCATCTTCGGCATTTCCCTCGCCCTCGTGTTCCGCAAGGAAGCTATTAACAACTGAAGCGACACTAGACGTGAACTCCAAGTTAAGTGGAACTGCCGAGGGGGATCAGCGACGTTGTAGTCAATCATCCTCCCCATGCTCGCTCTCTCCTGTTATTGCGCAACTCGCCTCCCTTCGCCGATATGTGTATCAACAAATGTAGAATGTGCAGCACGCCGTTCGATAGCATCGTTCTATGCTTTGCACACATATATCACATCCATTTTGTTCCTATGAGGCCCGGTCGCCCCATCTGCTCAAGGTTCTACGATACCCTTGGGTTTCTCCCACGGCATCAAAAAGCCTGGAATCATAATATGCGTTGCGTGTGTCTCGATCCACTCGAAAATTTTGATTAATACCTACATTATTTTATTGGGACACATTATCGTGAGAGAGAGGCGAATTTAGAAATACGCCTTTGCTTCACCGAGTGCTGCGCGGAACACATGACACGGCAAGAACACATGCGCTCGAGTCTCGATAGCTGGCACGGTTAGCTCGTGTGTGCTTCTCCCAGCACTGATTACGATGTGATGGCTGACACGAAGGGTTAACCGAGGGGAGCGTCAGGAGGTGACGCTCGGAAGAAGGGAGGGCTGTGTAATGCTGTGTTTGTTTAAACTCCCGATTCCGGCCATTTGGGTGGCCATATTATACTAGCAGATTGGCTGGCCTCCGGGCCATTCCAACAGCCCCCAACCCCTCTGTTCCCAGAATATATATATTTTGTCCTAGCACTATGCCTTCTCTTACCTCAGAGGAAGTCTAGGGATGCTACAATGCTCTTATAGATGAATAGACAGGCTTAACTGAATTAGATAAGTGTACGCTTTCCAGGGATCTCTTCTCAAGTCCTTCAAATAAGTCACTCAAGCAGTAGGGAACATATTTTCAAAATTACTAAGACTGCAAACAAAAGCCATTTAATTTTGTCCGATGTTTTATTGGGTAATACCATCTCTTGGACTTTAAACCACCTCATTTGCATACATTTGGCACCCACCACCCTCATTCACAGTCCTTGTGACCATAGCAAAAATGATTTTGCGAGGGCAGATGTCTTTTAAGTGGCAAGATGACTAAGTTGGGCGCCTTGTGCATGTATGAACTTGAACCTTCTGGCTGTTCAACCCATCTTACTCCTTGGGCTGCCTGCCTGTCGTACGTCATTTCTGTCGCCCATTTGCCCATCAATTTTTCATTGGGAATTTTGAGGAACCACCGCGACATCCACAGGTCATTGTATTTCGCAGACCTCAAAAGCGATCGCATGAATTCACTTAACTACGGCAGTTAATTAATTACTAATGCATGATTAAACCACCTTTTAAAGCCTAAAGTAATGTGTGTTTTTGAAAACTTGGTAGAGCGGGGGCTCTATAAAGCAAAATTACAATGTCTTCACCGTAAAATGAATAAATGAGGCAAAATTATGTGCCAATTTAACTTCAAAGTATTGGGCAAGAAGTACTTTTAGAGGTGATGGCGAGAAAGCGGGAGCGGTCAGTTGATGAGCCACTTTTTGAAAAATGGAAGAGCATTGTAATTAAAAAGTTATTACAAAACATAAAAGCATCATAAAACCCTTTTTTTAATGGTTTCGGTTAATACATACAACAAATTAACCGCCAGGAGTCGTTTTACCATAAAATGGGAGTCCTAACTGAAGAAAAACAATTGACTGCTAAGTAAGGAATAGAATGGTTGCAGGCAGGTTGGTACTTGAGGATGCCAATGGATTGCGCAAACCAAAATCGTAATCCATGCAATAAAGTATACGGAAAAGGCATAAGCCATGCAAAACGAAGCTTCTCGAAGGAATGCATCTTAAAGATTCATTTAAAATTACCGTCTTAAATGATGTTCGTTTGATGTCATTGAATTGTTGACATTAAATTTAAAAGTCTACTCAGGTTCAAGTGGAATCGCTAAACTACTTTGTTTGAAAGTTTAGTGATGTAATGCTTCATTTGAAGAACTGCTGTCTTGTCAGCACATGACTTGCAGATCGTGGTTGCGTCCTCTTCTCCCCTAGAAGTGTGCCAAGTTTCCTAGTGGACAGACAGACCGGCTGACACCTCGCCGGGTCCAGCAAATAGTCCCCATGTGAGAGGTGTATCAGTTACTTGAACACCGAAGCGCTGACATTACACTCCTTCTTTGGACTTAGAACACTTTTAAAAAGCCAAAATATTTCCTTTCATTTACGCCACTAGTAATTCAGTAAGCCCGGTTGCTAAATTATGAGGTAAAATACAAAATTATTACAGAATTCTACAAGATGAGGACTTGTGGCAGTAAGATTGCGTTATAAGTAGCAGATGAGTGGAGGTGCTGGGTTCCACCAGAGACAACTGGGACAGACATGAATTATGGCAGCGATTAAATTTCCATTTTGATTAGACAAGGAAAACCCAATCACCTTTGTGGAATGGTGCTTTCCCACTTTCACCTTGTTAAGCCAATGAGACAAATGTGTGAGCCCATTAATTTAGGGATTCAGCCTTGAAAAAAGTGAACTCGGTATTCGGATTGTGTAGCTAGAAGATGGCACTTCTGCCAGCAAAATTGTGAACAGACCCAGTAATGAAAGGAGCAAGTGAGCTGGTCGTTTGACGAAAAAAAACAATTAAACTCTTATCTGCTTATTTTGGTTTTTTTTGGGTGAAAAAATTCATTTACGCTCACCAAATTTCCTATCTCAAATTCCAGGATGCACGGTAGCGGAAATTTTAATGAGACAAATCTTTTGCGCAGTTTCCATTTTACTGCTTTTGCTAGCGGAAAAATTTTACATTCGTACACGATGCGGGAGAGCACTTGCCTCCATGCTCTGGTCTGGCGTAAAAGTTCTTGGGCAAGGGAGAGAGCACCCTAATATACGCTTCCCAAGGGAAGGCTGAACTAACTTTAAAGCAACTGAAACACTTCAAGGCCTGCAATAGAGGACATTTCTGCCAGCAAGGAGCTTCAAAACATTGCCTAAAAGAGTACGTTTCGTTTTAAGCGATAAGAATCAGGGTAGTACAGTTGATCAGTCGGTGTAAACTGCTGGAACAAACTTATTCTAAAGTACACTGTAAAGTTCTAAAGAATGTTTGTTGTCTGATTGAATAAAATGGACAATAATCACTTTAACGTTGTAAACTCTAACAAATAAAATGATATAGTGGTGCTAAGGCCCTTCAAGATATCGCATCGTTTGGATAATGTCTTTACGAGGGATTTGTTTGGTCAACTGTTTTCCCAATTGCGATAGGATTGAGTGGGTAACAGATGAATACAGAACTTTAAAACAATTACGTCTGTGCCTAGGGTATTTTGGTCTGTCAAATGAAGTTTTAGCATGATGGAGCAAGTTTTGTGCTTCTATCCCCTAGAAACATCACAATGGTATCTTTCGACATCTACCTTAACGAATAATAAGTGTTCCTATTACAAAAAAATTCTCCACCCTTTGAGCGCTTTGCAATAGAAACAAGGTTGAAATAAAACTAATGAAATGGCTTCAATGGGCTGGTAACCTTTTAAGTGCGTTTGTTTGACTAAGACGCTAAAAACTCAAAATTTTTGTGTTTGATCCGCTTTAAACTTATGTTCCAATTGTTTGCCCTCCTGTGATATGACACTCCCAGACAAGGAGGGAGGATAGGAAGCTAGCGCAAGCGGCGCACGTTATTCTGCCTGACAAGGCACTTCAAACAGGATGGGGATTCAAACCACCAGTGTTTTTTTTACTTAAAATCAAGGTGGATGCAATGAAGGTATTTGGAAATGGCATAACAGAAAAACGTTAAAATTACATGTACTTTAGGCAGAAAATTCGATGGTACTTTCGATAAGCATGCACGAGCAAACAGCGTAGATTAAGTCGCCAACACCACCAACGCGTTTACATGGCAACGGGCCAGATGTTATCAACCGAACGCCAGATTAGCTCTTAACCATTTCTACAAATTAAAATGGATGTGAGTCTAGAATTGTAACTTGACATAGGTCAAAATGCCACGTCAGCTTGGAATGCTGAAAGAAAACATTGCTTTGATTTTATCGGTGCATTGAGAAAGTAGAAGTACGATACACGAGGATCAAAAGGAATCATCTAGTATGCATTTGAGTTCCACAAGATTAAACTTTATAGCTATTTATACTTGGAACTCTTAAGACCCAAGTTAAAAGCATTATCACGAAACGCTATCCGTGCTAACAGAATTGATGCGTTTGAGAAAGAGTCAAAAGTGAGTTAGTGTTTCCACAGACGAATGGGGTACTTCCAGTCAAAAAAATCTGGTTAATGTGGTTGCAATGAATCGGACACACAGACAACTGTAGAAGTGTCAGAGTAGGGTAAGCATTTTAGTCGGAGACGCTATTAAAGTAACACTCCACAGGCCTATTCACAAAAAATTAATTAATTAACACCACTTCTTTTATGCGTAAAAGACAACACCCGTTATGAAACATCCACTTAAAAGTTATTAGTTTAAAAGTTGTGTCACCACCGTTTTACCAAGTGACACATTCAAACATCCCTTCAAGCAATAATGCTCGACTTGTTCGGTTCATTTGAAGCATTTTAGGTGCTGATGCACAAGAGGAAGAAGGCTAGTTTTTACACTAAATTAAGCATCAGTCAGCCATATGGTAACAATATGTTCCAACATGGTAGAATTACAGTGAAAAAGAAAAGTTTGGACTGGTTTAATGCAGATATTAATGATAGAAATAAGTGAGAGAAAGGGCGAAAGGGAAACATGACATTTTGATTGGGTCAGCAATAAGTTGGAATAGTGTTTCCAATGCATATCTAACCTGCAGACAATCTTGAAGCCCGACTCTATGATGTCGGTGTAATACTTTGTTTGTTTGGACCGCCGGTTTCGGTGACTTGGATGGCCAACAGCCCCCATGCTCTCTGGTTTCAGAATATATATTCTGCCCTAGTAATATGCTTTCTTTTACCTTAAGGGAAGTCTCGGGACGCTACAGTCAGCCATTTGATCTACTTCCTTTACTGCTTGCTTGTGTCTAAAGGCAAGAGGAGATGCTTGAGGCAGTGTGACCCATTTGTTACATGGTCAAATAATACATGCTTTTTACCCTTTCGTCTAAAATATGATTAATGTATTTACCTTCATTGACGGATGCAAAATATTTCCTGAAAGAATGACACACCCCAACAATAAACACGTATTCAACACGACGCCTCTACACGTCTCGTTGTTCGAATAGTTCAGTGATATGATTAGTCTAGTTGAGTTGAAGGTTGAATCTCAAACCACCAACTTGTCTCCTTCTTCGGGCGACATGAAAGCATTTCTTCACGTATAAATGCGACTCACAGTGCCGATTTTGACAGCAACCAAGAGTCTTGGGAACACTCACATTAGCTATCCATTCCCACCATAAATTGCAAAATTTTTTTATAAAGCTCAGAACGGGATTAGCCTCGTAGTCAAAAATTACGTCTGCAGTCTACTACAGACACCCACAAAGCAAGCATCATCTCGGGGAGGGGATGGGACTTGCCTCGTAGCCTCATTTGAGAGCAATAAATGATGCATTAGTTCGTCTAGTGGAAGTTTGAGCACCAAAGCCGATTCAGTGCAATGGTCAACCAGTAAGTCGGTAAATAGACGGTGGTGGAGAACAGCTCAAATCGCATTTGGCAGGTTAATTAGGTTGGATGAGATCTCAAGATCGGGTCCAAATAATACACCTCATACCCAAGGAAACCAATAGACTCACAGAAGATATGTAAACGCTTACACTTTAAGAGACTTTAGAGGTGCCAGCAAGTCATTGTAGGAGGCTATACTAAAATCCGCAGGACATTCTGACTTTCCAAACCGATATGTTTGCATTATTTCCCTTGGAAAGTGATCCTTAATCTACATTGCATTAATTCCGGAAAAATTCAAGAGTGAATTAATAATTTGGGTTACAGTTATCAAAAATTTTTGCCGTGCTATGCGTGCATACATTTATTTGCATTCACGCCGTCACACTACAGTGTCTCCACTCATTTGCACACCTTTTTATCTGGAGAAAGGTCCTAGACCCATTTTGGACAATGCACCCACGACCCAGTATCATCGCTGTGCATGTACGAGGCAGACTAAAAGATGCTCTCACTGAAATGCTAAATAGAAACAAGCAGGAAAGTTATGTGTTTCTTCTCAACTTAATGTAAAACACATTTCTATGTATTGAGAAAAATGCAGAGGTGCCATGAGATGAGGAAAGTACCAAGGAAAAATCAAACGCAAGAAATGCTGAGATCTTCTTAAGGTATAATCCCCTAAAAAAACATAATGAATGCCTTATAATTGCTTAGCACTTTTTACGTTGGTTGAACTTTTCGCTTAATTTGTACAAGAAAATTTGATAGGCTGGAAAATATCATGCGGTGAACATGATGAAGTTGCGGCTCATCAGCATTCCTGGCCGCTCTAACAGGCTCAAAAATTTATTGCTTAAAAGGATGATTTTCAATCATCAAAACTGAAATCGGAGCTCGTTTTTCCACTCAGGTAACACTAGACACTCTGACGAGGGTAAATCGAAATGGCTGTATTAGTGTTATAGAGTGTTGGATAGGATTCCTACTGTCTTGGAAAGAGTCCAAAAGAT
>MIEF01005360.1:0-11553 GCA_001870725.1 Taenia solium | reverse complement strand
TTAACCTAATTCAAGCCACTGCTTACATCTAATCTATTTGTCTGTCACCTTTCTCTATTCGATCAGAAATTCGGAAGGGAATTTTAAAGAATACAACAACGAGCACCCTGACGATATATCGACTGGTGAAATGCCTTGTTATTTGTCTAAACAATCACTTACGCTCAACACTTTCCTCCAAGTTACTCTGAGGAAGAAAATTGTGCAAACTTACTACATTACTTAACACACCCAGTGCACACGATTGAAAGCCAAATGTTATTCAAATGATTGTTTATGATATCGAGGATATCGTGGAGTTTCTTGAAAATAAGTTTATGTCTCCTTTGTGATATTCGACCTTCTTTTACATCATATGATGGTGTGAAAGTATTCATCTAAAGGTGGGACCTTTTAAAATATCAACGGGTGATAGCCTTTGTTGTGTTTTCTCGCCCATCCATCTACCTGCCTACCTTGTAGATAGTGAGGCAGGTTATTATAGGATGTCTGTAGTCAACTTAGTCGTTGACTGTTTTCTTTCCTATTGGGTTAATTATAGAAAGTAGTTCTTGTTTCCTTTGTGACTTTTGCTGATTCGATTCTCCACAAAAGACGTCTAGGTGCACCTCTGTCACCAATGTGGCACCCTTAGTTGGCACTGCAGACTTAATCAATTACACCTGTAAGGAAGAGCCTTCGAAGCTATCTAGAGTGAGTTGTTAGGCATTGACTTGGAGCGACAGACTAGTTCATTTGTTATCGGTCACACCATCAACTTTAATTTTTACCTCAAAATCCTCTGAAACCTTATTCTCAGTAGCAAAAATTGCATTTAGTTTAAAAGAACTTTCTTCTTTTTAAACACGTTTTCGTAGTTTTACTGCTTCCGATTTCCAAGTCGAACCCTCTCTCGAGTGCAAGCCTAAGAGCCCCACTTGGTGTGTACAGGTAGAGGAGCCAATCAGGAGTGGTCATTCGTGGTTCAGGCATGTCTGTATGCGGTCACCAGTTTACAGGAACGTTTGTGGGGGCCAATTTGGCCAATCAGGATTTTGTGGTTTATGGCTCGGATACTCGTCTTCCTCGGTTACACTAATTTCGCATCCATTTTGCCCTCCATTAACTGCCAATTTTCACGGGAGGGTATTTTGATTAATTTCCAGATTGTCAACTCCACATTTTTGATCAACCAAACTAGGCAGTCAAATTTAAATGCCCCATTCTAATGTCCGACCTTAAATCGCATGGTGAAATAATCGAGGCCTAAAAGCTGGACTGCGTGATCTCTCGCTTCTTTGCCGTGAATGCCATCTAGTACATAACTGTATGGTGTAAATCAAAATCCGATTGGCAGTTAACAATAATTTTAACTCTTTTACTGAAAAGGGCTGTATGCTTTTGGGAGTCTCTAGGTGAAGAAGGCGGGCAATTGGCCGCAGAAGTGGAGCAAGGAAAATCATTCCAAAATACGAAAGCACTGGATGAAGGGGTGGGGGAGAAAGGAGAGGTGAGGGGGTGGTTAAAACGCTGGACTATTTTGGTAGCCCACTTTGTAATTCCAAATTGTGCACGCACACACGCACGTATTGGCACATATTCTTCCGCTACACCACAAACACGACAGCAGCTGTAACAACTATGTACGAAGGTTGTGTATGGGTCATGCGGGATTGAAAATATTTTCTGCCTGTTGCTTTCACGCTTTTGATGGTCAGTCAGTAGGCAAGATGTTAGGAAATAAACTGGTTTTGGGTCAAAACTACTGTACCTTATCTGTTTAAGTAAATTGTCACTTATAAAAGACTAAAAATGTCCCCTCAATGTTTATTTTGACCTATTTTTTAAGTAAGTCAACTCAAAAGATGCTAATTTTCCTTAAATTATTCTGATTTAATTTTGACATCCAATACAAGTATGAATGCTGCTCACTTTGACATTTACCGACCTGAAGGGAGGAGGAAAGGTGACCTCCAACCGACAAATTGATGTATTACATCATATTTTCTCATTTTTTAATGGAATCAGATTATGGAAATACCAACAAGGACTCCTCGTCGCCAATCTTCAAAGTGGAGATTTCTGAATCATCTTTAGAATGGCAAGGACATTCAGAAAAATCACCTCCACCCATTACTGTCCAAGGAGTTAGCAGTATCCGTACGTATTCGTCCTGTTTCTGTGCGTGGCTTCGGGAAGTGAATGCTTTGCGACGTGAAGTGACACGAGCCTTCTTGTTGGGTCCCTTTTTGATGCTTCATAACCTCATGATGGTACCCGCAGATCTGGGTCTTCTTCCCTCACCAGTTCGACCCGCTCCAAGCGAAGTGGAGACTGCAATCACTGTCGTCCAACGTCAAGTGTTCCGACGGATTCAACTGCCATTAGACAAGCTTCTGCATGTTCAGAAGGTTACGAAGGCCAGTTTTTCTGAAATCTCAATGAGCCTTCTTTCTGGAGCTTTAAGAGCTTATCAACAGGTTAGAAATATCGTTTGTTTTGTTTATTTTGGAAATTGAGGCTAAAAAGAAGTATTTTTAACAACTTTTTCATTGTTATGCCATCACAACCTCATCGATATTTTTTCTACTTCACTCATAAGCTAGGAGCAAGGGTCAGACATTTTCCATCATAACAAGTAGATCCAATCTCATAACGGTGATGCACCTCAGTGGGTTTAGGATCACTTCTTACCTGTGAACTTCTCAGTGCAAATGGACTGCTTGTATACTGCTAAAAAGGGATCTTTAGTTGTAATGTGTCCCTTGTTGCAGGCAGGAATGCTTGCACAAAATTCGGCATTTATTCATTCCCTCTATTTTATTATGATTTCTACACCAACCAGCCGTGCAGCTGGATCTTCTCAACTTTACGCAACACAGAATACGTATGTTTATCAACGATCTCAATACCTTGGGGTGAAAATCGCTGGCACATCATGGTCCTTTCTACTCCGTCTTTCTCCGTGGTCACTAAGGTTATGCGTCCCTACAGATTCATAACAGGCGCGTTCCTTTGATGAAGTGGATATGGCGGCCAGTTCGTGAAGTCAATACCGTTCCGTGAAAGCCATCCATCGTAGAGTAACTCAGATTATTCCTACAGACCTGATGAGCTACCAACAAAAGGATCGTCGACGGAACAAAATGTGGAGGTTGCATAGATAAAATGTTAATGCTCTCTTACTGTCTGGACGGAATAAGGCGGCATGATAACTCCTTATGGGTAATTTTATAAGGTAATCAAATGTGCCGTCAAAATTATTTCCTTTTCGCAAATAATCAACCTTTCCACCTCAATTATTTCCCAACGAGTCAGGTTTATTAGTGCTTCTTTAAGTCAGCCGTCAAGGTCATTCCTCCGCCTTTTCGTCACACTTTTACCTCTTCATCCCACTGTGATCACGTGATTGTCTGACGGCATGAAATGGTGATAATCACATGAATGAATGGGAAGACAGTTTTCTTCGCTTATTCTTAAAGTCCGGTACGAAGCCTTTTCATGACTTTCTGGACTAGTCTTGGTTACATTGGCTTCTTCTTCAGAAGAACAAGGTTTTGTGCACAAGCTTGAGATGTATCGTGTGAACGGATTTGTTTGCATTCAATCGCACACAATGTGATCATAGCCTTCTAACGGGGGAGTGATGCCTCAGAAGTCTATTTTTAACCACTGATGCATTTGTTCAGTCAGCAAACTAACTACCAGAAATATTGGTGGTCTTTAGAGCTTGCTGTCAAGTGAGTTGTTGTAATTGATTTAGCCTTCATCACAAAACTTCCTGTCGATGTCAGTAAAATGCTACCCATATTAGGCATTTCTGAAAAGTCTTGGCTCGCCAGTCTCCGACGGAGACACGTAGTTTCTCGTGATTAGTACTATTTACCTTGTGGTCATAATGTGCCCACTTTGAAAGCAAACAAATGCGATAATGGGGGTGGAGGATAGGCTAAATTGTTCTGCTACCGCGGCCCTTACAGTTCTGGATCTCATTGTAAAGAAAACAAGCTTTAGTCACGTCTTGCCATGTGTGAACTCAATGTGAGAAATGAAAACGTTCGAACCCGGTAAAGGGTAATGGAGTGATAGATTGAGGCATATCTGTGCTTCATGATATTCATTTTGTAGGTCTCTCTTTCCCCCAAGTGTGGAGGACGGGATAGAAACATTTTATATCTTCTTAAATGTCGTCTCCTGCATTGATCTCACCAACCGCTGCATTGTTTTGCGTGGTCACGTATAATCATCAAATTCTTTAGTTATTTTTATACCATTTGTCTAGAGCTATTTTTCTTTTACCCACACACACACACAAGGTGACAACAGCGACAGCAACGCGGCAATGCAGCAATAAGCTGGTAAAAGATGAAATTTATACCAAAATTTGTAGTCGATTACGCCTTTTAATCATAAGAGGATGCTTAATAGTGAAAAAGGGTTTGAAAGGGTAAGAAAAGGGAGGCAAAGGAGTTATTTGCGGTATTACAAGGTGCCCAAAAAAGCTAGTGTGATGTAACAATTGAACCTGACGGAAGTAAGTTGAGCCTGTAATCTTCATAGATCAACATTTATTCGGTTGTTAAGTAGCTACAGAAGATACTTCCGTGCCTCCTTGTGCAACGGCTAGCGAAGATGAGGTGGCTAAACAACGTACGGTCCAGAGATGGCTTGAATTAGGTTAATTCTGGCGACGGATGAGCCACTCAAAGATGCGCGCATCAAGTCCAGGAGGATATTCCATGTCTGGCAACGAAGCACCGAGTCTTAACTTCTGACAGACTACTTGGGGAGTGAACAACTGAGACCCTTCACGCACTGGCCAGAATGAGTGATGGGACGATTGACTCGTGTCTACGTTAGTTAGGGCGAGAGCTGTGGAAGCGAAGGAGACGGGTCATGCTCATCTGCGTGAGCAGATAACAAGGAGTATAAAGAACCGCCACATTGTTCTTCACTTCTCTCCTCTCCATGAAACTCACACCTCCCTGATTGTTTGCTGAATGATTGCCAAAGTGAGAGTCAGACTGACTTGGGATGGGAAATGGTTTGCGGTTGTCATCCGGTGGCGCACCATTCACTGTGCACACTTCTGAAGTGTGCATTCCTAGGGACGATACTCTGGTTGTGTGTGTGTGTGTGTGCTGACACGCAGACGCAAGTGTTCACTGTGATTTGTTTACCTGTTGAAGGACAAACAATTGTGACTGATATCCACATCCTCAACTGGTAGTTTGATAAATGGATGGTGATACGGATGATGTAGAAGGCTCGTGGGGGACAAAACCGAGTCGTGAGTAGATTCACACCTTGGAATGGGAGGAAGGGAGGCGGGCAACTTAGCCTTCACCCTCGTCCTTGCCCCTGGTATTTCCCTGACAACTAGCCTCCAGGCGATAATGATCGGCTATCCTTTGCAGTAGGTCATTCGATGCAAAACGAAACAAACAGATGGGCAATAGGTGGGTGAAGGACTAGAGGTGTATTGTACATTTCCAAAGCCAATGCACCTTATAAAAGCGGAGTGGGTAGGGTCGTGTCTTGATGTAGAAGAATTGCAGTCTGCGGATTGAAGTGTTGTCCATATGAAGGAATAGTCTTTTTGCTTATTAAACCACAAAGCAATGTGACCACTCTTTGCTTAAGGAGAAATGGTCTGGTGCCTTATTATTATTGAAGCTCTTTGCATTTACAGACTTCAGGACTGAAGTCACCCTTGGATCTACTTATCCGAACCAGTACTCCATCCCCTAGCTTCGAGCTATGCTGTGAACGACTTTTTCAATTTAATTGTCGACGAGATGGCGTCGAAGGTGAAGCCAATGGTCACGAATCCGAGCATCATGAGGCGTTGACAGCACTCAATGAAATCGCTAACAGTCCACCAGCGCATTGCATCTTCACACCGATGCGACTGCCTCTGAGTGAAGAGGGCATGATTCCACGTCTCTGGCGAGTGCATCAGCACATGCTGACTCTTCAGCGAACCGCGCTGGCTGTGACTATGTCGTGGACACGTGACTTGCTTTACCTTCTACTTCCTCATGGATTAGCTCTGCGTGCAGATAGTCTATTGTTGGGTGGAGCTTCCAAGTGTAGTGTCACATTTGCTGAGGTTTCATTGGAGAGTACTGGTGGTATGGAGGCGTCCAGCTCATCGATGCTTGGGAAAAGATCAAAATATGGTAAGTAAAGTGCGGCTTCTAGTCGACCTCTACTACATTTGTGCATGGTTTGTCGACGGAAATGAGCCATTTTGCTGTAACTTTTTAAACTTGTCAAATCACCATTTTCAAAGGGAGCATTGTTCTTCATGCGTTTCAGTGGTATTTTACGCAACAATAGAATGGGTACTGTGACCTGTGAGGTACTTGCTTTCCCCATTCCAATGTCTTACTGCAGCTAAGCCCTCCACCACCTCACTGTACAGTACTCCAAGTCTTCTCTATCAGTGGGTTTAAACGGGTCCAAGTGGTGTGACTGCATTCCCAAGGCCCCTCATTTATCACTACATACTGTTGGGTACCGTCGTGATTAAGTATGTCTGGACTGGGCTGGGCCACAGTTATTAATAGAATTGGCCCATTTAGAGTGGTAATGTGACACACCTGTCATCTGACCTGGGCTACACCATTTGCGGTAGCACAGTCCAGATGTTTTCAAGCAGAACATAAATTTTTAGCTTATTTCCGCTGCCTTCAAAAAGTGGAAGACATGCGAACCATTCTCCACCCAAGAAAAGTCCTTATCCGCTTTATTATTCAAACGTCAACCAATTCACTTGCTAAATAAGTGACTTTCTTTGTAGACGGATCTATTCCTTTTTTCTCTCCACGTTACCATACAACTGGGAGCTTAAGAGCTAATTAACTGAGGGAAGTACCTAGATTATGCGCATGAGGCTGTACTTACACCTTGGCATGGGAAAAAATTACTGCATTTTTGTTTATGATTTTAAAAATACGAGGCATTCTTAATCAATTCACTTTTTTTTAATTTTTCGTGCGACCAATTGTAGTCCAATATTTTTTTTACCCAAAAATAGAAGAGTAAACTTCCGTTTATCATCAAATTTCCTGTCAATAATGTGAGAATTTGTCGATTTTTTCACGTTCCTTTAGGTGGTAGGAAGCGCCCCAACAGATGGTTCCAATCACGTCGGAGTTGGTTATCAGGTCAAAATGTCCTTAAAATGGATATTTCTCAAGCCTTACGACTAGTCAATCACCCCAATTCACCTCAAGCATCCACGGTCTATGATGGAAGTCCATCAAACGAACGCAATCTTGACCTTCTCTACCTATCAGGGGGTGTGCCAATTGTACGAATTGAGACCTGGCTGGCGAATCATAACGAAGCTTTAGCATTTGAAAAATCATCTTTTTCTAACCCGTCTTCTTCTAATTTTGGTGCTGTTGGAGGTGGCGATGAAAAAACTGCCATGTGTCGCGATTTGGCGGTGGTAACGTGCGTCTATGGAAGCCATTTAACCGTTGGTTTGACTGCCAGTTGTCAGATGGACGGAACTCCTGGAGTCGATCTCATTTTGAACACTATGCTTAGACAAGTGAGTCGTTTTTCTTATCGACGTACTATGCCGATGCAAAATAACCCCCTTTCACTATTTGCCTTAGCTTAACCACCTCTACAGGCTATTAGACAGTCGATTTCCAGCAAAACCGGTTATTTATGCACCCCGTCGACGTTTCCACCTTGCTGTGGGACCGGGCCCGTCCGCCACTCGGACGCGAACTATTCAGAGCGGTGTGAGAACTCACAATCGTCCGCAAACTACCTCAAATTCGATTTCTTCGCAGTTTTCACCACCTACGTTGTATGAATCACCTAGTTCTGATGCAATCGGTGGAGAACTTGTAAGAGAAACGAGACCTACTCATACCTAAATAAGTAGCAACGATTTTACTCAGTATTCATTCGTTTAGATAGAGGATAAAGGAAATCAGTTCTTAAAGTACAACTTTCCACCACTAAGTTCCAGTTTGAGACGATCTCCACTGCGTCGAAGTCAAAAGCGTCACAGCAACGAGGCCTCGATAGTTGGAGAAGCCGACGATGAAGCGGGTGGCACCTCTAAACTTGTGCCGGTTCCAAAGTCACCCTCGATGACTAAAAAACCCGAGGCCAAGAGCCCAAGAAAAAGGAAAAGGGTCGAAGAAAGCTTTAAAAGTGGGACGACCAAGAAAAAACTGGAAAGCACCCGTCCTTTAAAGAATTTTCGCCGTTTCGGTCTTACCAGGAAGGTGGTAAGATGTTCTCGCAATAATCGTGAAAAGCTGACGTCACTGAATCAGTAACCTTCTATTCGTTCTTTTTTAGGCAAAAAAGCGTCCAGTAAAACCACCTCCGCCCAACCCACGAAAATCGCAAGTCCGCTTTGTGACGAAAGAGGGTTAATGAGTGCAAGTTTGGCGGGGATTTTAAGGACAAACATGGTTAACTCTTTTTTACACTAAAAGAAAATTATTAAATCACCAAAAAGAAGTGACCTTTTGGGTTGCCTTTAGTTGTGACTTAACTTTGTATAGAGATGAGACAGCATCATCAGCCCTGTTCTTTCCTTTTCTCAGACTATGTTTGAATAAATAAAGTTGAGAGAGAAACACTTTCTGCTTTGGCCACTAATAGGAATTAGAGGCTCCCTAGGACTAGGTCCACCCAACCCCAATTCTTGCAAGCTAATTGGTTTGAATAGACAGAGATGTCACTTCTTGATTTTCACACTCTACCTAGCCGAATCAGGCCTTACGCTTAAAAGTTACCCAGCTAAACTCAGAGTGACGAGGAAAAAAATTAGATTTTCCCTATAGATCACCCACAAAGAAGAGCTGGTGCCAAAGCATGCATTAAGCACTTCGGTGAGCGATCCGTACACCACATTTAGAACGAGGTATAAGGCGATAGAGAACACTCAGCCCTAGAAACTTCCTTTAATCCAACTTAAGGTTGAGTCGACACCTCACGTAACACCCATGGATTCCATGTGAAAATGCTACAAATCACAAGACAGTCTGTTGCGCCCAAGTGCCAAACTATTGGGTTAGGAGTTATCGGAAGAGGTAAATGAAACCACTGTCGAGGAATCGTAAAGCGCAAAAAGCAGCAAATTTCGTCAGAGCCTTGAGGTGAGACTCAATTTTAAGGTTCGTAAAAAAACTTCGTAAATCAACAGGATTGGTACGCTTAAAAATTAAAGCACCGAACTCAAAGGATTGAGAAATATCAGCAAATGGAAGGCTTTATTAAGAACACGATGTACGTTAGCTTTGTACAGACGATGGAACGTACAACAGGCGGAACTTATCTTCGAGTTGGAGCACCACGACCGCGACCACGTGGACCTCCCCTGCCTCTCCCACGAATCATACCACGCCCACGACCGCGAGTTGAAGAAAGAACTATAAACTAAGTGAAAAAAACAAGCAATCGTACTGTTTTCCTTCCGTGGTTTGCGCTTGGTTGGACCCTCGTCAATAAGAAGTGTGTCCAAAGGAAGAGTATCAGGAAGAATAAAATACCGGATGTTATTGCCGCGGACAGTTAAAGTATCCATATTTATGCTCTCCTCGTTCTTCATGGTAAGCTTGACGGATCGCAAATGCGTATTCATCGAAACATCAACACAAGCGATGGTACCATGGACTTGTGTGCCGTTTTTCAGTTCGATTGTCACAGTTTCATGATTTAGCTTCATAAGGAATCTAAGCATAAAATCAAATGAAGAATTTGGATGGCAAGATCAAGGCGCCAGGACTCAAATACTACACAGAACAATACCTAACAAGCTTCATCCTCACGCCGAGTCAATCTGACCGCCGTCCGATTCGAAAGGTACAATGCAAATAAAGCCTTGAGCAAATAATGAATATTTACAAAAATTTTAGTGGCACCGATATGACGCAAACTTTGCAATTATAGTAAAAAACGCAAAATGTTTTTACCGTTATGCGGCACATTTATAGAAGCTGCTAATTATGTCATTTAATCAGAGAAAAGAAGATGTAGACAAATTTTTGGGCTCAAGTAAAAACTTGTGCTTGCGAGAAACATAACAAAACGATATTTTTTAACAAGCACGCCCTTCTTCTTTGTAATGCTTTGTTTGTTCTGGCTGTCGTTTTCGGCTGCATTCACATGGGTGGCCATATTTGTAGCGTATTGAGACTTCCCTTAAGGTAAAAGAAGGCACACTACCTAGACAGAATATATGTCCTGAAAACAGAGGGCTTGGGGGCTGTTAGCACGGCCCGGAGGCCGGCCGACCGGCTAGTACAATATGACCACTTAAGTGCCCGAAACCAGCAGTTTGAACAAACAAAGTATTACAATATTAGCCTAGCTGAGCGAGGCTGGCTTCCGAGCCATGTCATTAGCCCCATTCCCTCCTCTTGCTGATAAAAGTCTCAGGATGCTACTTTGATTGCAGCGGAAAGCGGACTAAAATTTAGAGTATTTCTATCACGATCGATACTGCTTGTGACAAATTGTAACAGCGCAAAAGAAAATCTAGTTTCGTGACGCTATATTTACAGATTTTACGCCCAACAAATTATACATGTGTGCAATGCTTTGTTTGTTCGAACTGCTGGGTTCAGGCACTTGAGTGGCCGCATTGTGCTACCTGGTTGCCCGGCCTCCAGGCGGTGCCATCAACCCCCAAGCCCTCTGTTTCCAGAATATATATTCTGCCCTACTACTATGCCTTCATTTACCTTAAGGGAAGTCGCAAGACGCTACATTGGTGGCTGCGGAACGCGGACCCCACTTTGATGGAATTCTGTCCTGCTCTATACCGCTTGTGGTAAACTTTGGCAGTGTAAAATAAGTGCGTGTGCAACAGATAGGAGAACCTCTGGTATCCCGTAGCAGAAAAGCTGGGATCGACTTTCATCCTCGTCATCTCTCTCTCCGTCGTGTTCTGCAAAGAAGCTATTAACAACTGAAGCGACACCAAGCGTGAACTCCAAGTCCAGTGCAACTGCCAGGAGGGATCAGCAACGTTGTCGTCAAGCATCCCACAAAAGCTCTCTCGCCTGTTATTCGGTAACTCGCCTATCTTCGTCAAAAAGCGTATGTACGGATGTAGAATGTGCAGGACGCCTGTAGCGTCCCGAGACTCCCTTTAAGGTAAAAGAAGGCATAGTATTGGGGCAGAATATATATTCTGCAAACAGAGGGCTTGGGGGCTGTTGGCACGGCCCAGAGGCCGGCCAACCGGCTAGTACAAGATGGCCACCCAAGTGACCGAAACCGGCAGCTCGAACAAACAAAGTATTACACAGCCCCTCTTCTTTCGAGCGTCGTCCCCGACGCTCCCCGTGGTCAGCCTCCCGTGTCAGCCATCACAACGTAATCAGTGCTGCGAGAAGCACCCACGAGCTAGCCGTGCCAGCCATCGAGATTCGAGCGCATGTCTTCTTGTAGTACCATCAATTCTGCGTAGCACTCGGTGCAGCAAATGCGCATATCTTAGTTCTCCTCTCCCACGATAATGTGGCCCAATGAAAGATGGGGGCACGAATCCAAGTTTTTGGACGAATGAAGGCACACACAACACAT
>MIEF01005352.1:0-266581 GCA_001870725.1 Taenia solium | reverse complement strand
TTCTTCACCTTCCTCTTTTGAAGTCTCGGTCCGCGCGCCTCTTCACTGTTTGCAAAACACTGCACTAAGTGAACCAAATTAATACTGATGCGAAAATGCTGATTCGTCTCCCACAAAAAGGGGAGCCTAAAGACCACCTATTCCGACCATGATTATAATGGATGATGCTGCCTGACTTTGCCAACCCCTCTGCCTGTGATAAAGCCTTCAAAACTTGAGGCTTGGCCACAGAGAGACTGATGAACAAAGCGTTGTCTGGCCACGGAAGGTTTGGAAAAATGAGGGTTTAAACCGGCCGCTAATTTACACACACTTATTTGGTGAGCAGCGCTACTTTTCGTTTGGGTGCTTACCCTAACAAAGTCCCAACGCCAGCCGAGTTGCATGAACACTTGATGAACCGAACAAGTAGTCGTAAACCCTGTGTCCGGATTTATGTCCCATATCGGCTAGGTGATGTCGCGGGTTCGAAAACACTCTTTGGCGGATAAGTTGGTCGCTTGAACTATCTGTACCGCACCATTGCCTTTGCTTTTGATATCCCTTTACAAAGCAAATAAGGGAATGGACCATCCACGTAATTGACCTCCTTCTCTTTATTCCGTTAGCAGCCACCGTTATCGCCATTACAAAGCGGCACCCACAGCCTCTCCCCTGAGTCCGTAAACAGTCCTTGATGCTGGTGTTGCCATCCACCTGTCTACCCCGTCTGGTTCGGTCTCGTGTTCTGCTCTCGTTGTGCCCTTAAGGCAGTGAAAGCAGAACGCTACAACTGCGCCGCTTCGTGCAAGTAACGGAACAACGTGATTTATTGTTTACCTTTAAAGAACCTTCGTATTTTTTCAAAAGCCTGATCAAGTTGGAGACTATGGGGGAGTTGGGAGAGTTAAGGGGATTATATGGGAACTGGAAGCTCTGTAATTAGCTATTTAATGAGAAAGCCTTTGCGGATAGCGCAGTTTAGATCGAAGCACGCAGATTTTCACACCTCCTCACCCCAAGAGTCGTGACTGATGAAATGGACGGATGATCGAAGAATGGTATTTCCTAACCTCCCTGCCTCCACCAGTCCGCTAGCCCTTCCGTAGGTTTACAGTGAGTTTACTTCGGGGCTCACTGAGGAGTGAGTTGAGGGTTGACTTACCACGGTGACGAACAAATGCAACAATGACATCCACAATGACTGCTGCATTGAGGTGACCAGACGCAGTCCCATGCCATTACTGGCAGAAGAGTGTTTACTTAAGTCGGCACGGTGCCGTTTACTCCCCACCATAAAAAGTGGCTCGGTAATAACGCCTAAGACTTCGTCAATTATAAAAAAGACCGATTGTCTTGAATGTTGATGACTCGGTGAGTTTATCCGTCCAAAATTTAATAATCAATGTCAGGTGCTGGTATTTGACGACAACAACAAGTAAATTATGCCAGCATTGTTAGGCTACGTCAATCAATCTAGCGCACGACTTTTGAAAGAACGTAGGTGACGCCAGCCCGCGAGAATTTACTTGTCTCCACTAGTTCCCAAGGTCTTGCATGTGGTCACCTATAAGCACGTCCTTAATTTGAGGCACTTTTATCATGTAGCCACAAGATTTTAAATCTTACCTGGAGGCCCCTAACCCACATTTACTGTAGATGAAATAGCACAAAAGCACTTTAACTGGGGTGGTGATTCCATGACCTCAGAACTGGTGTCACGTAACTCTGACACGGTTCACACCTTTTAGCCATGGATTCAAAGTGTTGGCAGGAGGTTTAGCTAAACAATGGCAAGTTTCAAGTCGCCACCACATCTGCTTGTCAAGACAACGTCGTGGGTACGAGAAAACTGGACAGTCGACCAATCAACTGCTGTGGCTTGCACCAATGGGATTAGCAGGCGTTCCTTCTGCAGAGGAACCAAATCTGTACTTGATGCCCTTGGTAGGCGTTTTGCGTATTTCCTCCGTCACACTACCTATCGGCGTTTTTACAATTAAACGAAAATTGTGACTGCGTCAATCCGGCAAAAGCTCTGTAGCAGGACAAAATTGCCTAATAGATGTCCTATGGGGTCTCAGCAAAATTGAATTCCGATTTTGGCCATTTCCTCCCGAAGAGCTTCGTGGAATCAGAAGTACTGAGTACCATTACTCTCTCATTGCATAAGGCCAAACAACCTTGAAAGATGGAATTCCATTTGCGTGGAGTTGACTGAGTTGGTGGCAGCTAAGCACCTGAGTGGGTAAGCATTTATTCCGCCCGAAGAACACCTTGAGAATAAGCACCAGATTCTCTGTTTCCCAACCTGAGAATGAACCACAACGCATGCTTGTTTGAGTGTGCCTTTCAGGCGATAAGCTGTAAGTTCACACGAATGTCATGGCTAAGCAGACGCCGCCGACTTCCCAGCAGTGAGTGAACATTGATTCTCCTCAAACTTCGATGATATGCAAACCTTTTCTGTGCTACACAAGTATGAGATGCCAAATCTCTCGTTCTGAGGTGGAAGGGGAAACACGGTATCTGCCTGCAGTTGATGTGGTTGAGGCATAAACTACATGGTTTAAGAGGACATTTTTAACCCACCTTTAACAAGCTGGTTAACTTTGAGGGTGTTCAGACTTACAAATTATATACAAAGACCAGATGCTGATAGGGTGTGATTTAGCAACTTGGTTGTTTGTTTAACTCTGCATTTGGTTGCGCAGCCGCCTAAGTCGGAACAAGCGGTAAGTCCGATCGGCGACATGGCCTCCAGATCATGGCAGGAGCTTTCCAGCCCACCTGTCATACCATCGCGATTGCTTGCAACTTCTAAGAACACTCGAGTCAGTGCCTCCGCAGAAAAACTAGGCCACAAGATCGACTTACATTATTTGCAGTCAGTGGTTTGGCTAATGAGCTTAATGCTATGGAATTGATGGAAGTGTATAAGGTTCCTGGAGCCTCACCCGGTCGATGAAACATTGACTTTAAGATTGCACAACCTGGCATTGAAGCTATTGCAATGTCTTGGCTGGCTGTCAAACGCTCGATTATTGCATAGAATCCACTTGGGTACTCTGCCGTTGCACCCTCGTCGAGTGAGGTGGCATTTGGGTTATTCCAGCAGTCCTCGGTCCATCTCAATGCCGACGGTACACATTCTGCCTACGCATTTAGTCCTCCCTCGTACTCGAGGTCTTGAAGTGCTGCATTCGTGACAGAAGAACAATGGGTGATAGACCTTAATGGGGCAGAAGAAGTGTATGTGCTGCGAATAGAGCTAAAAATGACATTTACCTTCGCCAACTATTCCAGTCCCGTGATATCCAATGAGACCATTGACAATTGAAGGGACACTAGCTGTGAACCATCCAAAAGAGTTCCTTACGGAGCCGTCTACCGTTCCTGCATGATCACGCTAGTAATGTGAACTCAAGAAACCTCCTCCACTCCTCTACTAGCTGAGTAGAACCCGGATACACATGGTTGGCCGCCACCGAGGTGAGAACAACGTGGCAAGGAGGAGTGGAAGCGAAACCCTGGTCCCACAATAAGCACTTTAAATTCCATGCTTTGTTACTTGGCCTTGCCTTTGGGCCAGTGACCCCACGGCCAGTGATAGGCATGCGACATGGAAGCACATTCCCACGTCCCCAAATTCTGTATCCATCCAGGAAGAAGTCACAGATCCGCAGAATTGTCACGAGGGATCAGTAGCGCTGCGGTCAAGTAGCTTCTCAGTTGCATGGAAATTGGATGACTGTCGCGGCTGGCTCGTGGGTGCTTTTCTCACAGCACCGGTTACGTTGAGATGGCTAAGACAGGAGGTTGACCGAGGGCAGTGCCAGAGATTGCGCTCAAAAGAGGAGAGGATCCATGCATTGCGTTGGTGGCTTAAAGCTTGTTTTGCTAAGGACACCGCTTGAGTGCTCTGCCATTGCATCTTTGCTGAGTGAGTTGGTCCCCGGGATATGCTGATGACGCCGAGCCCCACCGAAATTCGAATATATCAATTCTGGTCGGGCAGTATGTCCACTTTCAAATTCCAGGAAGTTTCGAAACGCTATACTTGCATTTTTAACCCTAGCTATCCAAAACAGGGTATTGTTACATACATTTTAACAGTATTTTGCTCACTTATTTCAAATAATGTTTTGAATTCTGTCCTTGTTAGTGTACAAGTAAGGCTCAGGGAGCTGTAGAAACAATTCTGTTCAGAAATAATTTACTAAAAACGTCAATATTGGGTTTAATGATTAAACTATTTCAGTTATTCTTGTATTTTGCATCATAATTTCTCCATATTTGCGGCAAATCAACTTATGTCAATCACTTTAAGAAGAAAGGCGCTGTCAGAATATCAAAATACAGCTTTATTACAGCTCATCCAAATTGTACATAACTTTACAATCAATAATAGTCAGTAGTAGTTAATGGCAAACGCTAATGAAAGAACTGGGAAGTAAGGATAAGACGAACAGGAAAAACGGAGGGAAAACACAGTAGAAAGATAATTAACCTGAAAGATCTATTGGTCAACTTGCAATTTAGGTGTAAGATTTCAAATAATGTAAGTTAAATAAAGCATCTTACCCCCACAATCCTGGTATTCGCTGGATACCCCTTAAAACCCAAACATTTAATGTGCTGAATTGGAATAATTTACAACCGAGCTTAGTTTTTTACACATTTTAAACATACCTTCCTGTGTCCAATCGACGGAGACTGACAGTAGGTCACGTCCCGCATCAAGATCAATGGAGCTGTATTCAGTGCTGCCCTCTCGGCGAAATAGGCCGCGAAATATTTTACAGCCTTCAGAACGGTTCGTTTCCCATGCTAAGTTGATAGGGAAATAATATTAATCAATTTAAGACATTATTAATGCAAACAATCCGTTAATTTCGTCAATTTCTATAATGGATTTGCACTCACTGTAAGGGTGAAAAACGGATTTCGCGCATCCATTAACTACGTCAAGTCAAAGTAACACGAAATTTGACCAAATAATTGGAAAATTAATCAAACCTTTATGACACAAACCATTGCTACGTTGCCTTAGTTTACGCGGGGACTTACGGGAGTGCGCACAGTTTGCAGCCTGGGCGTGATGTTTTCTCCTATTTGGATCAGCATGAAAGACTCTTAGGACTTAACTGACGTAATTTTATTTTTTTTCCACCTTTGAAACCAGGTTGTTGCTCAAATACAAGAGTGCAAAAGCTTTTTGTCAGACTCGTTGTGGCATTTGGGAAGGTGCTAAAGCAAAACCCGCAGTCCCGAAATCGTATAATATTAAATAAGTTCTGGTAATTAGATGCATAATTGGTTGCGAGTCGCAAAGGACTAGTCAACAAGCTCAAAATATTGGCGACCCATTTTTTCACTTTAGGTTTCCTTCCAAAACTTATCGATAGTCCGATTTGCAAGGAGAAATGGGTATTGTATTCTAGAGCCAAGCGGAGAAACTAATAGCTGATGACTAACAATCGCATCACTAACTATGTTGCACTTGGAAAACACGCATCGCTTCGTCCCCTCTTGACCGCTTGTCGCGTGTAGTGACCCACTACTTCAGTTGTTTTCCGTAATTTTCCTGTTGAAGGTCATAGAGGAGCATAATGAAAATCCATCTACTCAAAATATTTCCCCTTCAGGAATGGGGAGTATTGGCAAATCAAAAAGAAGAATAAAATTCCTCCGGGATATTGCAAGCCCTCACATCTTACATTCCGCCTCAGTATGGGACAGAGGGAGACAGCCACCATCCATTCTCGTCTATATTTCCTCAAAAAAGATTATTGCACTATTTGGAACTACACAAAATGGAGACGATGCGAATAGGCAAAAATCATGAATTGGAGATTTGTGGCTGACGTGCACTTTTTTAGAAAGATTCTAAGCAAGAATGAAGCCCTGTAGAATGTTTCCTGTGTTTGACGGACTTAAAAGGAGAAAAGTCTACCTCTTTACCATGTGGCTGTCTTATATTTACTAATAGCTGGTGCGATTAGAAGTAAATGCCTGGGGTTTCAGAAGCGTATGACCAAGCTCACACACATTGAAATCTCTGCCATCTATCAAAATGAGACCTCTTAAACAAACCCTTGAGGGATTATTTGTTTGTCTCACGGTCTAGGCATTAGGTGCAATCTTCATTGCAATTTCACTTTTCCTTGGCACCTTCACCGCAGGCTTACACCACCAGTGCATTTTGCATTGACTTAAGCAGAAAAAGGCAGGTTCACGAAAATGTGTGTAAACTTACAACACTTATAAAAATGGTATATCTCAAGGTTGTCGTTCCTCCATGAGCACAAAATTTTACCATCATAGGTTATTCTCACCTGAAATCAAAACAAATCAAAGATCAATGTAAGGGGAAAAACCAAGGGAGAGAACCTAGTATCGAAAGTAAACATCCTCCCACCCCTAATGGACTTGGAAAATGAACTCCAAACATGAGAGTTTCCTAGAGTAGCCTTTCTTGGAAGGTTTAAACAAAGAAACTATACATACGTTCAAAGGTAAGTCAGCTCCTCGTAAGCCGAACTCCACATATACGGTCGTTTTATTTTTTTGAAATCGCGAAAGCGGCCATGAATATTTGACCAAAATCATTCCTATATAAGAACAGAGAAATATTAAAATTTATCATAGGCTTTTGCAACATAGATTGCAATAGACATGGGAGCAAACACTCTTACTTTATTTACACAAGATAAGGAGAGTTTCTTACCGCTCTGATATTTTGCGAAGTCGCAGAATGGCACAAAGAAGACTGTGTAGACTGCTTTCTTCGATATCAGACTTATTTCATTGAACATAGCCGCATCATACAGGGTGATTTGTGATTTGTCTTTAAAAATATTTAGCACAAAAACGAACATTTTAAGCTTTGGAGGATATTAAAAAGTGACAACCGCAGAAGCAGAAGTTATTACTCACCGTAATTGCTGAAGCATGGAAACCCGATTACCGTTCCGTTGGATAATTTGCAAATGCCATTATCAATGACAAATCTCACTTTAGCTCCTGAAGATCTTAAGGTGCCCTGTGGTGACTAAAATTATAAAGCAATGAGTACTAATCTTTCAAGGTGTTTGGGGAGTATTTTGTAAAAGAATCTGTAGAATTAAATGCAATATAAGCACCGATTTAGCCAGCACGACGATGTTTGCTAAGGACTTACAAGAATAGTCAGTTCCGCAAGGATTTTTTTAGCAACAAAAAGGACCACCCATTTTTGTGGGCTATTTGTGGCATTTGTGCAGCTTTGCCCTGATTTGGAGATTCAGAATGTTATAATACGTAGGTTCGTTAAAAAGTGGTCACGGCCACGCTTAAAGTCTATCTACAAGTGCTGTCGACCGATCGGGAGGGATTGGTTTGGAGTGAGACGCAGAGAGGAAACTTTCAAAGAACCAAGGCAGAAAAGCAACCTTGGATCGTAGACACTTTCAGCAATACTCACCCATATTTTAACCTATCAATCAGTTTGGATTGATCGGTGTCACATTAACTGAATAATGGCAAGAAAGTAGTCGTTTAAGATTTCAAAAACTTATTCCCACAATGTTCCAGAGATCAGTACGGTGTGGGGGAAATGGAGTACAGTTAAGAATCACAGAGCCTAACTGATGAAATTTGAAATTAATGTGAAAATTTCACACTTTGGAATGGACTTCTCAGAAAATCCAGATGTTTCTTAGTAAAATATGCCCTATTAGGAATTTCAGAGTATATCAAAAAATGCAAAATGCATGCATATGTAAATGTCAAATTTCACAGAAGTTCATTGCTCTACCCCAATATTGTACCGAAAATACATGGGAGAGGTAGGTACTCCACTCGGTTGAGCAACCACACGAGAACCCAACAGCTCTGGGGCACCTTGTAACGAAAAAAAAGGAGCGAAACAGACGAAATGTGCTTTTAAATTAATTAACTTTGAGCATAAAAAGAAATATATAATGCGAACAGTGCTCATTATTTACCCAGTGTAAAATTGATCAGCAAAATGGCTAGACAAGCAATTGAATTCAGCATGCCTGGAATAATATGAGAAGACGATTCTTTCTAAGTTGCCCTTGATTTTTGATGCGACCAACTTAATTGGCTGACGAGAGGTAACGGCCTTGAGAGCAGTGTATTTGAACATTAAATAGTCCTTAAATGGAGTACTTCCGATAGCCATTTTGACTGATGCACAGTAGGCCAATTTGACGATTGATAAACAGTCTGAGGCCTACCTAAAATGGAGAATGAATCGGGCTTTAGGGCTACCCAATCACACGCCCTCCAACAGTTTGCGCAATTTTTTTCCCCTAAGAGTTTTCCAAATGGTCATATTACAGACAATCGTTAAGCAGAAAATGCAGGACATGCAAGTACGCTAATCACCTGCTTTTCGCAGTCAAAAGTTTGAATTACTTCAATGCTCCCACTTAATGCCGCATTAAGTTCTCCTTTAGATCTCCTCAAGATCCTAAATTAGTTTTTCGACCTTAGAACTCTTTGGATCTTAGAATTATTATTCCACTTTGTTGTCAATGCACATGGAAGAGTTGATAAAGAAGGTGAAATGGCAGTCTGTCAGCTTCAAACTTAGGTGTCGGTTTGTTAGTCAGCAAGCTATTTCAAGTGTACTGTTTGACTTTGTCGCCCGAAACGTTGAAGTAGGGACCTTCAGAGGTCCATTGTCTGTCAGTTAGTGTCATTGTTCATGGATGGTAACCACAAGCTGCTTCCGCAACACTTCTCTCCAGTCGATGTTAAACCTCTAAGCAGGTTGCTTCATCACTCAGGTCAATAAGGGGAAGCACGATCTGTCGCTGACACGAATACGACGTCAGTCCAAGCACAAAGCATCCTCATTGGAGTGACTTGGAATACTTAAAGTACCCCTGGCCAGTTCGAGACACTACTACATAAGCTCCGATCACCCCACACCAATTTCCGCAGAACCTAGCTCACGTTTGTCAGGCTAACAGGCCGAATAAAATCTGGGTCGCGCAAAATACGGGGAAGTAGTAAATCACCCAATAAATGATACCGTGCAGTGATAATTATCCATGCACATGTTAGGTGACACGTGAATTTAAATAAATGTGTGCATTCATCAAAAGCTGATACGATGACATTTTTAATGCCTGAAAACTGCACCAAATGAGTCAAACGGCTCGGCATCTGATAGACCTGCAAGCCCTACCAACCGACAATCAGTAGGAATAGTTTCTTGACAATGCCAGATAGTCCTGTTAACCCGTCACCGCTGCTGTGTTAAGCTTCTTACGTAGTAAATCTGGGAACATTTGACATGTTTCTGTTTTACATACTAGGCTTTGACTGTGAGCCCTATTTATCGAACGTACGTAATATTTCTGAAATGTTAAGAAAAGGTTATGCCATTTTGGATGCAGCGGATCAATGCCCCACCGATGCGAGTGGTCAACGAGATCAGTGTTAAGAAGGTTGCAAATTATGCTTGATCACTAAAATTCAAAGGAAATGAGCCAAGACCGAGACAAGAAGAGGTCAACGAGTAAGACAGCAGTTTCTAAATATATTAAAAAAGGGATGCTTAATAGTTTGGCGCAGGGTCTCTTTTTATTAGTTTGAAGGCTTAGAGTAACTGTTGTAACGAGAAAAGACAGAGGGTGAGAGATTTTTACCCGAAGCACTTCTCATTACCTCAAAGGACGAGACTAGTGTTCTTGCGAATAGTAGAAATAAATACATTATTTGTTGTTCATCACATGCCTCCCAACTTTTTGATCATTTTACCCATATTTCTGCCTATTTACATAAGAAAATGCTCAAGATAGGAATGCATTCTAGAGTTCCCTCGTAGATGATCGAGAGACCCAGCTGAGATCCCTCAAGGATTCGTTGTACGCACCTATGCTATGAAGCCATAAAAATTTGATACCTACCAGTCTTCTCTAATAAGAACATAGCGCTGGCTAATCAGTGCATCAAATTGTCCTCTTCTTTAGTACCAAAGTTGTACTCGTCGTTGAGAACTCCACGGGTTACTTTTTCCTTTGAATCTTTAGAACCTAAGGTGGTGGGTAAACCTGGTGGATGCGATTCGATGCGATTTTACTCAGCCTGTCCAATTTGGCTCCTGAGTTAAGAGTATGCATTCACTGTGAGAAGGAAAACCATAAAGTGTGCATCGCATGCGGAGAAGATGCAGTAGGATAACCTATGCCTTGTTACCCCAGATACCATTTCCACTACATTATTCTGGTTAGAGCTGATTCAAAGATAAACTCACCATAACTTGGAAGACCCTCAATTCTTCCTGATTACAGAATGACGGCTTTCTTTCGAGTAATTGCCTTGTAAAATTGTAAATTCTAGCAATGTTTGGCATGATTGACAGAACACTACCTCAACAATCGCATCAACTGGGAGAGAGAGTTGTGTAGGGTAAGTGCATAGACACCACTCACCTGCAATCAGATGGCATCCATCGTATAAATGCGTTGGCGAATAGCTTGAAAAGAAGTTTGGAAGAGAATTCCAGGTCGCCCTCATGCTGAATCCACATGCCTTGAAGTGGTGTTTGTGTGCGTGCGCGTGTTCGGACACAATGACTACGACATTTGATTCCTTATTCTTCGACAGGGAGAAGTAGTCGGGAGACTTGGCGTGTGGGTACGTCATGGATGGCCACTTTATGATGAATATCGACGGCAGAAGTCGGGGCAATCTTACCTACCTATGGTGTTTGTTGGGCCTTTACCGACGTTCTAAGACGTTTGAGAATTACTCATGAAAAAGATGACCTCTGGGATAAATAAACAGAGTGCATGTAATTGTCGCGTAGTAGCTGGTCATCACGTTGACAGCAAGAAGTCTCGCTAACTAAACCTCATAATTCGGTCATGGTGGTCAGAAGGAACAGCTTGAGAGTATTGGTGGTGCAACGCTGGCACCACGTCATGTTCGCGTTCACTCTATCCCCTTGCCATCAACAAAGTGAAGGTAGGATATAGCGCTTCTACGGCTGAAGTGGACCATGAAAAACTTGGAAACTAATTAAAGTTTGAGTTTGAGAACTGTGGCTACCAGCGATTTAATTAAAAAACTTCAAGTGACAAATAGCTAATGCCCTTTGTCCATAAACCTGCTGAACGCCTGAGGGATCTAAAAGTCATGCTGAAGGCAATTGCTAAGGTGTATAAATGCCTAAAAAACCTGCAGCATGTCATCACTTTGCTTCAATCTAGAGACGAGGTTAGTTTGCCGATTTTTGCTAATTGGATCAGTCAACTAGTTTGCTCCATTGTCAAGGACAATGGAAAAGGTAAGAGAATGTTGCCTTCTGCCTGCTGGCACTGCTGCACCCGACACTTTGTAAAATGATGCTCCCAAAGAAAACACTGATTTTGTCAGTGTACTATTGTTGGTCGCAAAGATGTGTACTGCCGATCTCGTTCATCTAATTTCAATGCAAACACTAGCATCCGCAGCAAAAACAGTTACAAATTGCCCATGAAAGCTATTAATTTGTCCAGTCGAATGAACCTTATCAGGTGAATACACTTGATTATTAAAGATTCATCACAGTCAGACCCGAAATTAGAATTATATCATCGTTACCGAATCTCTAGAAAATAATGTGTAAAGTAGTGCCTCACAAATCAACAGAAATGATGCTCAGGTATATTACAGTTACCCATGTCCCCTTGTGTGAATGCTGGCATTTCAGGCAGTTGTTGTAAGACCTGCGTATTAGGTTCCCTAGCCTCATAAAGGTTCCTTTTACAAGGGAGGGTAAGCCTAATTCGGACACCTTAGCTTCTTTGAGCCGTCCACATCACATGAGAAAATTGTCCTCGATAATTAAGGGGTATGACTTGCCACAAATCACTCACCGTGCTCCTGCGTCTTTTTCCTCCTCTGATGTAACATCTTGCGGACATTAAAGTCTAAGGGAAGTACCAATGAATGAGGATAGGGATTCCATATAAAACATGATGGATAATCCGATGCTCGGAATTCTGTCTCTAGGATCGTCTGACAACTAGCCGATTCTCTCTTAACGTTAGGTAGAAGTTAAGCAATATACCAATTTCCCATTAAAGTAGGATTACATATGAACCCATTGCCACTGATGGTCCATTTTAAAATATCCAAAACTCTCTCCTCTTTCAAATGTGCTTTTTGAGGAGCTATCCACATTTATACCATCTACGATGAAAAAATGCTTAAGACTGGAATGCATGTGATATGTCAAGATTCTGTCTCAATGTAGGCACTGGAATTGCAGGGATGTGGCCATCACTCTCTTACGAGATGCACACACAAATACATCATAGCATCTCCATGATAGAATCTTTAAATAATTCAAGGCTGACTGCATTTACTGGATTCGATAGACCCTCCTCTCTGAGTTCGAGCAAACTTAATTATCCAAGAGTTTGAAACGGATTACCCCTCCCAGTCCTTTAATTGTAGCACCCGACAAAATAAAGTGCGCACGTATCGAGGTTACTGTAGGGCCTAGTTAATTAAATGCCTAAAATGTATCGTTGCGTCACAAGGGTACCTTCTTCTGTTTAGGTTGCACAATCATTGCATTTATAAGATGTTCACATACTTAATGTGCATCTTGACTTCTTGTCTCAAAATAATTCACTCAATCTATTGATAGCCCTGTAGACCAATCATCAGCGACGCGTCAACCGCATGCCGCCGTTACTGACATTATCCAATTAGGTGGCAGTTCACTTGGCGACTATCCTTGCTGTGGACCAATCGAATTAATGTCGCTAAAGGCTGGTTAATTTGAAATAGTGGTAGCAGTTTTGTATTTAGTTAGCTGAAGTAGTCCGCAATGCCATCGGTTGTGAGATGAAGACCCCAAAGAACTGGAGGTCCACCTCATTTAAACGAATCACAGCAGAGGCCTGTGCCAAAATTCACAACTGCTATTCATTTCGTACTTGTCATCTCCTTACTCAATGGACTACCCTCTCTACTAGCACGCCTAGCTGGTACTGTGACATTGATTTTGTTTAATTTAAGGATTGATATATAGGACAGGTAACTTCTGCGAGTGGTGATAAGCACGACCGACAAGCATCTCTATCTTACTTTGACTGAGGAACTTATGAGCATTCATTGGTGATCGCCAGAAGCAAGCTTAAGCGTAGCCTTCCATACCACGTCTGAAAGCTATGGAGGCCACCTAAACTATGTTGGGTCGAGTGAAGTCGCAAAACCCTTGTTGAGGTCACGAATTCAGATCCAAGAAAATGACCAACATGAGAATAGATGTCCTGGTGGTGGATCCCGCTGTAGCACGAAAAATTGGCAGGGTTCAAGATCTGTCGATAGTTCTTTGATAAAACTGCTCTACCGTGGTAGTGGGATGGTGGGTGTTCTCGTCCGGAACGACCGCACATGGACATTTAATATAAATGAGGGTAAAAGACATGACGAAGCGGAAATACTCTTTGCAGTAAGGTTTTCTGCTCATGCACAAGTCGTTGAATGTTTCAGAGCCACAGCACTACCATAACGGAGGCGCCTTTAACCTGCCTCATATTTACGAGTTCATGTAGCCTTGTTATTGCTTTGAAAGTGACTCCGGACCTAAACTACCTAATCCACTTCCTCGCCAATAATTTCATCCATCCCATGAATCTGGTGAAAAGTGGTAACATTTAGAGTCTAGTAAAATCCTAACCTCCCATTTTCTCTGCCACGGTGGACATGATTTTTTACCCATTAGCTTTTCTTGATAGGAGTAACCTGGAGTACTGCCATGATGGTGAGGTAGCAGGACCACTATAAAGAGCAGAAAAGAAGTGAGAACTTATTATCTTGATGCTTAATTCTGTGTACATTGTGTGCTTTGGTAAATTATGAGGGTTTCACCGATCGCACTATACCTGACCCTTCCACTGTCTGCCTTCTATAATCAAAGTGGTAGGTGGGACGTGCTACTACCAGAACTGACATTTAACATATCTTAAACATGTTTTTCTTGGTGTCGTGTGTCACAAGTTGGTCGATGCATTTTGCCACTTAATGTGGCAAAAAATGCATAAAAGCAAATAGTAAGAAGATGATGGATATGAACGATTCACAGAACACAAAAATGAGAGCTAGCAAATAGTCTAACTTCCCATCTTCCACACGAGACTGACTCCTAAATTCTGTCCACTTTTAATTAACCAGCTTAATGCGTCCTTCGGTGTGGCAAGCAGTGTCGATTAAAGCTAATTCAGCAGCTAACCATTCTGGATTAGCGTCCACTTGAAAGCAAACAAGTGCAGGATTTTGTCCATTCCCATTAACTTTGGTTTCCTTGGCACATTTTAAGTAAAGATACGATCCGATTACTTTTTAAAACACAAAATCGCCAAGAAAAAAATCTATAAATTCCCTTTTTTGAGAATAAAACAATATCCGAGGAAATTAGGTTCATTATGTCAAAAAAACCCGACCACTGGTCTTTGGATGCATTTAACGACTAAAAAAGGGACTAGTCTCATCCGGTGTCGCATTAAGTTGAGCGACAAAGTGTCTCACATGTTTCACTAAGTACCCTCATTTTAGTGTCTCAGTCCACCTTGGGCGACCTGGGTCCTGACACCATATTTATCATGAAAAGGGGGCCTTAAACGCTAATCCCCACCACCTTTTTTGACTGTCAAACAAATATGGCGAGAGGAAATTAGAATGAAAAGCATATTCGAATCGCAAGTGGTGCATTTCATGTGTGCTATCACTCACAGGGCCATCTTAACAAGCCATTTCAAGCGCGCCTATTAAGGTTAACAGTAATGCCCGTATCAATGTCAACAAAGGTGTGCCAAAAGGTTAATACTGGGTCGAAGACATTCACACTTAAAGCCGACAGTAAGATCTATGTAACACAGTGGTTCTGGTCAAGCGTCCTAAATGCCTTCAAGAAGCACTCCATCGACTGCAATCTATTTTCGACACAGGAAATGGCGTCTGCCTAGCCAAAAATTTGGAAAAACCTTAAAGTTAAACGAAACTAAAAGTAGACTGAGAAGTAGGAGTTAGTCCGGTGGATAATGGAAGATCGAGAGGATGTTTGAACTAGCTTGTTGGTGTGGAGCGGAGCTCTCTAAGTGTCATATTAAACCTTGAGTGCATCTGGTGATAAAGATTAAAAAAATAATACAACACATAAGAAAAACCTTTTCTCATGGCAACAATGAGGTGTACGACAATCGACTTTTAGGGAGACATTTTACTAGTCAGTTTTGCCATTTTGAAGGGTGATGATGGCTGGATTTCAAAAGGACGAACTGGTTCGCCTTATAGTTTACTCTTTATTCTTCAATAAATATGACCATTTCGTCAATAATGGAACGCATCTGATGATGCGGGGGAGGGAGGAACACAGGATAACCTAGGTAGCCAATGACACCGCCCAATCGACTATTTGGGGAACCACTAGACGAAATCGACCAATCGTGTTGCCATGCTTTGAGAATAGGACATGTTGTTTAGTAATATAAAGAAATGGATGCGACAGGTAATGACTGGATTCCCTCGCAGTGCGTAAACAATTTCTTGCTGAAGGTAGTCCAAATATCAACGCAATTACGCACGCGCATTTCAGATGTCTTTCCACACATATTTTCAACACTGTGGACATCTCAGTCCTCCAAAGGAAGCTATATCCTATCCCTCTTTGAGCACCCACCACTTAAGTTCTTCGTCTTCCTCCTCTTGGCATTCGTCAACGCTGTCCACGAATTATTTCACATTATCGGAAGAGCCTCTCGATCTACGAGTCGATGGCAAGTGTAGAGGCAAAGACTTACCAGAAGTGAATTCCGCATCTCGTCTCTTCTGTAGCCTAATAGTAGCAAATGCAGCCTACGGCACCTTGATAAAGCGATACAAGGAGGAAAACACAAATTGTGATGTGTCGTCTGAGGAATCGTTTGATGGATCTGAGGATCTTTCGTCCACAAATTGCTTAGAGATAGGAGGGAAAAGTGGAGGAGGAAAAGAAGGGGGAGGCAAAGCAGCTCGAATTCACTATCGTCCAGAACAGCTTGGTTCACGCGAAATGGTTCAAGTAAGTCTGTGTGCTTGTCCACCTCACCCAGCATGTCACCGTTTGTTCTACAGGTAATGGTGCGAAACAAGGATCCAGGATTGAAGTACGTCAACGATGGGGATGCTGTTGTGAATCCCTTCGCAGTCGATCGAAAGACACAACTGGCAGACCTCATGAGAATGTTCTGTAAGTTGTGCAGTGTGACAGAATATTGGTTTATCTTACGGCCCCAATTGGCTATCAACTTATTGACGTCTGAATTTGTGAATTGCATTGGTAGGTAGAGAGAAGGCTGAAGGTGGTTACAAATGTGGAGCGTGTGGTCGAGAGAGGCAGCTGATTCGAGAGATGCAGCAGCATCTTCTGTGTCATAGTGACAGCAAGTTCTACCTGTGTGTGAGATGTCTAAAGGGATTCAACGACACCTTTGATATGAAGCGTCACACTCGCAAGCACACGAGTGAGTACTTTCGTCCACCCCTGTATTGTTCCCACCCTTTTCATGCTCAAGCACTCATTCTCCTCCCCCTTTTTTTTGCACTCTCTCCTTCTCCGCATGCTACTGCCTTGCCATTGATGCTGCTTCTCCATCACATTGTCGTGGGTTGCGATGCGTTGTGAAACGGTGAATTGGAATGGGAATGGATTGGACATTATGGGATGCAGTGGTGCGTCCCTACGCATGTCCGCAATGTCCGAGCCGATTCAGTCAGCGCTGCTCATTGGAAGGTCATCTCAAGCGGGTGCACGCAATGCAGTTGCAATTTGCTCGGCACCAGCGTCGTGAGGTGTTGCGTGTGTGCGAGCGTTGCGGATTCACCTGTGACCACTACGTGCATTTGCTGGCTCACACAGAAAGTCAACATCCCACCGACCGGGATGCCATCACTCGGCTGCGCAAGCGTGTCATCGCTGCTGCCAACAGGCGAAGCCCCTCACTTGCTACTTCTGTTTAGACCATGTGAACATTCCTCCAGATTCTAAATCCTAATGTGAGAGAGGATGGACTATGTTGCCGAATAGAAGATACTCGCTTCTTCTTCCTTAAAATCAAATAATTATTATTTCAATAAATCTCCATGGACTAACCGATATTAAGAGGATACATGTTTTAAAATGGTGTCTGAAGGAGCTGAGTCAATAGTCTGAGATAAACCGAACTCTTCCCATTATTAAAACTGCGGACGAGGAAGAAGAATAGGACGCAGAGTTTCGTGTCTAACCTAATCCTACCAAATCAGTGGCTGATATGATTTGTTTTGCAAAGTTGCTTCATCTCTGTTGATATCACTTAGCCATTCCCTGTTCGAAACTCTTAGTCAAATTTGTCGTGAACTGCATTACTGAAACAGATGAACAAATTCAACCTGCAGATTGACGTCAAAAGTGGTTGATTGAATTCGACTATCATCATTCCACAAGTAAGAGCCCAAAGTTGATAATAAGAAGGGAGATGATTTGAGGTTTCGCAATTATGACTCATTTATAGTTCACTTTTATGTGTTTTCAGGCACGTGCGCAATTCACAATAGTGTTCATGACGCCACCATTCTCGCTTGAGGGGGACCGTGACGTAAAGACTATGGCAGAGGGTGTCGCGGTTATCCCATCTGAGGCACGTTGACATTGAACACTCATTGTGAGATCCCCTTCCCCCTTTCCTGTCAATGACGGCGAAGAAAGAGGAGGGGGTTAACATCTGCACATAACCCACACAATCGTGATCACGCCAAGACCATACTGTGCTCTTCTCCCCTTCGTTTTTTATCACGGAGTCATCCCTCCATACCCTATGATGTAATTAAACACTGGTGAGGTCTTATGCCACCATGCTTCCCTTCAAATCCTCTTGTATCGAAGTTCTGCACATTTCTATATTACCGCTTTCTTTCTCCCTGATATAACTGGTAACAAAGATTCGAACGAGCTCCTTCTTTTGCCTAACCCTTCGCTCAGACACTTACAGAAGGAAATATTTTATACTCTCTGCCGTTTAACATTAGTACAGATTTATTTCTAAACAATGGTTTATGGTAATTTGTAGATTTCTACCTACAGGTGTCAGTGAGGTTCTCTATGAAAGGGAGTGGTAAATTTGCTTTAACCTCATGTCAATACATCTCAGATGGAAGTAGAGGCGGCCAGGTTGCAGGAACCTTATGGTGGAAGTGGGGCAGGAATTTGATGATCACCGTATCTTTTACTACTCTTCTAGACTAACCAAATCCATCATTATCTCTGCACAATATCGCCGATAAATGCCTCTCACGTGGGACACCGTGAGTCTAACAAAAAAGCGGACATGTTGCGCCCGAGCTTCACCGATAAAAAGGTAACAGTAGAGTGATTTTAAACATTTGTGAGATTACCATAATCAACAATGGTAGCAGCACTGTCTAATCCAGCGTTTTGAGGGGATGAGGTTGAAATGAGGTCGGTAGGGCGGAAAGTGCACACTGAAGAGGACATGAAGGCCTTACATCTACCCGTTTCTCCATCATTCCTCACAAAGTAGCCAATCATTCTTGGCTTATTTCGAAGTCGAGAGCTTCTGTAGGTGTAATAAACCCAAGACGGGTGAGAAAAATTTTGAGACTTCTAAGTGGACCTAATGTTGATGGAGTTGAGGCTTTGATTATGCTCTCCAACTCCTAAACTATGCAAAGTGATCAGGTTCCTAGCCTCAAATATTTCATCTTCCCCCATGATTGTGTAGGTCCCATTAACTACTTATGATTACTTATTAGTAAAACACAGAAACTCCCATAAAGACTTGAAAATACAAAAGCTAACTGGGTGTAAGTGTCGTAAGACTGTTCTGCCGAGGGCGGTTCTCAGCACCAAAATTCTCAATAGCATTACTTAAGCAAGTATTTCGGAAACAGGAATTGTGCATTGGACTCAAATCCTTACCACCAAAATTTTAATGCAAAGGTCAATTGTGGGCGGCAGGTATTAGAGTTTGTAGGACCTTCTAAATACCCTTGTTCCCCATACTTAATACGCCGACTTTGGTAACGATTCCTCTCCTGCTGTCATATTAAGGCAAAGGTGGAGTAAGACATTGGGAAATTTCGGTTCCATTTGTACATATTTATGGGGTAGAATAAGACTCCTGTGATCGTAACTACTATTACAAGTCAATTTAAGAGGATGTAGTAGGAAAAAATTGTCATTGGTAAACATTCTACACAGACAACTCGAGTCAAATCACTTACGAGGCACATCGAGTTTGAAAAAGACGTGCCGTTTTGGATGATGAGAAAATGAGATGGCTTCAAGATCCGCCGTATCAAGAGCACCCATTGATAGGGTTCAGCACAAGAAACGAAACGCTTCCTTGACTCCAACATCGATAGGAAAGCCGTAGAAGATAAGTGGGGACATCAGCTTCTTCACTTACTTTCAATTTATGGAAAAATTGCCCAAATTTGGTTAATCTCTTGATTGACTTGTGGTCTTCGAACCATGGACTATTCTTGGTCCATCTCTGCACCTATTTTGCAACAATCAATCTGATTGTTGAATCGCACCTCAGCAATTATGATATGGGTAACCGAAAATAGCCAAGTGATCTGTAATGAGGCATTTCTACCACACAATACTGCGTACCATGCTATTACCGCGGCATCCCCTTCTGTACACTGATGGTCAGAGGTCCCTATTTGACCTGTACATCCACCAGATAGGGCCACACAAGGACTTATGATTTATGCTATGACCTAAAATATCCAGGGTGCCCTAATACACCAGGAATTTGGTGCGATGACAAAGTATCCCGGGGAATTTTAGACCAAAATAAGTAATTATACGGTTTGCGCTTGACTCAGGGTTGGAGTAACCAGGGTTCAGTGAGCGGGGTGCACTACGTCCATCTCCGAAGTCACAGTTCCAAAACTGTGAGAACATAAGCTTAATTTGCTTGGTAGCATTCACTCTCCATGGTCTACTATCAGCCTCCTCACCCCCACAATTTACTTGGAACGGTGTATAGTTAATATTGAGGAGGACATTGGAAAATGAAGAGGCAGAGCAACAGATAAACTTTTTTATCACTTCAGCTGGCTGTCCACTAATTTTTTCTTAGGAGGCTGTTAAAAATGACCTTTTAACTTATCAAACAAAGGAAGAGTAAAATAAATTCTACCGGGCCGTCTTTACTCCGCGTCGCTGAGGGGGAGAGGGAGGGGCTGTGACTGTCAATGCTGAATGTGTGTTGATGATGACTCAGTGACAACGTCTAAATAGTTCTTCTGCCATATTGAATAAGTGGCTGTGGACGTTTATGAAATCATAATCACAGATATCGAAACAGACGTGAAACAGGCATTAACACCGCTCCTGGTTTACCGGTTGAGGTCATTTAAAAAAACCCCACTTTGCGTGGTTGCATGCGGGTTTTAAGATAGGGGTAAAGGAAGGGGGAATGATGCTGACGCAATCAAATGGTATAAGAAGGAATGAAGATAATCCTTCCGGCTATTTATAAAGTCCCAGGTAATAAAGTCTAAGTGCTGACTTATTAGCCAACTCCTTTATTTATAGAGGCCGTAGTCTGACGAACTTTTGCAAAACTTGTCAAAGAACAATTGAGGTGTCCAAGAGGGCAAATGTCTTTAATCATCAAGGATAAGATTACAGACAATCTTTTGTGATAAATTGAAAGGGAAGGGAAGGGATCATGTCTCCTTCCACCGCCTTCATCACGAGCAAGTAGGGTGAGTATATCCAGGTTGCCATCGTGTTCTACACCACTTTATCCACCTTTCATTTGTTCCGTCTCCTCACCCTACCTTTTTACCCCAAGGAAGAACACGAGTTTCAGGTAGCCCTTCTGAATGCATGCATTTTAATCTCTCTTCTTACTCTACTATGCATGCATAAACACGGCGTAACTACTGAATCGAACAGTCTGGGATTCATGTTTAGCACCATTCATGCAAAAAACAAGTACTTCTTCCTCTAAATCAAACGTGGTCTAATCATCGCTATGGATCTCCGAGTACATCAGCAGACCAACGCTACCAAAGATCAAACTGAAATAATAGTCCCTGCCTTTACAATAGAATGGGGAATCGAAAACTCCCCCCTCCACACTGGTTTTCTCACGGGACGATGTGTGTCACTTCCCCATTCGCATCACCACTACCCGTGGCTGAGTCAACACTTTCCATTCCGGCAGATTAAATGTTTTTTTTTCGATTTCAATATGATGAAGCGTCATGTTACAACTTTTTAACCAAGTATGTCATTGTTTGCTGCTTAAATGAAGAGGAAGTGAAGATAAGCTACCACGGCAGCAAAACGTGGAAGAATTGAACCAGTCGAGTGCTAACGCAATCCTTTTCTTCGGGACAGAGTTGGTGCTTCAGTTGAAGGCCTAAACCAGCACATTTTTGTGGTGAGTAGAACGTTACATTGATTATTTCCTTTTTCTCAAGCAGAAAATTCGAGGAGAGCATGATTTAATGGTTCACTTATATTTTGCCTTGACCATTATAATGTTTCACTCTCCCACTCTACTCCATTCCACATCCACACCAACACCTTTCCCATTTTGAAGGACATTGAAACATGCAGGCAACTAAAGATATTGACCACATTGTCACCGATGAATGTGAGGCATAAAAACTCTGGGTCATTTAGCACCCCTTCCCATCCTCTCTTCTTTGTTTTGTTTTGTGTGTTGTGATAGAGAGGTCAATCGGATGGATAGCGCACATCTGTGCAAACGTGACGAAGGTGTGACCGCTCCAGCACTCCCCTACATCACCCACAGAGGTTAACATGCAACAATCGGAAGCTAGCTTTGTTTTACAAGGAAGTTATTATCCCTACTACCATCAGCACCAACATAAGATAACAGCGCTACTTTATGGCAAATATTCCACCCAATTCACTAATGCCAGATTTCGCAAACATGAAAAATTGGTCTCCATGGTCAGAAGCCCAATTGAACAAATTTTACACTGCTTCTACCAAGTAAACACATTGGATGGTGTTAAATACGTACACGATGTTGTTTGAAATGAAACTGTGGATAAATAAACCGTTCAAAGTAAAAAAGCAGTCCATATGATGAAAACCACCACCAGCACTAAATGCTAGATAGTTAGCATATTTACTACGCCAAATGTCTGTGATGTTGGACTGATATCGTGCAATTTTGATAAGTAGCGATGGTTCCTTAATTTATCTCTCTTTTTTGTGATGATTAGGGTGAATTCAAAGTCGTAACTGAAAACCTGACACACTGTCACAGAACTTCATTGGCAGAACTATGACGGAAGACAGGAGACCTCTTTTATTCCCCGCTAGTGGTAGGTATTAAGACAGTGTTGGATTGCATGACACATTTCTCACATCAGCTTCGTCTGGACACCATTTTGGCACTTTGTACGTTTGTTTTGTCACGTTCTACTTACAGTCTCCTACTAACCTCCATTTTAGTAGTGCTTGCTTTTATGTCCCAAGTGTTTATTCACAAAGTCACCAACTTGCCCTCTTCGATCTAAGGGCAACCCTTCACCTCGCCTAGACACCTCTTATTGATCGTAACCAAATCCTGTTCTTCAATTGCCAACATGCGCTGCCGGACTCGCAGTGAATGAAACTATTTTATGGGAGTCTAGCTTCACAAGGGGAGGTTGGTTTCATTTTTTCCCAAAGAAAATTGCAAAAAAAATCGGTTTGTAAATGACATCTTTGAAAGACGTGATCACTCAGCCACCTAAGAACTTGCACAACTTTTACGCACCGGTCAATTTACATCTCGCTTATCGCGGATATTGTTATTGTCGATAGTTTAGCACGGAAAGGGAGTCTCACCGTCATCGAAGCAGGTAGTGTACTTCCCTCTTCGTCAACACATCATCAAGTCATCCAACTTGTGTCATTATTGTCGATTAATCTATCTGACTCTCAGACTCATTCTCTTACTCTTTGAGTTTGTCTTCGTATAAGGTAGTCGACTAAATTGCAAGACATAATTTTGGGGAGATTGACACTTACTGTGGCAAGCATCGTCACAGGCACCTCCTCACTACTACTTCTCATCCAATTTTAAAGCCCTCAGAGGACCACTCGACGGGACACCTATAAAGCTATCCAATTACCTACTCCATCCTCTTTATTTCCATCTATTCTCGTGCACATATCCATCAACTCAATCGAGTGCCATGTGTATGATCTTCGCAGTCGGAATTAGGAGCCGCAACAACTGACCGCACTTCATACTATCTCATTGCTACACTTGACGTTGTCACATGCGGTAAATTCGATAAAATGAAGCCAAAGTGGGGTTGGTTTGCTTAGCTTTCACGAGTTCACTTTCATTTGGTGCAAATTTTGAGAGTGCTTTTAAGTTTTCATGATACATACACCGATGCCCCAGTGCATGCATACCTCAAGGAAGGAAACTGTGCCTATCAGTGGAAGAAATCGAGGCACATTCGTCATTTCCTGTCATCCCCGAAAGTCTGTACTTGAAAATCATTAATCAGGTCTACATAGATGGTGTTTGGGATCTTTGCAGGTAGCACATTTCCTTTTCAAGCATATTGCTCTCCTCTACTATTGTAGTAAATGTACAACATTACCACTAAAACTAATTATCATCTCCGCTCTGTCTGATCGGATGAAAGACAAGTGACACTGGCAAGATTGTACTCCTTCATGCAATATTGGATAGGCGTGAAGGTACCCAAGGAGCAAACCATGCATAAAATATTTTTGAATTCATCAAAATTTAGCATTTCGTTAATCACATAAAGTGAATGCCTTCACAGTCATTGAAAATCTTTACATAGAAGCAAGGAGGAGGGAGGACAGCTAACTGTCTACACTCCACACATCACGCATTACCAACTGCACTTCTTTTTCACTTTACTCCAATTTAAGGCAACACCCCGCATTGTGCATTAGTTTAAGTTAGTCCAGTTGCCAAAACAAATCCTGCTATTAGCACCATGAGCACGAAACAGGCCAACTGTCCACGCTTACTGTCAGGTGTAAGCTATCAAAAAGCGACAACAATGCCACAATAGACAGTGACCAGAAGGAGAAAGTTAGCTAAGTAATTGACACAAGACAGCATATGCCTTTGGGTAGACTCCCATGTCATCGGTTGGACATGCTGGCCTCTCAAGTGAGAGCCAGCGTGATTGGATGTCGCTGTCAGCAAAGTCAATATCCACAATTATTGGCACTCACAACACATACAATGTTGGCTTTTTTACTCTGATACAGAAGTGATGCTGAAAAGTTATCTTAACTCACCTTGCTAGAATAAACCTCTCACTTTGATCACAACTCCAATCACTGACACACAAGTCGCTGATTATTCGCAGTCACTCATGCCACACATGTTGGCATTTTCATGGAAATTCTATGGCTGCACACATAGTAGTCGAAAAGACTCAACAGCCCTCTACAAATAATGAAGTCTTCCATCCAAAGCACACCTACTTGATGAAAATCAAAAGCGTCTAGGAAGATTAACTAAAAGCCGATAATGGCGAACGAGGACGTATGAACTAAAGACGTTAATTCCTATGAATAAGTGGACCATATCATCTATACTAACACGTCAAATGGATATATTAATATATGGATTGGAAAGTAGTGGATGGACAGTTCAGCTGCATGCAAACTACATGATACGACAAGGTGAAAATTCTTTAGATAAAGACAACAACATTCCATTTATTCAACACTACTTATTTCTCTGTTCACCCGTTTAGCCATTTGGTGTTCTCAATGTGTCTCTTTAAGAGCAGGATTCTCCTTCTCTGTGCCTGATTCGCTGACGACATGAAACATTTCAAGGTGTGTACTGGGCTAGTTCTCCTTAATGGTCAATACCAGGAGGCTACAATCTACCAGCGAGTGCATCACCACTCACTCCAAAGTTAGGATCATTCAAGAATGAGGTACAGATATGGGAGTGTAAGGCCCACCAGATTCTCTGGCATTCCACCACTTTAAAAGGGCAGGGCATGAGAACACACAATAGTTGGACTGTTGATACAAAATTTCCGTTCATAAGTCTTTGCCTCCTTGATGATTATAAGTCAGAGGCCGACAGTATGCAATATCATCCACAAACATCAGCAGTTCGTTGGGATAATAGTATCCTTATATTCCGTGGAAGTGCAGTTAGGCGCTTAAATGGACATCTCCATGTGATAATGCACCATTCGAATGCCTTATCAAATCGTAGAGTTGTAGAAAGTCCCAGTCAGTGGAGAACCACGCACAACTTTTATCCCCTCTCTTTCATTCCCTCAACTAGAAATATGTGGGTTTTGCCTTTGCCGGCTCCACTGTCTCTAAGCTATGCTAGAGGCAATGAAGTCCGCGGTAATTAACAGACCCGATCAATCTCCTACAATTAGATGAGACTTGAGTAAGTGCACCCTTACCTGTTGCCAGCTCTTGCTGTCACCTGACTGTGAGATTAAAGGATGCGAGAAATCCTTGAATCCTAGAAAATTTGTCCCTGTTCAAGGCGCACCGGCGAATGACTCATTCACAGAAAACCAAGCAGAGTAAAATGGAGCTGAGTTTGTTTCATCATTCACGAAATTGGCACAAAGTCGGGATGTTGTCCATTATGTGGACGCGAGGATGCAGTATTAGAGCACCCTATCTGAGCTTGCGATAACTCATCTTACACACCTTTCGCAAAACGCCACTGCTCCTACTTCTAAATAATCGTTGGGCGAGGCGTACAATTTAGGTGAATAATAGGAGATAATGGGATTGATAAAGGGACTAGAATAAGGTATAAAGGGAGCAGAAGATAAGATCATGCGCATATTTGGCAGAATGAACCCAACCAGTGAAATGTGGTGATCCATCAATGAATAGGAAAACGGTGAGAGAAGTCTTCATGGCTGTAGCGATTCATCCGGGACCATCCTTACTCAGCTGCCATCACGAAACACCATAAGTGGCCTCTAACCTGTCACTGCATTCTCCCAAGTGTTGGCCTCAAAACGAATTGTGAAATCATAGTGCCACTGGACTCCGTGTGTGGCTGGATAATCTGATTCGGGTTCATACTACTACATTTGATTAGTCAATCACTTGACCTAGAAAGGATTATGGGCGAATGACCACTTATTTGAAGAACAAATAGTGTTGCCAATTTAAGCAGATTCTCAAGCTGTTTGATGACGCTTTTTGGTGACTGACTTTTAGGTAGTTAAGGCTCTTTCTTTTGTCGTCTTCACGCTTTTATAAAGTTACTTGATTTTCTAGAGCAAGGCGCCTAGAAATCTGCAGGTAAAACTGCAAAATTTGCATTCGTATAGTATGTCTCTTGTTTTTTGCATTGAGGTGAGTGCTGCACAAGGCGCTTAGAGATTTTGTAGATATTTCCTAAGATTTTGTCGGTACCTTCAAACATATTTGTCCGTTACACTTGGCACGCGAACGCAAACAACCGAAGGCGATTAACTTAGCTTTTTTCGGGGGTATATTTTTTGCCAGACTATGCTGCGAATGAAAGGGGCGCTGTAGTTAAGAGCTTCACCTCACTTTAATCGACTGACACTGGTATCATGGGTGGAATACGTCTGGCTACTGTATGACTGAGAAAATTTATATATTTTACGAGACAGATAACCCACTGGCTTACCAACTCTCTAACTATGTCAGACACTGACTTGACTGACGAGGAGAGGTGGCAGTTGATACTAACACCACCCCGAGGGATTGGTTTCGCTAGATGTACATGATGCAGATCACAGAATCAACGCTAAGTGTTAAGTAAATGAGACTGATACCATGTCAAAGCTTAAATTGCGCTTTAGTTTTACAATATTTTAGGAAGACACCCTTCATACCCTTATTCACCGCTCTAAAATAAATTGTGTCTACGCAATGAATGCAAAAGCAACCCCTGTGGCAACCATGTTATGAAAGTGGGCTAAATTTCATTCTGATAAGTTCATCTATTTTTCGAATTTTTGCCAGGGATCAGAGGTACAAATATCCGCCCAATAACTCCGACAGCAATTAACAAGAACGCCTAACTGGACATAAGCTATAAACAACAAAGAACAAAAACCCTCCAAAGCCATTCACTGGACTTGGAAATACTTTAAAAAATATGCATGCATCTTAATCGTTGTCCAGAATAATGGATCGTTACCACATTCTTCCACTATCAGACTGCAAGGGAGGTAAAGCATTGAGTCGCCGCCTCACCAAGGAGTGGCCTTGGGAGTTGAAAGGAATAACTACGCATCACTCAACAGCCGAGAAAGCAGAAGGAAAAATCTTGCTGGTATCCACGCTAGCATTCAGGGATGCAAAAGCCTATACGAGTTTGTCGAAAAGTTTGGTTTATTCTCTTTAGCCTTATAAGGGGTGTTTTGCGGTTTAATCCAGGGAGTCTCAATTATATTGCATGCATTGACCATGGATGACAACGTCAAGGATAAAAATCGCACGGATACCAAATAAGATAGCATTCTAGCAGAACTAAAAATTGGTATATTGCCTGTGGAACCCTCCCTTTAGTTGTTTAAGTCTGTCAGCTATGGGTGATGCAAATACGCACCAAAAAAGACGCACTAAACAAATGTCATAATGCACCAATGAGAAAGAGAACGGTGAGAGAAGCCCAAGTGGATGTTTCTGTTTTCTCGAAACTACGCTTATTCAGTTGCCATAGTGAGACCGATGGCATCTTTGGAACACCATACACCCAATTTCCGCTATTTGGCAATCTCGTCTGAGTCGCAGCACATGCACCTATTACTAGGCTGTGTGATATTACACAGGCTGAAACTACGTGGAACGAGTATGATTTTCGGCGGATAGATGGCGGGTCGAAGTCAAATTTGATTCCCAAATGCACACTTTTTTAGAGGCAACAATTACACTCTGTTCACTGCATTAGACTATGGGTTCCGTCGACATTAGGATTTATTACACATCGCCAGATGCGACTTCATGTCACCTCTTTACTTTACTAAATTAGAAGACGAAAAGAGAAGAGATAACATCAGGCAAGGTTCAAATGAGCATTAGTGAAGGCAGGTAAAGGGAGGAGAGACTTACTGGTGTATATGAGTGCAGAGCCTCAGATTTTAGGTATCGTTAAATACCTTTAAATTCTTCGCTCAAATGTAGAATTTGTCGTCACCGTGACGGGACAAATATTAATTCATTTCTCGGAGCAGGCACATCTCACAAACAAAATCACTTGCCAGTTATCATAATCTACGGAAGTGGGTGAAGCCGATAGCTGATAAAATGATGTGGTACCCCATGTACAAAGCCAGTGCTCTTCAAAACCACAGACACACAAAACGTACTCCTGCGGCAATTTACCTGCTGTCCCAACCATTTCAAAAAGATTAGTATTAACATCGTGCCCATTGGTGTTTTGCACATTACCATCTCCACAGTTGAGCATCAGCCAAGGAAAAAGGGTGAAGAAATATTAATGATACCAATGTGGTGCCTGCAAAAAGGACAAATTTACAAACCTTGAACTATTCACGAGCATTGCATAGTTATATGCTACTTATTTTTCAAATGAATTTCGAGCGCTTTTGGTCAAATGATTATGGGAGGCTTTGAAAGCTTTGTTGACCGCACATCGTTGGCGATATTATTTTCTTGCATATTATTCGCCTACCTTTTATCAATGCCAAATAATAGGCTGGTTGCAAGAACATCCTCTTGGATTCCTGAAGAGTGTCAATGAAGACGCAACTCGCTACAGCCATTTTTATGCGCTGTTTAGCCCAAATCGTCTTGTCTTTAAAGCAAATTTGACTGCGGCACTGCACTTGTTACACTACTCATAAAGCTACTAAAGGGGATTTGTAAAATCCTGATGTTTTAGCAATAGTATTGTTTGACGAATCGTTCAACACATTCGCCACATTTCTGCAGACTTCTGCACCAGTCTTGGGGTTGTATGGCCCATTTATGTGATAATACAAGACTAAAATTTGTAATCGTAAACAGAATGTCATGCCGTTTCCATGGTGGTAGAAGCTGTGGAGCTTGAGTGGTTGACTACCCACTTATACAGGTGCGCCAATACTGTAGTTCATTCATTGCTAACAGTCCCAAAAACTAAGAAATATGTGTAAGCTGAGCGACAAACTTTAGGGCAATTCACCAAAATTTATGCAGAGATGCGACAGTGGATTTAAAGTCATCCTGCGTCCATACGTTTCAGTTGTCAGCAAGTAACCACGATTGTAACTACCAGTCTGACTGGTGATTAATAGTTCCGGATGCTGCACTTGTGTTTGTCAAAAGCTAATGGAAGTCTTGTGAAGTTGACGTGATGGTGACCATGTTAAGGTGGAGGTCTGAGAAGTCGCTCATGGAAATGTAAAGCTTTTATGAAACAGAGGCTTCCTGAGTAAGGCTTTTGTTGGCAGTGTGTGAGAGCAACCAACCAATGCGACTGCTGGAGAAATAGAGGCTTTCCATACGCACTTTGAGCTCCACACGATGGTGGTTGCCATCAGGGTGAAATTGGTTTATAAAAACAATCTTTTGATGCCTTTAACAAAGCATAGCCCAAATAGAATACATGAAAGCTCTTCTCACGCTAAATGGTACAAACCCCTATCTCAAATGGGATGTGAGGTGTTGAGTGAGCACTGTGTGCACCTAGTCCTTCAAAATAAAAATATGTAAACAAGTTGGGTGGAAGGGAATAATGGAAATTTTTACGGTCGATCAGCGATTCGCAAGACGATAGGGCTATCTATACACACATTTAGTGAATGCAATTGGCCCAGCTGACAAACATATTTCCCATACCCAAAGTCTGCACTTTAAAGAAAATAGTAAGCTTCACATTAATCGCGTTTTCCTCGCTAGTAATTTTCCTTTCAGCGGTAATTTTGATGCAATAATCTCTTCACTGAAAGACCCCACATTTTCACCCCTCTTTAATGGCAGAAGTGTGACGAAAGGCAAGAGACACGTACCTATTTTTAGTAACCTTATGCACAGGGCAGAAATATGAATCATCCACTTCGCCACAAAAAGCCCCTCTACCCATCAATTGCTTATTCGTCTACAAGTCTATTACTCTCAACAATGTGTTTTATGCTACACTCGAGTGTTGGCATGTTATCCATTAGTACTGTGCATGCCTTTGCACCGTCTACTCCCAACTACCACTCGATAATGCTCACTTTCAAGCGAAAATTGTTTAATATGAAGCCCTTACCTTCCTATCAACTGCTTAAAGCCTCCCCGCTAATTTAGACATCTTTTGCTAGTCATAGACGAAAACCAATTTTTCATTTACTGATGCAAGCCGCATGATCAGAAATAAAAGTGTCCAGTTTGTGAGAGTTGAAGCATAAGAAGAAAAGTCGGCTTTGATTTAAGCTGACGCATCAATCCTTTCCATTGCAAAAGGCTCCGCACTGCGTGGGTGTCCTGCAACATTAAATCATAAATCGACTCAACCAAAGTAAATTATTTCTTAGAATTAGCCAGTTGGACAAAAGAAAACATTCAGTGGATGAGCTCACACAATTTCTAAACGAATTATATGAGCAGATGCATCTTTGTAAGGTTGTGAAGCATCATAGCTATCACCCTAGCACACGTTTTGTTGCCTTTAACTGTAATTGCATGCAACGTGATCGTGGATTCGCGTTCTCTAGGGGAATAGTAATCAACGATTGCAGGAAGGTAGTTCGTATCCCATTTGCCACAATTGGCGAAGTTAAGTAATTCTACGGTTCGTCCAATGCTGTTATTGCCAAATCGGCTTGCTTATGATGTTGCGTTGAGAATTAGGAGTACGAATATCCACTAAGGTGTTCGAACAGACATGGCGAAGAAAGTGTCAGTCTGGAGTTAAAAAGGTAAAGTAACAATAAGAACCCACTCAAACCGATTAGCGAAGCTGGATTGTTTAAGAGATTACGAATGCACAATAACTACTATGTGAAATAATGAATAGTTGCCACATTCTCTCAATTGCAGATTGCAAAGTAGACGGCAACCTTAATCGCTGAGCCATTAAAGGGCAGTCAAGGAAGTCGAAATGACTGACTATGCGAGAGAACATTTCGTAATGTTCCGCGCTAAAAATTTGGGAAAAGAATACGCATGCCAGATTGGTGAGATGATTGGTGTGCACGCTGCTATGTTATGGGAAGAGAGTTGTGAGGGCTAGGCTTAGAAGTCCCGACTTCATGATATGCATCAACAACAGTTTATAACTTTGAAGGAGAGATCGAATGAGGAACAAAGGGGATGCAGCTTTAGCTGAACTGATAAATGGCACACTGCCTTATTGCTGTCCTTCAAGGCGTCCTAATCCGTAAGCGGTTGGCGATACACATACTCACCAATGATCATGCATTCGATGAAACTCAGCGAAGCACCGAGGAATAGAATGACAGTGAGGGTGTCCACATGGATGTCTCGGCCCCATTGAAACTATGTCTACCCACTTGCAATCATCTGGTGTCGCAACGGGCCTCCACACTTTCATGACGTCTTCTTTTTGAATGGTCTGATGACTAAACTTAAAACTATGGACTCAGTGCCACCTTGATTGCTCATTTAATCGGCTAGTCATTTCGCATATTAGAATTTAAGCGTAATCGGCCATCATGTCCAAAGAACAAGAAAAGCATCGCTGTGTGGATGTCATTGCACATTAACAAACCGTTTCCTCGAATTCGTTCGCGTAGTTTGTGGGCTCGTTCAGGATACCGACTGATAGACAACTGACGCCCTCCTTTTGTCGACTACGTGAATCAATGGATATATACCTCATCCTCATTTAGGTGTCTAGAAATCTGTACCGACAATTAGCCATCCGCGGACGTTTGGCACCTTCGCCGATTTCCACGATTGAACTTGTGTGTCCAATTGTTTTATTTAAGTGAATACCGCTTGAAAAATTGCAGTTTTTAGAAGCCTATCCATCTTACGTTCCGGCCATTCCCCGTTTTGTTTTCTTGGCCATGTTTAGTAAAGTGACGTAGGTTAACGACGCCGATCAAGTCAATGTATTGTAAACACGAGTATAATAGCATACTACAGTGCGAGGGGAGGACACCCGCATTATGAAGTGAGAACGACTTTTCAGTATCCGATGCAAAATATGGCGCATTAAACTAGCAAACTAACTGACCATCCAGCCAGTCAACTGACGAAGATGTGATTCTTTGACGAGGAGGGAAGGCACTTGGTTTTATCGCAAATCATCCATCGTTGCAGTTTTTCGAATTCACAGCTTCCTCAACTCTGTAGGCTGCAACGCAAGCGCACGAAGGCTGCCTTGTAAAGATCCTCTCTTTGCAACACCAATGCAACACGAGTATTTTATTTACTATTCAATTCTTCTGCGAGGCCTTGGTTTACATCAGGACCACTGAGTAGACCATGGTTGGCTAGTCCAAAGCAACTCATTCGAGCAAATACCGTGTTCTACCTTTTCCAAGATGTTAAATTACAAGAGCTTAAGCCATTGGATCAGATAACATGTATTGTTGCGATGACTTTGCACAAGGGTAAATGACCTCCTCCATTTGTAGCAACATACTAACCAGCAGTAGTGCAGAAAGCAAGTCTCGTCTACAAGCGAGGGGTTGCGATTTTGGGGTCCAACTTGCCTACAAGCAAGTTCATTGATGTTTTATTCAAGCGAATGGTTTAAGACTATTTTTTCTTCTTATATTTTTTGTCACTAAATGGACACTCTTTTCAGTTAGAAAGGGGAGAACTACTTATTAATCCAATCTCCAAAATCTTCTCTATTTGGTGAAAGAAAGTGGAATTTTTGCCCTGATCTAGCTTACCACCACATCGAGGAGGAGCATAGCTGTGTTGCGAATAGGCAGCCGGCAGTTTCTCTCAAATAGTGTGTAATACCTGGCTGATAGATTTTGAGACAAACAAAATCGCATTACCTGGGCACATTTATGTCCCAAGAGGAACATCAAGTTGGTCCCTGGTTTCGTGAGCCTCAATGGCAGATGGAACTATAAGCCCCAAAACATCTGTTTTAGAGATGCAGATATTACTCTCTCGTTACCTCGAATGCTCCACTTCACTGAAATGCATTGCATATACCGATCACAAGGCTCCATGATATTGCGCGGGTTCAACCAACAGGTACTGGTTTTAGTTCCGGGAGGATTTGTTTAAAGGCACATACTTATTATGGATTCTCGAAGAAGTAGTTCGTTGCTGAACATGTTGGTAAAGCCGAATTAAGGAATGGGTCAGCAAATGGAGCTTTCTCAGCAGTTGATGCAACATATGTAACTCCTTAAGTGAGAAGCGGTTGATTACGCTAATCTTGTGGCTGGCCAAAGGCCAATTTTTCCGAGGAGGAGGTAAGTACTTGTCCTAGTCATAAAACGTAGATAATTTGCCTGCGTATTAAACGATACGGGGTATCTGCTACCACCCATTCTTCTTGGACCAAGTGTCTTCAACCGGAGCTAGGAGGGAAATCAAATATAAGTTAAAGCCTTAAGTAGGGACGCTTTTCTATTTCCTCTTTCCTGTTTGTGGATTTTACTTACCATCTGATAGGTCTAAGTTACCGCGGATTGCTTGGATGTTTCAACCAATGTGACTTAACTTGCCTTTGTTATTCACTGAGAAGGCTTAGATACAGGAACTTACCGGATGGGCCAATGTTGGGATGAAATATGGGTGAATCGAAGGTCGCATCTGGACGAATTTTAGGATAAGCAGGACAACACTATATCTAAAATTAATTATTATTTGTATAAATCGAATAAAGTACTTGAGCAATGTTAGGTGCCTACTGCATTGCAGACGTAACAAAATTGCACAGTTATTAGTATTAACAGAGTCTTTCTTAATACTCACTTAGTGCAGATACAAATACAAGCAATAGATAAAGCATCGAAGATTGTACTGTCAACAGGAACTCTGCATGCGCATTGTAACCGGATTTGGACCGCAGAGAAACCTTGACCGTCATCTCATCGATTCCCACAATGGACGCCTGGCCGTCGGTTGAGGCGTTATCCGGATGTAAAGCGCTTTGCATGGGCTATGAAACAAGACGCTTGAATAGGGCTGCGATCGGTTCAAGCTCTCCACTGCATTCAGTGAAACACTTTCAATTCGCCAATGGCCTTTACGATGCTGCCATTGCAATGCGAAATTAAGGTGACTGTAATTCTAGGACATGTCGAAAACATCCAATGTAACAGAGGATGGTGGATCCCTAAGCCATATCAAAAGCAAGAATCTTAAACATTATTTAGACGAGCGATGAGCAGCCTTTGAATTCCAAGACAAGATAACTCGACTAGTGAACTACATGCAAGTGATTTGATTAAGTAGTCAATTTGAGTGATTCTGAAGATATTGACGGGATAAGTGAAACCAACCCAAATAAGTTCGCTATTAAGACTCACACTGAGTAGAGTAATTGACGACTTGTTCATTTCACGCATTGCAGGGCATTCCCAAAAAATGGTAACTCTTAATTTAGGTCACTGAACTACTCTTCTACTGACTACATCCGCACATCAGGCTGCGTCATCAAGTGTCTGTTGTGATAGCTTAACAAACCACTGTGACTGCAGGCAGCAAGCACTTCTGGTTGGTGGGCGTGAAAACGCAACTACAATTTTAATAGCCCGCTAACCCCTAATGCCTTGGAGAATGGGTTCACGTGACTGCTCATACACATGGGCGTACAATTATCAACCGCTCTACGCACTTCCTCAACAATCTGCAATCAAAAAGCTTGGAACATTTGTGCTCTCTTCGGAGTGCAGCACAAAATACTTTTAGTCTTTAATGGATGGCCACCTGTACCGGGTTGGCGATGCTCCAAAACCACGCATACTTTAGACATTTTGCACGATAGGACAAATGCATAAGCACCCCCTTGATATTAACATAGGTTCCTAGGCAAATTTTATTTTTACGCTTGGATGAAATTTGGTTACGACACGGATGGGTCGAGTGTATTTTCAAAGCGGTTCTGCCCAAGAGAAGAAAGGAGAAGTAACCAGCCCTTTTTACGAAACGTGAACACCAATTAGGCTCACTCAAAATAAAATCAAAAATAAGAGTCGAAGTCTAGACTCCCGAACTTGCAGGACTGAATAAATGAATCAGGCAAAACTTATAGCGTTACTGTCGGTCGGTACAAAAGAGCTGCAGATGTAGCCAGCCACGCAGCCGAGGAACGGTACTACTTCCAGTGCATATAGGGATACAGCAGTGTGGTTTTATGGTCACGACGAGTTAATCCGCTTTTTCTGCGGCACATTGATTCTCCAGGTAATGCAGCCCTTCCCCTGTTGTCATTTCTGCCTCTAAGGCTAGTAAAAAAGTGGATCTTCTTATCGATAGTTTACCTTCACAAAAGTTTGTGAGGGAAACTGCAGCCTTAACTTACGTATAACAAAAACATAGCACTGCAACACATTTTCGAGATTTTCTGTTTCTTATTAGTTTCATTGCAGTTTCAAAGCCCCCATTAGTATTCACTGCTGTCCACTGAATAAAACCTGATTTTAATGCTCTCTCTTCTTAAAGACATTTTACTTGGTCAGCTGTCGAATTGACAATCACAATAACCCTCTTGAAATAGTTCACCTTTAAAATCAGAGATTGTGAGCAAAACTTGTAAATTTACAAAGTTAAGTTGCCTTTAGGAGAAACCAACTAGATCCATTTTTTAGCGATGTAATTGCAATTGGAGCTTTACACTGCATTTACATCATACTTTTGCCCATATGAATGCTCATGCTGACTTGAATTCCTGGGATCAAGGAAACTGAAACAAGTCGTCTAGACTGAGGTTTAAATATTTCTCGCTAAAATGCTATGATGTTAGAGAGATCCAGTTTATGCTCAAATGGGGTCCTATTATACCACGTGCCAAAGTTCATACCTTTTCAGCATAGCTGTCCTTAGGGCAAAATGCGTATTAGGGCTGAATGCTGTTGACCGTCTACTGGGTATATTCTTCATAGCTACTCGTGAAACAGGTTGAAGAGTCAGGTGATGGACATAGTCTGCCACTTGTCAAAATGTAGTACAAGATCGTTCAACCACAACTAGAAGGACTGATGTTCAAAAGGTGTGTAAAATGTCCTGTGAAGCCGAGAGAGACGCGCCACTGTAGCCTTCAAGCGCTAAATACTACTTAATTACCCAACATTTCTACTAATTACTCAGCAAAAAAAATACAATTTTGGTTCGGGCAGGAAAAGGTATGGGTAAATAATGTGCCAGATAAAAGTTTCAGAAAATAGAAATTCGAACCACGCGAAACGCATTGGGAAATGGGCGATCACCATTAAGTGAGATCGGCCCATCGAAAGGGGCTGCTCATCAAATTACACTTTGAGCTACCTAATGGTGTAATGGCCAATGGCAATCCATGTAGACGGATCAATGGACCTTGTTTAATCGCATGTCTGTTATTTGCCTTTTTGGTTAAATGCGATCTCTTTTGCCTTTCAAACATTGACGAATTGAGGCAAGCGCACCATTTAAACGGGGTGATACAAGTGTATGACCTCCTCAACACTCTAAGTGAAGTTCGTAATTTAAAGCAGCAGTCTGACACCTCATAAACTCTCAACCAAGGAAAGTGCGATACGCCTTGATACATGCATGTATTAGGGTGAGGCAAATGTTATACAAGTGGGGAAGCAATGGGTTTCCAACTAGCTCGCAAGGTTGGTAGAATTTGACAGTTTCCCTAGGCCCCTCTTACCCTATACTTCTTACCTAAACAAACACCCATAGCTTGGTACCTTTAAGCAGGTGCATTTATTTGATTCCCACAAAACAGAGTGAAGAAGGTGAAATTTCGCTCAGTGCTCGTCTTCGATGGAAGGTCAGGGAAGAAAATAAAATGCTGCAGCAGGGTAGGATGTGTTCGCAGGTCACGTGCAGTCGGAGCAGGTGTCAATCCTCCTACAACATTACCAACCAGTCACTTCTCTAACTGTCAATTCCAGTAATGTGAACATTTCCAGCCCTCTTATGACCAATGGACACGCTACCTGTGAAAGCTGTCAAGACCAGTAAGGTGGACATGGTTGCTGCTTTGCTGTTTGCTGGTAAGATACTAGATTTGTGTTTTCAATCGCCCATTTCAATCAGGTAAATTCAAACTTTTCCACATGTTTTCTACAAGCTAACACAAAACTCATTGGATCTTAATGAAGACGGTGAAACCTGTGTTGATTTTACACAACTAATGCCAAGGTGGGTTTCACTGACAGTTTCGCCATCTTTTATTGTAAGAGACTTGCGCATTCTTACAGAAATTAGGCTAAAGCAGAAAGGAAAGACAGCAGAGACGAATTCATCCTTTGCTTAGAGGCCAGGGATGCCGCGAACTTTGTGAGATGATTTGAAAGGCTTCAGTAGCGAGGTTTTATTAGTATCTCAGCAATCTGTACTCTATTTCAGTTATTCGACTGCAAATATCATCACAATTTATGCTTCCTTTCATTTTCTTGAAATGAATTTTGTTAATGGTCTAAATGGAGTACTTCTAAATGGATTTATAGAGGTTTCGTTTTCCTCCCAAAAATGTGGAGAAGAAAGCGCCTTAATGAATTCCACTGGAGGGTTTAGCATTGCTAAATTTTTTTACTACTGCACTGCCCTTGCCAACATCCATTAGCATGAGCTCGTGCTTCGTGCATGCAATCAAAAGTATGGCCTAGATAGCACTTGGTGCCTTTTTGCTCAACGACTGCCCCTTTATGCGAAAATACATGTTATTGTGATAACTGAGCCATGAGGGTGAGTGATCAGCTCATTAGGACGTGAATTTGGGGGGTAAATTTGCCTCTAACATTGCCGTCTCGCAATTGACCGCACACTGTTCAATGATCCAGACTTGCTGACAATGCATTGGAGCGGTGAAAATCACGACTCTCAAAAACCCCTTCAATTAGAAAGATTCTTAAGCCCGGCCTGCCATCCCTAAAGATGTCAACTACTTAACTGGATCAGAGTAGTTTGAAACTTTTGTGGCTTCAAAAGGTGAGATCTGCAATAGAATGGTATAATTCTAAGGTAAAAGTGCTTTGATTTCGCTAAAAAGCAGTTCAGAGTGGATGGATCAAAGTAGTGAGCGTAAATGCTGTTAATTTGGGAGTCTTTTAAGTTTTTAGCTGAACCTTTAACCTTTTGGAAGTGCGAACGAGTCGTTTCTCCTACAGAACTAGTGCATTGTATGCCTTGAACTAGCCCTTTTCAGGTATTTAAGGTACCTTACACGATCAAGTCGTGCACGTGAAGTGACAAGTTGAGATTAGTGTGAATGGGCGGATCTGTAATGTACTTGGTCGGATTCATGGACGAGGTTTGCATTGTTAGTGGAAGAAAGAAGACTGCCAGAAGTCACAGATGCAGGAGCCACCCATCCAGAGAGCTCCGACGAAGATGCTAAGAAGTAGGGGATTATAGAATGCATGTTTGGTTGAATGTGCCTTTTGGACGAAAAACGGTCATTGCAGTCAAATCTGTGACTGAAGTGGTGTCATTGACTCCTGAGGATGAAACGAACCCTGAACCCAAGTACCCTCAATTTCATGCATACTTGTCCATTAAAAGGTATCCTCCCGTAGTCATTACGCTCGGTTTAAGGGTGTGAAGCACATTAGTGTTGAAACTCCTTTGTGCAAAAGTAAAAACAAGCTCCCAATGTGAAACTGTTGGGAGAATTCGTTAAGTTATGCTTCATTTTAAGCATGATATTGCAAATCCCTAATGGTCATATCATCGTAGCAGAGGAGCTGATGCATCTTGCCAATGTGAGTGCATAAAATGGCTAAGAAATGCAACAGCGGCTCTGCGTTGGCTACCTTACATTTCTTTTATTAAAAGATTAAGAAATGGTGGTAACGTATTGTGAAAGGCTAATCATTTTAGTCAAAATAAGCACCACACGCCCATCTGATGTTAATGCTTCAAGTTCGTTGCGGTGGGTAAGGTGGTAAATGTGGTTTGCTGCGTTACTAAATCGCCTAGCACAGCTTATAGGAGGAAATTAATTATTTCATATTGGATTAGACGATGTCAAAATGGTAGTAAGGCTCACCTTGTTATTTGGAAGTTTGTACTTTAAACCAGCTACAAATAATAGACTTAAATGGAATATGCACGTGGAAGTGGGAAGGTGGATGCTGTTACTATGTCGGGTATACCTTTGATGCATCAAAGTTGTTATTAATGCATATAGTAGCACCGAGTTTAAATCACAAGATAGGTTATAGATAAAGTCAATTTCCTAAGCAGTCATAAGGAACTACATTGTTTCAAAACTGGCATCACCGGTAGGAGGCGAAAACCGTCCAGAATCATCGAAAATTATAGCAGTGGTGAAACACTTCATAAACGTTGGACACATCCGATACATTAGAATGTTATTTTCACGTGGGCAATCCAGGTCAGACGACTGGACATGTTGTGCGTGAGCCCTCGAGACACACTCCAGCTCATGGAACCGTCAAACCTTGAACGTCTTGTGAGGTCATATGTGGAGTGGGACTTACCCATCCGTTTAAATAACATGGTATCTGGGAGTCAATGTACAAATTAGCGTCCGGCTATCGCATCTGCCATGTTCCCAATAGAACAAAGGTAGTCCTTCAGCTCAACATCCGAACTGATTCAATTGCGTCGGTTTAAGTAAATGGGTAGTTAGTGGAAGAAGTATGCTCGAGCTCATAGCGATCCCTACGGCTTCGAAGCTGTCAGTCACCACCACGAATGCTGGTTATCCGTAGGGTTGAAAAGCATCCTTACCTAAGAGTACGAGTTCACGAGCGACCAAATAACTTAACAGTTTGGTTTGGAATTATCTCATTCTCTACTTCCTTCCTTCAGCATCTTTCTACTTCCCTCGATTTCTCGTTTTCACTGTTCTTTTAGAATGTACGACTTGCTGAGCATTGGCGTGGACACGGATGTCTCGGCAACTAGTGAATGGATGCCAGTCCTCAGCGGAGAATACTAAAATTCTGCATTCCATTCCTTCTCAACCACGTTGCGAGGTCAACGCAAATAACCTACAACAAAACAGGGGCAACGATACTCAGTAGAAAGCGTGAAGCTTAATTGTTTACTAAGCCAGGCAGGTAAACTGCTCTACTTCCATATCTACGCAATGTGTAATGTCTTGACATTACGTTAGTTTGGATGTGATGAAACGAACTCTCCTCCTTCTTCCACGTTGAGCAATTGTTGTCTGCATCTTTGACAGTTAAGTAGACATATTTGGAGAAAAATGAACCAAGGCGCATGAGGCGAAACAGTTGGTCGTTCTGGGCTCCCTTCCGATACGAAAATGTAGCACGGAGCATGGAGTACGCGACGCAACAATGTCTCAATAGTCTACCCTCCTCAGACAGGCAGAAGTAGCAGGCAAATTTGGTCGCTAGCACATGCTCGTAGCAGATTTCGTTTCCATTTAAGGTGTCTCTAGTTACCATGGCTGATTTAATGGAGACGTACGATCAGTATAAGCTGTGATTAGCGTGTTAAGGTGGAGTGAACGCGAAAGATGCCATGATGCTCTTCACCGACAATGGAGACACAAGTGAGTTTCGTCGTTCGACATCAAAGGGATAGATAGCAAATGGAAAGGCATTTGAAACCGTCTCTTAACTTTACTAAATGATGGGACATAATAAGGCATGGACCCGTGAAATCTACTTTCACTCAATTCGTTTTTTTAGGCTTGCACACTGTGGGACAGGCGAATTCCAAGGAATGGTGACGCCTATCTAAAGATAAAAGCCATCTAGCAGGTGAATCGTGTGTTTTTTTTGTACATATTAATTTAAGATCTGGTTAATAGCAAGTGAATAACTTGCTGTTGGAACACCTGAGATGACCCAAAATGTTGTCGAACCTATGTATTTCTTCCCCACTTTTTGACAAATCCTTTAAGGAACTCTTTGGCTGTTTTGGACGCTGAGATAGAATTGGGCCATTTGTCATCCACCCTGCAGATAGCGTCTCGAGTGTCGAACTATCCACTGTGTTTTCCATGAGACCCGTGACCTGATTATTAAACAATTTTTGCGCTATAATGACGATAAGGTGGTACATCTATGAAGGAAAAGATGTAGGATCACGAGGAGTAAACTAAGGTAGGTCATCATCCTCTATTACCCATGATGATTTTCCGTTCGATATGAGTTGTACAAATGAGCTGAAATGTTTAAATCAAACGTACCTTCTCTGAATTCAACCATCATCCACTGGCTTGATTATTTCAATGAGATTATTTAAAAGTTCTCCTTTGGTGGTCATACCATTGGTAATCCCGACAGTAGATTATTACGATGGTCGCTAGCACATTGTTTTTGAATCAGGCTAGTCCAGGGCGCCTACTACAAATCTAAGCAGCCAATAAATTAGAGCTTGATATGCCCGTCGGCCTACGCTAAAACACATCATCAAGACGTTCGCCACCTTTTTGGCATCACCCTACCCTCTTGTAATTTGCAACGATTGTCATGGACAGAACCTCACATGTAAAGTGCCTAGAGAGCAGTATTGCAAGCCTTTTTAGAGCAGCATTTTTTGGCTAGCGGAGTTTCAGAAATTCATTCTGGTGAGTGATGTATCAGGGAAGAACAGGCAGCACCACAACAGTGCCGGTTCAAATGCTATGGTAGGTAGAGTTCGAGTAAGTGGTTTATTTGAGAGTTGGTTGTTTACGCGATAACTGCTCCGATACAATGGTGATGTTGGAGCCGTTGTCTAGATGTGGGTATGACTGCTCCCTTACTTCAAATTGTCAGTTGCGGTAGAGGGCTTTAAGCTTCCTCTTCTTTTCTTTAACTCCTCATGGTGACGGTGGACGAAGTACAGCTTCTCATAGCGTCGCTGCAGTTAGTATTGCCTAAGGGTGCAAACACCTACAAAAGTCACTATGACTGGTAGAAGGAGTAGAAAAAAAAAAGAGGAAGAGGATAAGCTTGTTTCCAAATATCCGAGTTATTTCATGCTTGGCATTTGATGAGGTCCCTGTGGCTGTGAGTGGTGGGAGACAAAGGCCCTTTTTCCCAGTTTCTTTGTTCATCTACAGGGCAGCATATTTCGTGGTATCCCTATGAAGCATCTCGGCTGTTTCTAGTTTTACTGTTCTCACCGCCATGTGGAAGTACTCTATGGAGCAGTAATGGCAGTCAGTGCGGAAGAGGATCGAGCTGAAGTGCCACTTAGTGGCGTGGATAAATTTCCTCCGTCGACGATTCTCATATGATGCCCTTTGCACTCGTTGCGCAGAACGATGAGTAAAAAAGTAACAGGGAAAACGAAAGAATGATTTTCTGTCTATCTCTGACATTGACTTACGCACTCACGTCCCTAGAAGACATGTCCAAAGTGTCTGCGTCTAGTGAATCATTAAATGGTACATGATCCTCGAAATGAAAAATTGGAGGCGATTTGATTGATCGACATGCTAAGCGAAGCGAAGAACAGTGGGATTTCAGATATTTGTCCTGCTCAAAGCTTGCACAAAGGGATCACAGTTTACCTACTTCAATCAAATGACCTTGGCCCCAATGGTTCTGGGGTCAAATGATTTGCCTTTCTGTAATGAAGAGGATGCCCTCAAGACCCCAAGCAAAGTTATGAATAAACGTGGACTTTGATGAAGACGTCTTTGATTGCCGACGCCCATGCGTAGGCGGAGGAGATTTGAAGCGCACGTATGAGCCTGCTTGTTTGTTGGTCAGTAGTGCTGCGAGTGACTTGTTAACTTCGGTCTGTCAGTGAGCATCTCAACTAATCAGGAGGAACTGAGCAAGAATACGACTTCTAGAATGCTTGAAAATTTAGCCATATAAACGGGTACCTCTAAGAGATCGAGCAGGATCGTGTTACATGGTTTGCAAACGCCTCTAGCATGTAAACAGAAATTGGATAAATGCTAAACTTTCTAAATAGTACCAATCCAATGGAATGTCTCTTCAAAGGTCTAGAATTGATGTGCAGTTATTAGGAGCAGGGGCACACTGGACAAAAAATAAAACGCTAAATTTTTACCCGTTTATACCCAATCAGTAAGTAAAATTTATGCACAAAAGTATGTTTACTGAATCCTAGAGGTGGATTTTAAAGCAGCTTTTTTGGTTAGCCATTTTATCGCATCATAAAGTTCGTGTAGCAAAAAAAAGCAAGTCTTAAAAGTTCCCAAAGAAAACTTCTGCAGAAACATAAGATGGTAATAAATGGGTTGCTGAAAAAATGAAGTTTTTATGAAAAAGTCGAAGCAAGCCTGTACTTTGCCATTTATTGGTTGCTCAATGGGTTCCTCATTCAAGTGTCAAGAATTTTTCATCACGCGATGCTCGAGAACGGAAATCCTGGATGGTACCAAGTGATTCCAAGAACAGGGACTGAATAACAATGGCGGGGCCACTAGAAAGCCCATCCCATCCAACCAGGTAACATTGCCCAGATCCATACCCAAAAATTCTAACTTGAAACCTGAAAGCGCCTACAACAGCCGTTTCCTTGCATTTATTTGAGTGTAGGGGAAGTATGGGAGTGTTTGCAATTGCACAGTTACTAATGCTAGTGAAAATACCCTTTATGGGCGCACTAGCAACTGCTGTCTTAAAATAATGGCAAGTCACACTTGTGTTCGAGGCGTTACAAGAGCTTTGGCAGCACAAATCGCCTTATGGGACCTTAAACGTGGTTGCATACCGGTGAGTTGAATCACCACTGCCTCCACCACTCTTCTAAATCACGTACTTCAATGGGTTTGGGGTGAACAATGCTTACTTTACGCTTCGCCTCTCATGGGTGAGGTAGATTTGCGTCCATTCCTATGTGTGGAGTGTAAGATGAAGAGAGCATCTGTGCACATGGGCGACTTGTACCTCAATCGTCAACGGCATCGTGCGGCGCTCAACATGTGTGTAAAGTGCTGCGAAAGCACCAGCAACCACATCGATGCATTGTTCTCTTACAGCGCTGACATGCAGCCCACCCTCAAGGATGCTATTGTTGCGTGACTGCGCTCTTGTTTAAGGAATGATGCCTTAGTCCCACTACTCTCAACACCATGACCACTTGAAAACTCTTCTGTTAACAAACAACGACTACAAATGTAAGTTCTAGAACTATCGACCACTGGACGAAATGGTGAAAAGAGTGAATGTTCACCTTCGCGTGGTTGTCTGGTTTACAAGTGGAGCAGCCACACATCGAATGAAATTACTCTGAAGGTTCATCCACTTATAAACGACCCGATTCGTCATAAATCTTGTTGATACTTCTTACAACATCACTTGAGTATTTTGGAACTGTTAGCAGCTGATGAAATACAGTGAAGAGGTATTTGTTAGAACGCATGGTCAATAACTCAAGCTCTACGGATTCTACCACGCCTTAATGGCATGGCCTTCCGCACACGAATTTCGTCTTCCGGCATTTTTACACTCCATGAATCAACCAAACATCCCTATAGAGGATTTAGAGGTGTGCTGAATTATCTTAACAGAGCTGGATGATTTGCTCAAAGACATCATTTTCTAGGCCTCAGAGAATCATAAGTTTTTATTTTACATTTTTAAGTAGGATAACTGCCTAGCGTCAACAATCATCACTTGGGGAATCAACAACTTGGGCGTCCATGGAAGGACAATGATGGGACAGTAATTCATTATCAAAAGTAGATTTCGGAGAGGTGAGAGATGCGAGATATTGCGCTATCCTCCAATTCACTTGTCCTGACTATTTGTCACCCACTTCCTTCTTCCCCTCCTTGTCCTCTACCCATCGTACAGCTGCCTCGGAACTCTGCCCCATGCAAAGCCAGCACAGCCTAACGGAGATGAACAGTGGATGGAGCAATGGACGTTGACCAATGGTGTGCTTGTTTGTATGCTGAACGCTAAAACGCAAGGCTACTTCTCACCACAACTGAGGCAGTGACGATCCTTCATTCGTATTTAATGCACCAATCAGAGGTGGACAGTGATACGCTAAAATATTCTTCAGGTCTGCTTATTTGGTTTTAAGAGTATGTAGGTACCTCCGTGGAAACATAAGAATGGGTGGGTGAAATGATAAAGGATTCCGCAGACGAGGAAAAGGGGAGGCTAGTGAATAGACTCTGGTTTGCTCAACTGATTCTCCATTATGTCGTGAGTAAATCTGGGTTCCAAATGGGTGTGATGGTAGCAGAAAAATTGGTAGAACTCTACCACAACATCGAAGTCAAAGATTTCTTCCATTAGCTTAGGCTACGGACGATGGCACACAGCGTGTGTGGATTCACTGGAAAATCAAGGATAAAATTTCACCAATGTTTGCAGAAAAATTTGTCAAGATTTTCTGATTCCTTAAGTAAAATAAAGAAATGATAAAATGACAATATCAAAATGACAATGCGGGATGGATGTTGAGTGTTTTGAAGTTTAGCCTTTCATTGGAAGAACTTTTCAGATCTATGACCTCTCTTTCCCCTTTCCTCAACGGTAAAAGTACTTCTCACCACACAACGGACAGACATGGATAAGCACTTTAAAGTTTACCTGCTCTTTTCTGAACAAACGTGATTACACGTAACACTAACGGCTCGGCTCGATTGACCGACACGGAAAGGAGTTGCATCGACCTTACAACAGGTGGCGTTTATACGTACGATGCTGGTTTCTTCTTGGGCAATTGATGTGCCTTTTGTAGAGTTGGATCCGAAGGTTTCACAAGCAGAGCGGTTGTAACAAAAAAAAAACCCAATTTCAAATTCGCAAACAGCTAGCATGCTTGGATTTTTACCAAACTCCTACCACCTGCCGAGATGTGACTTAAACAGTATTATTAGCAAAAATGGAGCCAATTCAGTATGGTTGAGCCCACATCCTGTTGAGCAAACACAATGCTTTGGTTATGCAATTGGTACTATGCGTTAATTTCCATATTTCTCTCATCTACCTCCGGTTTCAGACCTTGGAAATGCCTACAAGGGATTTCAACAAGTTCTCTGATTAGATCATTGAACTTGGTGCAGTGATGTGCCGAGACGTAAGAACTTGTCATCTGCGCTCGATTTTTTGTGTCCAAACCTTAGAAAGTGTCGATAAACGTCTGACACTGATACGGTGCGAGGGTGGTATAGTAGTCGAAAGGTGTCTTCTCGTTGCTCATACCATCATGCTTGCATCAAAGGTGACATCAACTTTCCTAGTTGTTTTCTGATTTGGAAAAATATGCCGTTGGGGAGAGTGCCCATTATCCTTCCCAGTTAATGAGTGCAAACCAACTACTTCATTACGCCCGTCAAGTACCAACCAAAGTTACCCTTGTAAGACGAAAAGCGTTTCCTTCACAGTAAAAAATGGGGTCTTACGGAACGTACAGATGGAATTTCGGAACCGAATATTTTCATTCATTTTCGCTACCAGATGTTAGCCAAATGGTACCCTCAGAACGGAATTCATATTCGTAGATCTGATGAACTCCAATCGCATCCATGAGATAGCAGACATTCCATAACATGTGGATTTGAAACAAGAGAAAGGTAGGAGAGAGCACAACCAAGTCTGTTGTATCAACAATCCGACGCACGTCAACACTTTGCAATGCAACTCATGGCAAGCCTTGGGTCACTTTTATGTATACGCAACAACGCAACGCAACAAGGCTCAGCTACATGATCCCATTCATACGAGAAGCAAGTTTTACAGCATTCCAACACATCTTGAAGCAAACACCTTTCACGAGCAGCTGCCTCCAAGCAACAAAACTCCCCCCATTATTTGTCATAAAATCGGTTTATTATAAAAAAATCGTAGTCCACGTGTTCTATTGGATGCACTGGACAGACAGGCAGTATTCCGAGAAAACTGATAAGTAGGCAATGAGGAGGTCACAAGGAAAAGCAAACACACTGCCATACGCAACTACGCAAACATGCACACCCATACGACGTAGGTCATTGGAGTGCTCAAGGGTCATATCGAAGAATGTTGGCCGACACCACGACAGGGAATAGAAAGTCGTCAGGAAGACGGAGTAGTTCGTAAGGTGCATTTTCCACCATTCGAAGGGTCTTCAATTCCGAGGTGCATATCTGCGGACGTCTAAACCGAGCACTGTCATCTCCAGGAAAAATGACAGTCCCACCTCCTACAGTGGCAGTGCCAGTGGCGGTGACGGGATCATCCTCACCGACCTGCTCCGACTCCTCTGGTTCAGGTCTTTCAGCAGCAGTGGGGGAGGAATTAGGGGTACTATCACCATTATTCACGGCTAGAGTGGTGAAAGATGAAGGAGAGTAGTCCTCGTCAGCTATACAAATCACCGTTAGGACGATCTTTACGTTGTACTTCCGGGATGTACAAACTACACCTTCGGAATGCAGTGAATCTGTTGGACGAACCACGTGGAAGGCTCTAAAGAAAAGGAGTCACAATTGTAGCTATGACCAAAAGAAATGAATGGTTCGGGGATCAATCTCTCTTGTCTTTTAAGCTGGTCACAATCCAGCTCCCTTGGAACGCTTTAGCCGAACAAACCGCCTCGTTTTAACCGATCGGACAGGTCTTATGAAAGGAGCCTCGGTGATGACTCAAAATCTTTTATGGCACAGTCGTCCAAATAAAAGCATGACGCTTTGTTTCCTCCGTATGCAGAAGAAAACCATGGAAATAGAAAAGTCTGTCAGGGCGGTTGGACCATCCTAGGACAGGCAACTTCAAACCATCTCCATCCCCATCATCGGTGCCTCGGTACTACGCCTCCCACCGTTATCGTGCTCACCATCCCTCCAATTTTGCCTCCCGTGTAGTTTCACAGATATTGATCCGGAACGCAGCTTTTCACTAACTATCTACTAACCACATCTCTGGTACCGGTCATTAAATTATTTACTTCAAATTGGAAAAAAATGCGAGCTTTTCACAATGTTCACCTCAAAACATTGGAACATTCTAAAAATGCTCAAATGTGGTGATATGAAGGAATAAAATAGTCTGTATCTGTAACCTCAAGCAATCACATGCTTATAATCAAAAACTTCTTATCGGAAATGCAGAGAATCTTATTTACATTAGCGATTAGTACTTCTCGTTCGCCAATCTTGGAAACCTCCCCCCAACCACATACGATAGGGAATGGAGACGATAGTGCCAAAAGAACACGACCAGTTGAAACTTTCTGCCTGTCACCAGAAAAATGTCAAAAAAATCCCTCAATTGCGCTTCTTAGTTAGAGTCCACGATAGTCTCATGGTGTGTACGTAGTTACAGAAAATAGGAATTAAATCTCACCCGACAATTTTCCTTCATTCCTCGTAAGATAACCCAATAAACAGAACACTTTGATTGGACACATCATGTGCGGTAACCGGCCCCTGACATGTGGCAGAGATGTGTGACCTCAAACCCGGTCGGTGAATGAATCACTAGCAGGTAAATCTGTCAGGTCGCAGAAACTGCTTCCAGGACTGAGAGGGCGAAACCTACTTTTACTTGCATCTATCTGCGATGGAATCATCTTAACATAGGAATTATCCCCGGTAATTGCTGAAGTTTGGCTAGGTAAAGAGTATGCTGTTTTTCCTCTTCAACTTGACTAAACCTTAGAAGAGCGTACTAATTCAAATTTCGGGAAAAAATTAAGGATCCAAATGCATGCAAGCAGCTGCCACATTCGTAACCTTCTGGAAACAAACGGTTGCAGCACCATGAAAGCATGTAGATGGCAACAAGAATGCTCCAACAACAAATTGTTCAAGGTTGTGCGACAAGATTAAAAAGGATGGCATCATTTTCGACAGAAAGCTGAAGCAACTTTCGTTAGCCAAAAAAACCAGTGTCATTAAGGGAGATACAGACCTCAGAGAAATACCATCACTTCCCAGTTGACCCAGAGATACAGTGAAGAGCTCTTCTGATGTCAGAAGGTTCGCCTAGCGTAGGCATCAATTTCGCTTAGAAGCGATTCTAGTTTTTGTTGTGATGATTCATACCGGCATTTTTAAGAAATCCTCTTTGGAAAGCCACCCTCCCTTTTCATGAGAAGTCACATACATAATACAAGTGTGTATGTATGTGCCAATTTTAGCACTGAAGAGGAAGATAGTAGGCCTTTTTCCTCATTATATGCGAGCAGAACATTATTTTGACTGTGACCGGTTAATAGTTTATTTATAGATTCATCACTTAACACATTGAATTCCTGAAGTTGCAGGAATTCGTTGCCACTTGTCACTGATACACAAACACATGGTCTTCATTACAAAAGCTGTTGATATATCCACTGGAGGTGTTAAACTTTCCCTAGGAGCGGTAGCGGTTTTAAAGGAGCGACCCATTTCCGACGTAAATAGGAATCCACCTGCCAAACTTTTTGATGCTTTCAAGGAACATTTTAACGACTCTGATATTCCTCCCGTGCGGAACATGGCGGCACAATGCATCCGAATGCTTACAAGAGGCAAAGAAAACCGAAACTTGTTTACGCGCAAGTGGCTGATGCATCAGTCATTCTCTCTTGCGAAACTTATTTTGCGCAAACAGAGTCCCGAAAAAAGTTGTGCCAAACTGCCACTAGATGTCTCAGACGATTTCCAGAATGCCCGTATTCTAGTGCACGGAAATATGCGCCACCATCTATCTCTGTTGGTCCACTGCGACTATGCAGCATCGAAATTCCGATCGATTGCCATTAACAGGTGACACTGACGCACGAAATATCAAGGGGAAATTTTGATGATCTGCTCACGAGTTGTTAGGAGTTATTGCTACCAGTTCACGAGCTTAGACACTCACTACTAATGCGGAAAAGACGTTTTCCAATTTTCACATTGAAAGCTTTCTTGTGTTTCTATCATGACGCCTTGAAGAACAAGCCTCAGCACTGGTCAAACTTACCTGCGTCGGTATTTAAAAAGCAAATCCACCCCAAAGTGATATCCCGACCACCGCCACGTGCATGGCACTTCACTATCATTGATGCGGCGCCCAAGGCGTTCACATCTACGCCAGAACACCTCCGCCGACACATTGGACTGCGGTCCGGCGATTCCACGCTCACGCGATGTGGCCGATTCACCACGAGCCGCCGTCAGGAGGCTGGAGAGTTGTGGTGTTCGAATAAGAAGACTGTTTTGGGAATTGGCAGTAGAGCCATTGGCTGCTAGGTAGAGATCATGACATCGCAATTGTTGAAGCCACTGACGTTGGCAGGCTTTCTGGAGCCAGGCTGCAAGTAGAAGGAACGCAATAACAAAGGGAAGACACTGATTTGCTTCAAAGGATGCTCATGTATAACCAGGGCTTTCAATGTAGTAATTGTGCTCAAAAAGACACGCTGATGTGTCAAAAATAGTTCCACCAAATGTAGGTTACTGTCTATCGCAGTCTGGCGTAGCATTTGTTTTCAGTTTACGATCAGTGTACCAAATCGTACCGACAACAAATTTATTGAAATTAAGAGCGAAAAAATGGATATTAGATTTTTCTATATGGGAATGTTTACATTTTCTAGTTCAACTAATCAAGCATGGGAGCCGGCATCACAGCAAAACGATACAGCGTTCGGATTGCGATAGTTGAAAATGCACCGAGACGGGAAGACACTTCGTTAGCAGATTTTCAAAAGATGGCCAAGGATAAAAGTGGACGTGATGGCCTCGTGACTATCCCGCACTTCAACACGTGAGATGTGTAAATGACGCATGATCACAAGAGAAGTATCTCCTTCCGACACTGATAAATACAGCAGCTAATCAAGAACGTTTTCAAATTCGGTACTGTAGCGAGCGGTGAGCACTAAGACAACCTTTCCGTATGATGTCCAGAACGTTTTCAGCCATGCATAAGCTGCTTTTCAGGTTTAGATATCGCAGGCGACTGTCACAAAGCAAACTCAATTGCCACTCCTTGAATTTTGTCATTTTATGAGCCTCGAAGCCTCCGACTTGACCAATAAAACGCTTCATATAATTCTTTCAAAACGGCAGAAACAAAAAAAATACAAGACCGTCTTACAATGAGGCACAATGCCGTCACGAATAATTTGGCAAGTGGAACGAAAGTGAGAGATCACATGTTCCCATCGAATAGCTCGAAAGACCGGTGCATAGGCTGCTCCCTGGGCTGATTCCAGAAATCCTGCAGCTAAAATAGTGCAAATTGAACAAAATCATAGTTTCGGGATATTCGTCTAATTCCCCTCCACCCCCCTCCCATCTTGAGTCACATCAATATGCAATAATTATGCAAGATGACAACGCAGCGGATTTCGTGGCATTACTATTCTAAGTTGATGTCTATGCTAAGTGATGCTGAAAAAAAAAGTAGGTGGTAGATGGTTCACCGCACCCCAACAAGTCATATTTGTTCACTTTCTTCCGTGAGTGATGAAATGTACTATCTACCAAGATGAAATGCAGTTAATAATAAAGGGCGGTTTGTTAGCCACTTTCACCTCATCTCTAGCTTGTATCTCAGTTTACATGCCACACAAACCATTGATCTAAGAGAACTCTGAGTTCCGTGCGCCTGGGAACTAGCGACACCCATACATGGCTTTGGGTAGACGAGCTGCCTTACACTAGTTTCACGCATTACAAAAAGGCAAAAGGACTGACATGCTTTCAAAGTAATCAAGATCACTAGAAAAGGAGTACCATGTTATCACAGAAGACCGTGTGCCTTCAAGATGTTGTGCTACAAAGACTCGTAGTAGCCCTTCGGAACCTATTAAGCACATGATTGTTCATTACATTTGCCTACGTATGAGCAAGGCTTTAAGTATGGCACTTTCGTATTTGTAAGCGCTCTATCCTCCTATTTTAAACTATCAGGTGATTAAGAAAGCTCGTACTACTTAGAGTAGCTAGCCTAGATATGCACTGGTCTATCGGTACGGTGCCCTTTATTATCCCCTGACTAAATTTAAAAAGATTTTCGAGAAAAATCTTACAGGAATAAAAAACTCACCATCCTTGGCAAAGTATTTGTATGCTTCAGCGAGTAATTGTGAGCTACAGCAATACAATTTGTCAGGATTCAGTCTAAGGTAGAGCCACTAAAAAGCAAATTCACAAACATGAATACGAATTGGACATTCAGATCAATCTCAACGATTCTCAGAGTTCAGTGTAATTAAAGCTAACATTGGGAGAAATTTGTCTTAATTTCCCATGCAGAGAAAAATTTGTTTACTGAAAGTTTGAACCTTCTACACTCGGTCGACAGCTAAGTGAAAGCGACTTGCAGGTGACACCTCCGTTTTCTTACCCGAGCTTGCATTTTACACGTAAAGTAATTCAAAGTAAAACGAGATCGAAAAGGAAAGGTGGTGTCGCATTCAAGCAGTAAGGCATTGAGTTTGCGGAGGACGAATGTTCTCTGAGAACCCAGGAAGAACAAATAAACAGCGTCTGAGTCATGAAGGAAGAACCTAGCTTACAAGATAATCCCTACCATTTGCCTAAAAAGCGCATGCAGGAGAAAATGATACAGGGAGAAGATTCAGCGTATTTTCAGAAGGCTCCTATTTTTAGAAAGGAAATTTACAGTGACAGTCTTGGAATGAACCTCCAGACGCTTCAATTCGTGCGCTCAAAAGGCAGTACACATTGTATTCTACGAAGGTCAGAAAGTTTGTTGAACTGCTTGAAAGGAGGGAGCAAATAAATGTTTACACATTAAATGAAAGGGCAGGCCATAGCTTATTTTAAAAACACTCGCATCAATGATAACTTAGTTCTCACGCCAATGAAGGAGAGGATGCACCTTCTTGATCAAGATTTCATCCTCATGTAAAGACAAGTCAGTTCCACCGTAAGATTGCCATTTCCTTGAAGCATAGAAAGCTTACTAAAATGCCCTCAAGCCATTTAAACTGACAATATTATTGAGAATATTTGCACAAGCATGTGCTATCAAACTGTGTCCTATAGACAAATTGGAAAAAAAACTGGATGAATTTGGAGGCTATGATTATTTCCACCTCACCTTTAGAAGGCACGTAAATACGTCCTCTTCAAATTGAACCACAACTAATTTTGGACAGCTAACTACAGACTGCATTAAGGAAGTTCTAAAAGGGGAAAAAGTGGGTCACAGGTTGTTTAGAGTCCCGATCTCGACTAACATATCCGCATATTGCCTCACGGGACTCTTTTCATCAGTTCAAAGACAGGAGGACAATCTGGAAGGATGGTTAGGCTTCTCACCAACCAATTAACACAAGCCTGATTCAGCTCCGGTAGGTTGTACTTGGTAGCGGCTGCATGAAGATGGATAAGGGACTCCAATTTCACATGACGACAAAGAAAGTCACTACAAAGGCGTCGGATCTCATCCATTTGAAACCACGTCGCAGCTGCAAGAATACCGACCACAGTCTACATATGAGTGGTGAGTAAACACTCAGAATTTACTTTGTCAGTGAGAGGAACATAGTCACTGTAAAAAGAGCCAAAGACGATATTCAGTGACTCTTGCGTGATATTTTCGTCCAGAAGATTGAGAGTGATCCGTCTGTCACTACTCTCCTTCCAACCACCGTTGAAGAGAGCAGCGAAAAATGGCGACTGCTTGAGATAAATCCGATGAAGTGCCCATTCGTGGCCAAGAGCACAAATTATGACATCACTCCCTTCCCCTTTAGAAAACAGTTCCTGGTAAACGTGTTCGTAGGTTGAGCGAATACGTTTTCTATGTTTAAGAAAACCAAAAGAACTCAAACCAGCACTTTTAAAATCCTAGGAAATGCAACACTAGTGATCTATTTACCCAGTTGAACCTACATTAAAGGAGCTCGAAGTTCATCATCCACATCTGGATTACGCCTTCGTTTTTTAACAGGGTGAGGCGAGAGCATAAGAGAAGATAAAAGACCACCCATCGGAAGGAATCATACAAGACCACCCGGCCAATAGATCAGGTGGTTTCTGTGTCTTTGATCTACGCGCTCTATTAATGTGTAACAAAACGAGAACATATGGCATAAATCCAAATTGCTACTTGCCGAAGTACCAGAAATCAGTTAGCGAAATTTGTTCGATTGTCACTGTCAAATACAGAATGTCGTGTGTTTTGCATGAATAAAAATAAAGACACCAGAAGTTTAAAATTTCCTTAGTGAAATCAAAGTTATTCATCGGAAAAATTTTTATGCAGCGAGTGAATATATTGTTTAATAAATCAAGCTTTGAGTGAAAATTAACTATTTTGACTGTCTATAAGGCCTTGGTTCGCATATTCCCCATAGGATTAAATGGTCTCCAAAACTTACATTTGCACATTTAGCACAAGGCAATTGACCTATCTCTGGCATTAACCAATTACCTGCTAATTGATTTATGTGTCCCAAATCTACCATCGTGGTGCTAGCGCAATGTCTGCGTACCAATGTTGATATACACTCATCCATTCAAAGACTTCAGCCTCTGCAGAGTATGCTTTCACGTGCTGGTGTGCCGTACTTAGGCGCAGCATTGCATACTTCTGCGCCAGCTGTTTCGATTTACTAGTATTTGGCCTAACTAGCAATTCAAAACCTGGTTTTTGGTCTGCACTTGTGGACCTAGCAGGGAAGCAGAGTCGTCGCCGACATGTACGCCGAACGCCCTCCCGAGGTGCAACACCGCCGACTACAGATACTGCAAATCGGTCACCCCCACTTCTGCCTGCTTATCTCTTCTGCACACTACACCATCTCATTCGAACCCTGCAGAGGTCATTTGGAAGCGTATGCTACCCTCCTCTGAACTACCCACAGCAATGACAATGCGCCAGTTGTTGATGGATGATAGCGATCCAAAACAAGCATGACCACAATTGTGGAAACGCTTTGGTGTGAACCAACCGCAAGCACTGACGAGCGTCATGCCACCTGCTCCTCCCCACCCCTCGTTGGAGCAGAAAAAGTGAATTCGAATTATCACGAGTTTTCAACTCCAAAACCACTCCCAACTGTTCGTACCACAAAAATGACATTTGTTTAGCAGCTGCTCCAAAAGTGCTTAAAATGACCTCAGCAATTTAATCCAACTGTGAAAGGTCTACCACACTCCATTCTTGCTTCTGTTCTCCCCTTTTGTTCTCCTCCATTTCCGCACTCCTGGGTCCGAGAACAGCACGACCAACGCGCTCTGCACACGCCAGTTGGTCGTGCAAGCTCTGAGCCGCCTGTTTAACCGCCACTTCGTCCACCGTGAAGAGACGTTCACGTTGAGTCTGTCGCTCCTCATCGTCGATTCCTGTCAGGAAGACATGCAGACCTCGCGATCCTGCCGAAACTGGACTATCCAACTGTTCAACAAAATCAAAGACATTAGCTATAAAACTTTCCATCAACTTTTATGGTTCGATCTATAATGTCTGATAAGTTGACATTTTATAGAGCCCGGGCCCCCTCTGAAGTTAACAGGACCCACCGGCATGAGAACTTCATTATAAACGAAAGGACCTCCACACTATCACCATGCACGTGGGATCGCAAAAGATTGTAAAAAGCAGGAAATTAAATAATTAATCCAAACTAATGTTACTTCACTATAGGTTCTCTTGTTTAAAAGCGCCACCCTCAATCCCTCCCGTGAGTACTTCTCGGCTTCAGCTCTCGCGGGTTTTTTTATTCATCTTGAGCAAAAAGAACCGAAAATTTGACTTTGGGTCAAAAACACGCCATGTTGCATTCATGCTAACGATATCAACAATAACAAGGTGAGATTGATCGCATCATAAATTTTCTTCCCAACCTGGTAGATGAGATTTCACCTTCATAACAGTCACTTCGTTGCAATTGAAGAGAGTATGGCTACAGAAGGTGCCAGCCACACAGCTTTAATAAGAAATAAGACTGCTGAAGAACCACTCAAAGTAAAGTGCACCATGTCTTGACAAGGAAGAGAATAGCAACATGTCGTTACTGCCACATCATAGGATTGCGAGACTAACTTTCCAAAAGTACCATTCAATAGAATCCAACGTAAGTGAGCAAACAGGCTACTTACATCCATAAAATCAAATAAAAAGGGAAAGTCGTGGAGGCTAAGCGAAGTAACCCCGTATTGCGACTAACTTATCTCTCACCCACCTCTTGGAATACAGAGAGTTTGGCCTCCACAATTTCTTGCTCTTTGAATTCATTTGAGATAGCAAAATCAAGCGATTCTTCGAATATTCTTAGAGTTGCACGAGCCGAGGGATCTCTGCAAAAAAGAACAATTTTTTGCAAATTTCAAAATCCTACCAACTGCGTAAGAGGAACTTGAAGTAGTGAAGAAATAAAACACTTTAAGTAGATAGATGACGTTTTATTTCAGTAACACCATGCATGATGGAGAAAAAGGTTTTTTGTATGAATGGAATGAGGTGGACTAAAAACAAGTGTTTAAAAGGACATTCTAGAAGCAATCAAATGACACCAAATTTTTGTAGCGCTTAATAAAAACACCGTAAATTTTTTTACAGGTGCATAACAGGAGAAAGGACCAACCTGTATGAATAGAAGGCGAACTGACCGGGACTGACACAGCACCCACCTCCGTAGGCACCACCTCGTTCTCTAAGTTATTGAACCAAAAAAACAACCAAAAGAACAATTGAGATTGGACAAAAACTTAGCGTGACCTTTGGGAATAGCAAAAGCTATAGTTTTGTTAGAAAAAAATCAAAAAGGGATTAGAAAGAATTGAGTGGGAAAGATGACACGAACTTACCGGATAGCTGTGTGAAGGAATGCTGAATTGAGAAGCTTGGACAATACTCGGTACCTGGAGGCATAAGAGCAATGGAAAAAATGTGACGCTTTCTTTGCAAAATACAGAAGATTGAATTAACTTTTGTTCTTTAGAAAAAAACTCCCTCCGAGGTCAACAGGAAAACGAGTGAAATCGAATAATTATCGAAAACCTACACCTCGAACGCAAATCATCTGACTGTTTGCGTGCATTACGCATTGAGTGAAATCCGAGATTCATTTATCTAGCAAATGCTACGGAGTCAAATTGTTTCAGATGGAATCAAATACATGCAGCCTTGGGTCGACTTCCATTTGGCTGTGTCAAGTCAAAAGCAAGTTAGATTTGCATCATAAAACGTCACAATTATAAAGGCTTCCATGTTACATTGAAGCGCAAAATGCCATTATAGGTAGCAAATCATCGTTTCCAGTCGATTACCTCCTGAACCAGCTTATTTTGACATCCAGACCCAGACGTGGAACAGTTTGGCGATGTCGTACTCTTGCGCTTTCGCCTACTTTCCTGTCACTCTGATACCTTGCTTGCACCTGATAGATGTGATTCTACCTTCTCCACCTCATGGACCGAGTTTAACTTGGCATCAAAACGCTGGAATTTCTTCGCAAACTCAGCAATTTGGAAACTAGAGAAGACCTCTGCAAGTGGTCTACAAAGCTGTTTCTGGTTATGAATCACTCAAAGGTAGGTAGAGCACATTCAAAGGACCAACGTGATGCAAGCCTGTATTGTTCTGAGAAAAACAGAACCTATCATCCGTGCGAAGACCACATATGCTCCGTCTGAGGGTGAGGGGGGAAACATCGCCTCATCCATACCCTTGACTTCCATATTTTACCAACAGTTTCGCTAAACGATGGCTATAATACTTTCTTGACGCTAGGCAATTACATAGGAAATGGAATAGGCAGTGGACAAATAAAACTTACGTAGAAACGGAAGTGGTAGCCAGCGCAAAAGTCTCTGCCACCGAGCACGTAAAAAGTTGTCCAAATTTGAACTTATGAGCGTATGTTACAAACTCGTTTGTTGAGCCTTTTTCAAAGAACCTGATTGCTAGACACTTCACCCATCAGATTAAAGCTTCTCTTTATTCGGCGGATTGAGAGTCCCCATTCCAAAATGCAAGCCTCAGGGGATTCAACTTACACAGGAAACTCAGGAGAAGCGTAGTATGGTGCGGGCAGTGCGAGACTCGTATAATAGACGGAGTAGGGCAGGGCGACGAAAACATTTTTCGACTTTAGAGCAGGCGGATCAGGAGTGAGCTTCACTTCCCCCTCTTCAACCACCTTTAAAGGTAACGCTGAAAGAAAGGCTTCCAGCTGCTTACAAGCTGGCGCCAAATTCTCTTCTTCTCCATGGAGACTGAACCTAGTGAGATAAATAATGCAATAAGGAAAATGGAGAATTTATGCGTTTAGCTAAACGCCATGCACCTATAAAAAGAACAGACCGAAGCCTCGCCTGGCGTAGTAAGAGGTGGTCGGCAATAGCACGCATTTTGGCAACAAAATCGTCGAAAGCTCGATCGCGTTCCGCTGCGTCTGAACAGGTTAGTTGACGAGCCGCCAAAAGGCGCATGAAAGCAGCCTGCTCGACACCACTCCATACTTCGGATATTCGACCGAGGGAGCAGAGATTAGCCGACGCACGACGCATCGCGAAGCAGTGAGCTGTTGAGAAAGGAAGCATATTCTTTAATTATGGTTCTTTTTAAGAGTCATTCTATAGGTGAATAAATGGACCAAGTCTATGCTTTCTGACCCAATGGCAGCTTCAGGAACGACCTAACTGCTGCCTAACTGCAAATAGCACCAGCTTAATGAGCAGGCTAGCCATTAAGGATCAAACCAAAAGTAAAAAATGAAGGCTGAATACCATAGCAATGGATAAAACCTACTGAAAGCCGGGCAACCGAAACAGAACAAACCTGGTGTCGGTTTCAAATTACACCTTACCACTATGCGAAAGCGCATTGGCCGACCACTGACTCGCAGCATCGGCAGCCAGAAGTGTGGATATGCGCGCCCGATCACACCAATCGTTTGCACTTAGACGCTTATATAACAGTTCCAGCATCCGTGGCACCCTGTCAACTAGACAATACGCCGAGATGTGTACGTGTCGGGCGCAAGGCTTCGTCTCTGCCTCAGGCACAGAAAGACCAGCTATAGCATGGGGACTGGCGCAGAGGGAGCCCGTATGGAGTTCTTGAAGCAGATCCATTTCCTGATAGGTCAGACCGTCCGCACCAAGTCTGGTATGCATAAATGTCAGAATAGGTCGTACCTTACAACAAGGGTTCGACGGGAGTAGATAACGAGGAGAACTTACTGGGAGAAAAGGGATGTGAAAATGGGCAAATAGATCAGGAGGTCCTGAGGAAGATCGGAGATGTTGGCGAGAGCATGCAGGTAGACAATTCCATTTGTTGGTGCCTGATTCAAATTAACTGACGTCTCACCAACTGTCAAAAGAGAGAAACACTTTACCAAAAAGAAGCCTCCAAGACTGAGAGTTCGTTCACCTCTCCGGTTAGGAGAACTGGCATAACATCGGTTATGCCCGAGTAATCCACCCACCATCTCACACTTCAAATGCGTCAGTTTACCCCCAGAAGATAGCCTACGTTATGCATTCGGAAGACTTCAGACGCAATTGTTCACTTGCTAAGAACCAAGCAAAATACTCACGTACTCAATACAGTACAACTGGAATGTGCAAGAAAAGCTCCTCCTTTGGAAGCAGCCAAAGGGAAGCCGCGAACTGCCTCAAGACCTGCTTGTAAGAAGACTTCATACTACACTCAGTTACAGCTCTCCACCATCATTCCTTCTAACTTGAAATATTTCAAAGACCCTAAAGTGCAGAAACTATTTAAACGCCTTCATTGCATTCTTCCGAAGGTAATCTTTTGCAGCAATGAAGAGATTAGGAGACGTGAGGTTGAAAATGTGAGCATGGGCAATAAGGTAGGAAAGCATACCAGACGGCAACAAAAACACCCCGAGTCTCATCCGATTAAAGGCAAACAGAGGAAAATTCATTATCATTTATTTGTCAAGTCTGGTATTTAATTCCTTTTGATCCCAAAATACGACACTTATTACGCAAGCTGAATAGTACAAAATAACTACAAAAGAGGCGCCTTTTAGGCGAAAACGCCAAAGCATCAACTCACTTGGCATCTCTGTGAAGGGCTCAGGCCGGCACTTGGGCGGTATATCAAGGAGACTGAGACAGGGTAAACAAGAGACGTCCTCCTTTGTCTGATTCTTCTGCCTCTCCGCTAATTCACGTGCTAAAAGATGATGATAAGGAAGTGGTAGAGATAAGTTACAAGTTTTGAAGACAGACAATGCAAAAATGACGAGCTTTGGAGTGTTAAATTACGTAATCGAAGTTGTTTGATGAAATCACTGTATATTACACATTGTCCAAATGTTGTACAGTGAATTTTTGGAGAAAAGCTTCTGCGATTTTGAATTTGCGTCTCAATTCTTGGACACTCATCAAAATAACAGGAATATAGTAAAGGACATAAAAGCCCATACCGTCGAGTCAGCAGACTGATACAAACCCATACCTCAATAATGCGTGCGCACACAAGCACGTGCCCCGCATTGTACGAATCGACATAAGCCACGTCAATGTACTAAGCACTAACCACATCAACGCTTTTAATTACTGTCCCTTCCTCGCTGGCAATCAAGTTAACCAAATGAATGAGAATTTGACTTGTAATACAACAATGAAGAAGATACGACGAGTCCCTTCTCTCAACGTTAAGACTTTCGAATGTTCCCTTGCCGGCGAAACGAAATCGATTGAACGAAAGAAATGATAGTAAAAATAGCTTCCGGATTTCATTCTACCCATCCATTACAGCGTAACCTTGATCATCAACGATCGTTGTACCATTATTCGTCATTTCTAATGCATTTTAGTTGGACACGGTCCTTTACGTAGGCTTCTTTGGCCTTGTTAGTCTTCACAAAGCATGGGTCTTCTTTCTATGTCTTCTTGAGCGTGAGCACTTCAGACACAGGTCATTTTCTCTATCAGTGTGTGGAAAGACTGGTAGGTCAGCAATGTACAAAGGAAATGAGAAGTTCACCCAAAAACAGCCAAATAACATGTCGCATATTTCGAACCCTTCGAAGAAATTGAAACAACAAAATTTCCCCATTTATTTAATCCTCACCTTCGAGAATAAAAATGATCAGGAAAAAATCAACGAATTTCACGAACCCTCCTTAAGCGCCTCCTCTTTTTTCTCCGTCGACATTCCGCCAACGGCTTTTTCAAGTCGCTGAGCCTCCTCCACCTTCTGCTTCGCTTCGAACTCCGCATCAGGCAGCATAATTACACAAAGACGATGTGGATTTTGCAATAAGTAGCAACTAATCAGTTTCTGCAGCATCTCCGGATCTGCGGCCAACTCTGACTTGAACCGGTCCACCATTTGTTGCACCGAAAGTCCTGTCTGCACATCACCACCGTGATTGACAATCCCTGCCAGGCCTAGAATTACTTGTAGACCAAATCTTGCGCTGTCCTCGCGTAGCGCGATCTCCTGCCGATGTAGCACTGCTTCCACTCGCTCCTAAAGGACCAAAAGTAGCCTCCAGCTCTTACCTTCGGTTACACCATCAATGCTACTGGTATCCGATTCAGTAGTGACTCTGCTACAAACCTTAGGAAAGCCCGTTTTCACCGTCTGTGCAAGTATTTCCATCACCGCGGCCTCCACTCGTTCAATGTCTGTACCGGATTGGACGCCCTGTAAACCAACGTGGAAACAGGTGGTTCGGGTGCCTCGGTCCATACCATGGATTGGGGGAGTCCAGTCTAGACCCAGACCGGATTCTATGAGACCTCGGTAGAGAGGTGCGCTATCACCCTCAATCAATAGACAGAGGGCGATTGAGAGGGCGAAATTGGTGTAGATGTCACAAATGCTGCAAGCGAGGGAGTTGGGGTGATGAATCAGCACTTAAATAAGCGGTCGATTTTTTTAAAGTCTATGTCAAATGTAGATAGAGATAGTAACACCAAGTAGCTAATTAAATGATATTTAAGAGAACTCCAAAAAATGGATACGATTCAATCAACCCAAAGCTTAAGGACACGATACTCATTTTCTGAATGAGTAGGCTACTGGAAGATCGAGTCGTTGGGTTACGCCGCGAAAAATGAGAAAAACTAATATTCTCTCTTCGTCCAAACAGTGTTCAGAACTAAGTAGAACACCCAAAATTTCCTTACCCAAGGAATGCGAAAAATTGACCCCAAAAAAGGTGAACAAAAGGAGAAACATGGCCACGCATTAATAAAATTACGCGTGAAAGCCGACACGTTAATATAATCGGATGTCCACAAATACGGTGGCATTTATCTTACGAATCACTTCATGAATTTTACGCGATTTCAGGCTCATAACTCGTCACCAGTTAAAAAAAAACAAGAATATTACAGCCCAATTATTTTCAATTCTACAGTAGCAGTCGAATTAGACTATCGTAGCAATTTTCATTTTGGAAAAAAGGATCTTAAGACAGAAAAGTGGATTTTGACTTCGATACTACCGACTGTTTGGTTAAAAAAGACATACTCCATTAGAGCAAAGCTGACGGAGACTACGTTACTTCTGGAGGGATCCGCAAGAGTGGGATCTGGTTGACAGGTCAGCTTAATGCGCCTCTGAAGGGTAAGAACACAGACAGAGACAAAAAAAAAGTTGCGAAGAGACAGACACGTAAGCAAATAAGCCAGCTGATCATCTTGGTGCCTACGGGTTCCGTCCAACGAGGTTCCAGAGGTACTTGAGGTGAAGCCGGCTGAGCAGTGAATTTGGATAAGCACTCGATGTCCAGGGCTTCCAGACACTCCTCCAGTTCGATATTTCCATAGGTGTAAAAGCTGGAAAAAATGCGATTTCGTAAGGTCTCAAATCGTTTAAACTATTACAAACCAATGCTATAAGATGAAAAAAAGTACAAAAACTCGGACTGTTATTCTAAACAGGCATAAAATTAGATACTACTGAACTAAAATTCTAGGAAGTCAGGAAGCATTACAGTCAATTGCAAATTCGAAGAAATTCTGCGCCAAAATATCCTATATAGGGCTGCATTTTGGTCACAATTTAGACTACAGTAAGTCACCCAGTCGTTTCATACCAAAGAAAGCTTTACTTTTCATGAGAACATAAACTTGAGACCAACGTAAATTGGACATCTAAAAAGTTTGCAACTCAACTGTCCCTATAGGTGCCGAAGTCGCGGAAATACGAAAATTTCATACAGCAAAGACCTATTATGGTTAGGCTTGTCCAGTTCCGTGCCAAATAAACATTGCAACAAAGGAATCAATGAACACTGGTCAGTTTATAATGAATAACGAATAGAGGTATGGAGAAATATCATCAGATGAATACGGAAACAAAGGTAGTATCTTCATCACATCCTAAATTTTGACATGAGATCTTCACAAGGGTAAGTTTTGAGGCAGTATGAAATGTTCCATCGCCTCGTCATGCCGAAAAAAATCTCCTCTAACACCATCAGGGCGCAAAGCATCGAAAATGTGATTTTTTTATTTTTTAGCGAAAAATATGCTGCGAATTTGAGTGATTCGTCATTCAATCAAAGTGGCTATTTAATTCATTCTTGGATGCTATGCTCTGGCATCGCATTCAGCAAGCTTGAGGCAGATTTCGTTGGCTCAAGTGACCAGCAGCAAGTCAATCACTCTATTGCACCCAATTCTGCTAGACATTCACTGATGCGATACAAAAAACATCTCACTTACGTGGCATTGCTTGGATGATAGAAGGTACTATGGAACTTCTTCAAGGCCTCCAAACTTAGACTAGGGATAGCATCCGGGTGGCCTCCGCTGACATGACCATAGCTCACTGGCAAAAGGTTATTCTCCACGGTTTGAGCCAGAAGGTTTAACGAATTTGACTATAGAAGAAAAACGGGAAGAGATGAGAGAAAATAAATGAACTTACGAAGACGCCCTTCATCTCGTTGTAGACTACACCCTTGAGGAGCAACTTGGAGGAGGAGTCACACAACCTCTCTGGCTCCAGACGCCAACCTTCCTGCCTACAACAAATACCATTGCTTCAAGTTGTAGTTCCATTTCCCATACACTTACGTGGGTGCAAAACCAGAAAGTCGAGAGGGGCAATCCAAAAGAGATGAAGACCATGCAGTGAAATAATACTAACGTTAATTATCTGCTACTATGCAGGACCTTGTAACCACAAGATTTGGTGACCACAACGGTGGTACTAAGTTCTGCATAGTATGCAACTAACATTAAACCCGTATGCCTCATGACTGGAACGCTGTTCGCGGTTTGAATATGTCAAAACCCATAAAATAGGTAAAAAACTGTTTTCATTCTTATTTTGAATAACTTTGACTTCCTGAGATATCGTAGACTGTCTAATCTTCACAGTGTTGTCAACTATTGTCTCATTATGAAAGAAGTGGGGAAAGGAACGTCAAGGGAACTTTTAATCGAAACTATTGAGGGGAAAAAAGGAAGAGAATTGACAAAAGGACTGCTTTTGAATGATGGTACCGGAGATAGTGAACTAGAAACATGTAACAGTCCATTAAGCGTGTACTCCTAGGATCTGCTTGACCTGATTGTGCGATTTGACTTGGTATTTTAACTTAGACTGTAATGGCCCAAAAACAAAATTTGTTTCAAGAACTATTTTACTGTGCTTTTACGTTAGCGAGACTTCTACGAAATTTGTATGGATAAACATTCTTCGGACAAAAATTTTCCAATCTTATCGACTTAACAATAACATGGAAATTGCGACCTTCAATAAAAGTTATTCATCACCAAAAGCTTCTCAGCACATATCTTTAGCCAGTAACCAATTTTACAACCTAACATCCTTTTTTCGGCAAGACAACTCTGAAAATTCCACCTCTATAAAGTAGTTTTCTTCTAAAACCGACCAATCTCTTCCTCAGGCAATCGTGTGATTGTCTAGTGCCGCTGGGATGAGAAAATAACTCCCCCCAACCCTCAAATGAGATGGCAAGATCTTGGGTTGAGAAATAACACCCTATTTGGGTTGATTGACTGATCTCGACTGTTTATGAAGTTCACTAGGATATCTTCAGCAAGAAGTGAATAGTACTTTCACCCTTAATTCGTTACAGGCAAAGTCTTACAGAGAGAATCCTGTCACAAGGCGCAGATCGCGAAGATTTCTCAAAAGCCGGTAATTAAAAATCCGTGAAGATAGCTTAAGATGGAGAAGTACCTGACTTATAGCTTCCCAGAATTACGAAGTAGCGGTGTAGCAGAAGACTAAAAGGCCTAGTCCTGTCTCAAATTTTTACTCACGCAACTCTATGAAGCTAAACCGGAAGCTTGGCTGAACCTCAATACCACTATACGAGTAGCACTAAGCACAGTTATAAGGCTAAAGTTTTGAAAATGTTGGCGAACACTCCAACCGGTCTTCCACAAAGTGGAGAATGTTGCCCCAACCAAAAATAGGTTTCGAGGCCCTTCAATTCCATGTCAAATCCTCCAACCGATAACTTAAAACAAAGGTATGTCAAAAACTGACATCACATCTCAGTTTATAAGCTGCATCTGTGATGCTTTGTTTGTTCGGACTGCCAGTTTTGGTCACTTGAATGGCCATATTGTACAAGACGGGCTGGCTGACCCTCGGGCCATCCCAGCAGCCCCAACACCTCTGTTTACAGAATATAAACATTCTGCCCTAGCATTATGTCCTCTTCTGCCTTCAAGGAAGTCTCAGGACGCTACAGCATTGTATTCAGCAACGAGTCACAATGAATATAAAATGGCAAAACAACGTATTTCATTTTAACGCATTAAATGGCCACATGTATATTCATTTACCAGTTACCCACCCAATTGCTTTGCGTGTTTGTATAACTCGTGCAGGGTAAAGCTGAAATTCTAGGGACATCAGCCCCAAAAATAAAGCCATTAAAAGAAAATCCGAACGGCCAGTTCCAGATGGATGCATAACATCAAAAGCCCCGAAAATAGCATGGCCGAAATATACCAGGGCAAGAAAACAAAAGTCGAAGGCATTTGTTCAATAAACCAAGTGTGGCAAAAGTAGGCAGAAATGAGGAGTAATTGCAGGCCAAAGAACACACACCCCGTTAAATCATGGCATAACGTTACTGTCAGGATTAAATTGGCCTAAGTATAATGCTAGAATTTCACTCACATGAAGTCCATCTTTGACAGATTTGGAAAAAATGCCGCATCAACGTAAACGGAGAGGAGATTCTGGTAGTCTGTCTCGTTCATAGTGCTAAAGGGATACATGGTCCAATCGCTAGCTAGAATGTAGCAGATATTAGACGGTTTGGTTGAATACCTGTATAGGCGTTCATGAATGTAGCCTGGCTTCGACGTAGCATCTTGAAGAAGGGATCACGAACGGGGTACTTTTGTGACCCGCAAAGCACGGTATGTTCGAGGACGTGAGGCAATCCGGAGTCATCACATGGGGTGGTTCTGAACTGAACACTGTAACAGAAAAATGGTCCTTAATTAAAAAGGCACAACAACCGAAAACACCGTTTGAAAGTAGTAACAAGGACAAACCCGAATGTTCGATTGGGATCATCTCGAAGAAGATGAATCAAATTAGCTCCAGATTTTTCATGATGCATTTGTATGACAAACAGACAAAACTCGTCAATGTTAAAGGTCTAGAAAATGTAAAGCAAATAAAGAAACTACTTTCAACATCCGAAAACCACGAACAACATTACCGCAGCTTAGAGCTGCGAGCCCCCCCGTCATTCTAACGGATCAGTTGAAACCCAGGTGGTCAGCGCAAACTGAGCGCCTTACAAGAATTTTGTAGCAGCGCACTCAAAGTGAATATGCTTTTGTTCTTACAAAGTTATTGCAAGCATCATTTTTCAAACAGTGATGTCTTTTATGTAACGTTGCACTTGCGACACAAATTTACTCTTCTATCCAGACATCTACTTAAGGCAATTTCAAATGCTAAATACTAAATTGTTATTTGAATCTATTAAAGATACCGAGCGCAAACGATCTGAATCGACTAGCGTTGTCGGGTTAAAAGCAGCTACGTTCTTTGGCGAATGTTCTAGTGTTGATTTAATTAATTTAGCACCTTAAATACAAAATCTACTAGCAGAGGAATACTCCATAGACTTTGTGCACTAAGAAGGGGTCAACATTATGGCGGCCCGAAGCTTCTTTAAAGGCAAAAGAAAGCATAGTACTAAAGTACAATATGTATTCAAAATATATTCCACTCGGCTAGAGCAATGTGGCCACCTAAGTGACCGGAATCGGCAGTCAGAACAAACAAATTATTGCTCAAATTGCTTTAGGTAATGTGCCATCGACATAAAGGGAATTTTACTACTAATGTGCAGAAGGACCGAAAAACAGGAATTGCAGAGTGCCGGACAGATTGATGCCAAAATCTCGCGTGCAATTACAGCTCAGATTGCACTGTATTACACTTCAAAAATTTAAATTTAAATGCAACTCTAAAGGTAGAATTGTAATTAAAAATTAAAATAAAACGGTGCCCTCTTAGCTTGCAATAACCCAGCTAACGTATTTTATGTGTGCAATTATTGGTTTGGTGTGCCCATGCAGACACAAAAAATCTCCTTAAATCTCCTTGGTGATAAAAAACATAAAACTGGAGTGAAATATGTGTAAAAGAGTGGTTACTTAATTAATGGTTCTGATAGAGGGGCCACTTTGGGATCCCGCAATCGTACCCTCGCCGGGTGGGCTAGTATCCGAGACGTGCCATTAGCTCCAAGCCCAAATGAATGTCAAATGTATGCATTCTACTGAAGTATTATCTCTTCTTTTGTTTTTTTTAAGGAAGTCCCAAAACGCCATTGGCATACAGAAGTGACTAGGGCTACTGACGTGTTCCAAAGGCCAGGCCACTCAGTGCAATGCCGCAGCCCATATGGCCCGATGTCGGATTCGAGAGTTAGTCAGCTTCCATAGACTTCCCTGAAGACAGAAGGCATTATGATGCTTTGTTTGTTCGGACTGCCGGTTTCGGTCACTTGGGTGGCCATATTGTGATAGCCAGTTGGCTGGCCTGCGGTCCACGCCAGCAGCCCCAAATCCCTCTGTTTCCAGAATATATGTATTCTACCCTAGTACTATGCGTTCTTAATATGTGTGTTCGGTGAACAGGTGAGATTGGTACTACTGGCGCGGTCGAAAGGCCAGTCAATCCGACGAGGGCAATATGCCCACCAAAGTGACCGTAAACAAAGCCGGCAACAGAACAAACAAGGCATTGCAGTAAGGCTGGATTTTTCATGTTTGATTCTTATTTATTAAAATCCGGTTGAGGTTGGAGAGTGTGCTCTAAAATTTGACTTCTTCACAGTTTTAAAAGGCCCGCTTAGAAAGCCAAACCAGTACGGCTTTGAAGGATTCGATGTAATTTCAAGTCCACAGCTGCGGGTGCATTTGACTTTGATGCAGTACCTGGACCAGAATTATTACGCCAAAAATTCCGCATTTATCTTTGTAGACACACCGGTAACTATAGTCAATTGTTAGACTTTAAAGTCGGTACATTTTAAGCTCGCATTTCATGCATATAGTGCAATTTTTCATTTTGCGCCTTCAAAGGCCAACTCTTTCTTTGGTGTTCAGAAATTACAGAATCGTATTGCGACTGCAAACCATTTAAATTATTCGATCAAAAAGGGCATTGGAAACGTCCACATCAAAGTGGTTATAAGCGTCATTGTTTTTCGCTGAAGTCGAAATAAGGCAAAGCAGTGAACTAAGTGGCATGCTATAGAGTGGAAGCATAATTGACAAGACCTGAAGTGCCCGTGTCTTTCTACACGCGGTTGAGCAATTCACCAGATCAGTGCATATTGTATCATAGCTTTGGAAGGGATGAGTGTCAAAGTAAAGTAGGTGCATTTAAATATTTAATTATTAACAAAACCTTCTGAATGTTCTCCCAAAAGGCGTTGGGTGGGTTTACAGTTCTGCATTACACAAAGTACCTCGTGCATCCGGATGTTTAAACGAAATTCGCCAGCTTATTAATCTGGTGGTTACGTTGGAAAAGTGTCCTCTCTTGAAATGCTTTCAGTTACAGAGTTCACCAGTTTCTTACCATTTTAAATGGGCAATGAAATCCGTAAAACTAATGTGGGCCGTAAGTGGGTATGCCACTAATAGCTGGGCCAGTAAACTAATAATCACGTTGAAAGCGTCGAACCAACAAGACGGTTGCCAAAGCTGTAGGGATTAGGGTGCTCAATCAGTTAGGCGCATCTGTGAAAGTATGTTTGCATCTCTCAATAGTCCTGTTGGAGAGAGTGATTTTTCTCGTTGGCTCTCCTGGGTACGGAATTTAAACAAGTTGGGTTATACCGTGAGGTGCGGAGGAAGATATTTGAGGCAAGTCTCGTGTGTGCGTAAAGTTCGATCTTGCCAACAGCCTGCGAAGCTACCTGCTGACATTTCGGACAACTTTGAACGCCTCCGTCCAAAGTCGAACATTAACAGACAGAGTGATGAGGGGTATGAGTTTTGATCAGTCAACGCAATGTCACTTTCAAAGTCACGGGTCGACCTAACAGAGGTTGGACCGGAGGTCTCAGCAAAGAATGCTAAGTGGAAGGAGAGTTTTGGGTTACATGCAGGAAGGTCACATTCAAAGTCAGAAGCAGATATGTCTTCTGGAAAAGGCGTCGAAATCAAATATGCCCGTGGCACTTGGGTTTTAGCAGCCCCTCGTGGTGCCCTACCGTAGGAGGTGCTGTTGGACATCTTTTAGGCACTACTTCGATTGATGAGGACTAGCGATAAAATGACTGCTAGTTAACCCCAGAAAACGGCTCTATCGACGTTTTCTTACAAAGGACACCTTTAACTTCCTGAAATAGCTTTCTGTTTCTAAGTTCGGGAAGTTTTAGAGGTTATTTTGTTGGTCAGCGTCCTAGCTAATTTCCTCTTACTGCTCCATGTGTCGTGGTGGCGTTTGAAACGCTGATATCCAAATACGATTAAGGTCGTTTAAATCAGTGCAAATACGTCACGGTGGAAGCACTCGCAATTCTACACTGTCCTGCATGTATAACCTCAGCCTTTCTCAACTTTCCGTCGTCGCTCTTTGTGCTGCCTGACAAGTTATTGGTGCACGTGCTTTCAGTGCCCTACGTTACCTTACGCTTCTAGGAACAACTTAAACAATCAAAAGTTTTAAACAAGCAGAATTCATTTATTGGTTCAAATGGCCGTTTAAAATTCGCCATCAATAGTTAAAATTAGGCAATTCTGTCAGTGAGGTGCTCTTTGAATTCGGCACTCTCATCTCATGAAATGCCAATTGAACTTAATTGTTGAAGGCGCCTACAGCGCCAGAAAATATTCCCGTTCTGATTCTACTACTGCTACTACTTCCCAAATCCTCTAAAATTTCTCGTTTGTTTGTCTTAACTTAGCAATTCTCAATGTAGATCGACTTTAAGTGTCCTATCCATCGCCATACGGTCACTTCCAAATCACTGTACTACAAACAGTCGATAACAGGATCACTTCTTGCCTCTGGTAATTAGGCGGTAATTAAGAAGCATGGATCACCTTCCAACTTACTACACATGACGTCTCTTTACTAATCTGACTGGCCAATAGAAGAAAGGACCTCGTCTGCTCTAAGGAATGTGATTCAGTTTCTAGATCACTGAACCTTCTCACTTAGCCTTTAATGAAGGTACGGTACCATAAACTGTCGCCCATTTAGGATTAATCACGATAAGGATGCAACTTGCTGAATTGCATCAGTGGCCATCTAAAAGGCCAAATGGCACTATTTGTTCAATAAATGCTTCTGTGCCTTACTCGGTGATGTTGACAATTCTTCATTCACAGTTCCTTTACTACTAGTAATAAACGATCAACCAGAAGGCCGAAATTTGCACTGATCCTTGACTAATTTACCTCTTTACAACTGTCTTATTAAGTAGGCCTGTTTTGTCTGGATATTTCTACTCTGCAGGCATCGATGCCTACCATAAAATTATAAGGTGTCCAACAGAAGCGGCTGCGTGCCTTATCATTCTTTGGTGGCTGTCCTTGCGTAATCGGCTGGCTCTGAAGATTTTTGAAAGAAAGAATTCATTGCTTACCAATAGTTCCTTCTGTTCTCAAGCAAGTGGTTCATTTCCCTTTTGCGTTGTGAAGATCGTAGTTAAGTGATCAGAAAAAAAAGCTTATTAGCTCCACTTTATGTTCTGTTCAAAATTCATGCAATAAACACGTTTTTATGTCGGCAATAAAGCAAGTTTTAGTTTGGGATTATTATACTTGCGTGCGGAAACAAACAAATATTCGTAGTAGCAATATCTTGTTAGGCAAATAATTAAGTGATGGGGACGACTGTAACCGTAGGAAAGAAGAGTTTCTGTTCTAATTTTTTGGAGTTTTCACTCTTACTGGCTAGCCTCCAGACACTTTGAAGTCACACTTCTGTTCACACCCTCCTGATTTGTTGAGACAATTTTACTTGCCTTTTTTTCAATATAAGGCCCAAGTTTGTTCAATAGTATAAATTCGAGGAACAAAGACCTACCGGCATCTATGGCAGTCTCCACCAATCGGTTAGCTGCTGACCTTGTGTGCGTCAGCCTTGGTTGCTTATACACTTCGGAAACAAAGATGTCCCTACGATCAAGGGATCAGAGGCGCTAGTGCTTGCATACTCTAGTTCACATCAATGAGAAAATAGGTTAATTACCAAGTCGAGTTAACGCTGAAGCCCCAAATAATCACCTTTTTAACATGACAATATCAAAGGTTTCACTTCTAGATAAGGTATTGTCTTTAGAAGCACAAGTGAAAAACATGACTTTACCCTTTCCGGCTTTCAAATGCCATTGGAAGGTGAGAGATAGGAAAGGGCTAGGAAGGTGATTGGAGAGAACTATCGCTTAAACTTCTCCGATGGCGGTAGTGAGGACCCAGGTGGAATTGGCAGAATAATCACTTCCATTTTACAAGCTCTGGATTTTTTAAAAGTGTTTTGTATACAGTACAATTAACTGCAGTAGGTCTTAGCCGCCAATATCAGGCCCTCGAGGATTAATTATCGAGAAACACTTGTGCTGGCAGTGGACCATATAGGCGCAGATTAATAACCTTTTTTGAGCGACCTAAGTGATTTCCGGCTTAAAGTGTGCTAAAATTTAGTGTACTACACGTAGAACATGATTTACCATTCATGATGGCGCCTAATTATAGGTGCTTTATTTGTCTCATCAAATGGTGGAGTTTAGTGGACCCTGCTACGGCACCTTCATCAAAGGGCACTGTTGTAGTACTTTGTTTGTTCAAACTGCCGCTTTCGGTCACTTGGGTGGCCATGGCTGGTCTCCGAGCCATGCCAACAGCCTCCAATCCTTCTGTGTCCAGGATATACGTATTCTGCCCTAGTACTGTGCCTTCTTTTACCTTCAAGGAAGTTTCGGGACGCCATTCTAGAAAGCGAATTTAACGCGGTTGGTAAAGCTGACAGGCTAAAGTCACATCCATCAGAATCGTTCAATCGACGCTGATAAATGCAAGGTTATAAAAGGCGGAAGTGACAGGGCAGTTGATACAGCCAAATGTATCAACAATAGCGGAAACTTCCTTTTTTTGACCCTCCAACAAAACTCCGCCACAGAGAAGGGTATTCAGTCGCTAACAAAAAGCTAAAATTTTTCCCCAAAGGTATGGTGGGTTGAATAGTTCTTAAGGTAAAAATGTGTTTACTACACATGTTGCATCACTGGTAATATCACTTATTAAAATGAATGGGAAAAGTGCCGACACATTTAATGATACTTTCATGCTTGTCAGACCCTGGTGATGTGCTCCTTTTTATCATCTTTTTCAGCGAAATCGTAAGCAACCCTTAGCTATAAAATGGTTAGCTTATTTTTTGTGCGTTAAAAATTAAGCGGTTTAAATTGCTGTCAAACAGGAAGGGCCAAATTCTTTGTGTTTTACCTTGCATTTTGAATTCTTTCTTTCCGTGCTAATTGAGAAAATAAGCTTAATAAATTAACCAAAATCTGTGGGAAAGTTTCCCATAGTCCTGACAAGAAATTTCGCTTCTTCCTTTTGTATTCATCAAACAATGCCGAGCGATTAAGGCCTTTGTGTAGTGGAGGGACATCAACTGAAGGAAAAGCTGCTTATGCAGAAGGTGAAGATTTTCCCAAGGATTCCATTTAAGGGGGGTTTTCTCACTATCATGAAATTTAATAAAGAGTAAACTACCAAAACCCACTTTCTTTGGGCGGTATAGCTCGATAAACCAAACTGTGGAAAAGTGTACAGTTTTGTGAGATGGTTAAGATTGTTTATGTAGAGTCGCTGAAATGGCGAAGACTGCTTTCGTTGATATTGGTGAAAGGCCTGCCACCTTTCTTTTTTCACGCATTCAGTATAACTTTGTGGCAAAACAATTGAAGGCACTGGGCTTCTCGGTTGTCTAGCATTCGGAGAAGGCGCAGTGCCACAGAACATTGACACATCCCAGATCAACTAACTGATTGCAGTGGTATCCAATCACATTTATCAGTGAGATACGGAGGCAAATTCACTCTCACATTTATTTGATCATGGAAACAGATCAACGTGTCGTGATGGCCACAATGTGTCACAACAAAACGCTCACACAAGCGTCGGTGGGAGGTAGTTCGCCAATGAGGCCAAGCAAATGAACTGCGCATGCATTTAAAACAGATGAAGAAAGGTTTAGTGGAGTGTCAACTTGCTCTTCACTTCCTTATTCCACTTTGCAAAATCGCGTTCAGCATTGTCGATAGTTTGCTAATCAACTAGCTGACTGAATGATTAATTAGCACTCGACGAGAAATTGTTACCACGGTTCAAAGTTCTTTGAACGACCAAACCTATCACCAGCTGTCCTCAAGTGATCCTCTCCAGAGCTACAAATTTTAGGCCTGCATTATTTGCCTCGCCTGTAAAAGACCCTCTGATTTGTGCTTGTGTGTTACTCACAAGGCACTTATTGTGAAAGCTAACCTCGTACCACGATTACGATCTAACGAATCGAAACAAATTGTCAAGAATAATGGCAATATAAACTTCTGCCTCCAACACAGATGGGACTGGTAATTTTCAGCGGCCAGACGCATTCACGCGCCTGGAAAACGGGAGGGAGACGTTTCCACACCCTATCCTCCTGCTGCTTCTGATGATGGCTGTCAACATGGCCTAGCGTTGAACAATCACATGAAAACAGGCGGAATAGCAGAGACCTTTGGAAAACAGAAGTGAGACATCAACGGCGGTGGATAGGGCCAGAGGTTATTTGTCTTCAGAAGCAATCATTTTGTGCATCCAAGTAGAATTTTCAAATCCGTGGCTTCCTGGTAAGCCCATTATAAATATTAGGCAATTATTCAGCTCAAGAAACCTCTATTCTTCAAAAAAGCGGTTGTTGACTAAAACTTGCCCAAAGACTGAGAGCTCTCAGTGTTAATCGAGAGGCATCCCTTGTTTACGGAAGAGTTTGTGAAAAGCACCTTTTGTTTAAATGTTACAACTAAGTTGCACAGTTTGTTCATCACTTCCACTGCCTTCCAGCCCTTCTACACACCACACCATTCTCCTCCACTGCTTTGTGTCGCCACGATTCCATAGTGCTGATTGTTTTTTTAATCGTCTTGTTTTAAATGTTGCATTCCGAAAAAATTTACTTGAAAATGGAAGGCTCAAACTAGTTTAGAGTGCCTGCATTTTTCAAAATGGGGAGCAGTTGCTAACTTTTTCACTTAATCTTTTGAAGCAAAACAAACTGTGGTTGAAGGGGTAATTTATTGTATTCCAGTCAGCCATGAGGTGTTTCCTACATTTTGGGAAAAACCAAAGGCTTCATTTATAACTCCTTTGAAACCTCTTGGAAGGCGCTTTAAGCCAAAGTAAGGAAGAAATTCTATTTTCTGAAGGGAAAGTTATACTACTAGAGAATGTGTAAGTTCAAAAGATATTTTGCCATTTATTTGAGGAGGAAGATTGCATCCAGTATTCAACCCCATTCTCCAGTGCTTGTTGATGCGTGTTCACCATAGCCTGCTCAGTAAAAGAAAAAAGGAAAGGTAAGATGCGGCATGAATGGCATTAACGAGGGATGGCAGCAATTTGCAGGCATGTCTGAAAGAAACTGCAAATTGTACAGCTTGCCTCGGAATTATCTGCAAAAATATATCATGTTTTGCTTCCTACTCTCAAATAAGCTGGAAGACGGTTCATGAAAGTGCAAACAGCTGTTTATAAGAAAGGAACTTAACAACAGAAAGCTGCCCAACTTATGATGGGTGACTTAATCACAGAAGAAGACTGCATTCCTCTCCAAAGGTGGTGAGGGTTTAAGAAAGCCACTTGGAAGTTGAAAAGCTGCTTTTTTTCATTATGTCTGCTCTAACACATCAGTAGCCATGTGACTATTTAATGCCAAGCTATTTTTTGACGAGACACTATTAGGTCCAATGAAGGAGATGAGGTTAGGTAATCTTTCTCCCGACCCCACTTGCGACAGAAAGTGCATCAACTTCTAAGTCTTCCTACCATAAGGAACGTGAGGTTATACAAGGCCTATTGGGATGGAGATAGGGTTTTCTCCTGATTGATCGATGGATTTGGGAGTGATATGAGATGGACCACTTCTGCACACGTCTTTGCAGAGTAAAATGAAGTGCGAAGTAGGCTGCTATTCTTTGAAGCTTCTCCCCGTCTTCCCTTAATACAAGTGCAGCACGTTTGCCTCCCAACCGATGCTCGTGTGGACCAATTGTCTCCTCTCTAAGGGTAAACTACTCTTGGAATACTTCAATGTGTTGAGTGCAAGGCGTAAATACTTCCTAATTAACAAATTAAGGGATCTTGCATTCGCCCACACAAACCATCTGAATGTGAGTGACTTACCGCCACAGACCATTTCAACTGTAATACGTTCTAGTTTCATTTGTGACGTCGCGCCCTTTCCAAGCGCTGGACAGCCAAACTGTCCTGAAACTTTAGCAGTTTTGCCACGAATCATGATCGATGTGTGCATACAAACAGTCTCTTGCATTTTACAGGTTCCTAAGGATCTAAGCAAATTAATGATTTTGGTTTTACAAAAAGTTTGGCCTTTTCGCTCATTTAATTTCGGCACCATATACACCATTTTTCATTCTCTTTTGAAGTAACCCAAATCATTAAAAAATACAACTTCCTTCTTTCCACTTTTAGACACCAAGTCAAAAATATCTACAATATGTCTGACTCGGTGACTTGTCTAGCTTAAACCTGTCTTAGCCTCGTATCTGTGCAGTTTTATTCGAGCTCCAGGTTTCCACCTTAGTTAAATTTTTTCTAAAGTTAGTTTAACTGTGTGGTGAAGGAAGCTGGGACATTAGGCCCTGCAAAGTGTGCTTTCGCTCCTCAGCGTAGTCTTCGGATCGTGCTAGTGGCCCCTTGGTCCCGATGTTCTATGAAAGGCTAAAGTTCATTTCAAAAGAATTGGGGGTTTTTACTTTCCTCGATAATTGATGCTTCCTTCTCAGTCTTTGGTAGGTTCAGCATGCCTTCTTACCACCTAAATGGCATTTTAAACTCAAAAGTGTCACGATACTGCTTATAAGGTGGTTTAAGTAGTTATAAATTTTAGGGATGTCTGGAGTTATCCGCAGCAGTTGTGGGATAGGGCACGTAAAGTCACTTATTTTTTCCGCTGGAGGTAGAACAAGAAAATGAACCTAGTAAGCTTTAGGCATTTTTTAAATACTGCATTCGTTGTGCAGGGAGGGAGGTCCTCCAAATCCACAAGCAGTGCAAAGGTTCCTATCTTTCTCCTCTTTTATCGCAGGTTTCAGATCCCTGAAATGAGATATATTCGAGGAGAACATCACGTACTGCAGTAATGTAATGGTTTTACAAATGTCCAAAGATTTATTGGGGTGGAAAGTCAGTGAGCGAATAATCAGAGCTTGTCGCCAACTCCCCTAGGATTGGTAGCACCTTCTCAGTTGCGTGATCGACCCATTTTCCCCATTTACTGCATTTTTCCTCTGGCAAACAAAATCTAGGGAAGCAAAATTCGATATTTATCTGGTCACTGTTTTTACCATTAGAAATAGGCGTTTGGAAAGACCGTAAATGGTGAATTTTAGAAGGTTTCTCAAGTGCTCGTGCAGATTTATTTGTCTACATCCCACTCTCTTTTAGCGAAATAGTGCTAATCCCCAGAAAATTCCTTTCTTTTGGAAAATGTGCATATACGCAGAAGTAAGTGAAACTTTTCTGCGTTTCTGCAATAATCCTGGTTAAAATGTTTTTACAAAATTATTTTGGCAGCTGAATGCATCTAAATTAAACTTATTGGTCAAAACAGACGAAACTAGCCAACAGGATCAGTTTAGTCCAAAGTCTATATTTTTTCTGACAAGATTAGGACCAAGTTTAAGAGTAACTTTTACAAAAATGTCTGGCCATTCTTACTCACCCACCTACCGACTGATCTTTTGGCCTGTCTGCCAACCCTTCACACTTAACTTCCCGTCTGTCTCTGGCTTATTTTGAGCGTGGTTGATAGATGACAAGAGGAGGAGATAGTGACCACTCTGAAAACTATCAGCAAGAAAATATAAATGATAGGATGAGGAGGCGAAACCTGTAACGCCTTTTCTTTCGTCCCCAATTGCGTAATGAGTTTTCCCAAGGTAAGATTTGCTGACTCATTTTGTCAGGGCACTTCTGATGATCATCTTGCAGTACATATTTACTTGCGTTGTATCAGGCAGAGATGCCCTACTATTTACACTTTCTTAATCCTTACCAATGACACCTTCAAGAGTACCTTCAACCCCAGTACGCCAAACAAAACGAAAAAACTGAAGCTCCTGAAAATGAGACAGTATATGGTTTAAATGTGATACGTTTGCTTACCTCGTGAAAGTGAGTAAACATATTCTATTTCCCAATCTCAAATACTCACCTCACGTGTTTGACTATCTTCTACCTCTTTGTTCTCTCATTTTACGTGGCCATGAATTAATCACTTCACCTTGCAAATTAAATGTCAGCAAACATCCCTGTTGGAAAATTTACTTTGTGTCATTTTGATGTGCTAGTAGTCTCGCATTCCGATTAGAGGTTTTTTTAAGCGTGATCCGTCGTCGAAGTATCTTTCATTATTGAAGTCCTTGATTTAACATTAGCGTGCTATAACACTACACCTCCTCCTAATGCCACCTGTCAGATTTGAGGAGAAGTTTCCGCAAATTTGGATCACGATAGGCGTTCCAAATTAGAATAAAATTATAAGCTAGAATGAGTAAGACACTCGAAAAAGAGTTTCTGTTTTCAAGTTACAAAAGGTTCTACAATTCACTGTTTCTGCTCCCCTCGATTTCCTCTTGATTGGTCGACACGCTGTAGAGGCATTTGAAGGTCAAGCTAAATTGAAGCAAGAGGATTGTTTAGACAAGACCACCCTCAGGACTCGGAAATCCAGTCAGAGGCCACAAACACAGGTGAATTGGATTGTTGATAGTAGGGATCCCTCTTTTCGAGGTCTTTTTCCCTTGCACTTCTATGTAACATCGGGTAACGGGAAACATCGCCCGTGAGTCAGTATTCCTCGTAATGGTGAAATGGAGACACCAGAAACGAGGGATGGCTACAAATATTTGTTTCTTTCCGCTGCACAAATGATAGCGGAGATTTTTCAGGAATGATTTTCAAAGAAGACAAATTTGTTTTGACAATTGAAGATGACGTACAACAGATGGTACTGGATATGGATGCTGGCTTCAAGTAGGTAGGAGGTGGAATGCTTCGTCAGCTTAAATTTAAAAAAAAATCCAGTTCTTTTTTGGGCAGCAGATTAGCTCACAAAGTGAGAATGAAGCGATTGTTCAATCTCCTGAGTCCCTGACATACTTGCCAATGAATTAATTGTCTCAGGTAATCCGCATTTCCAAAGACTCTACACTCACTCCCCCCTTAATCTCGTCAGGCTTTGTTGGCTTGGTGACAGAAAATTAATCATTTAGCCTAGATTAGCAGATGTCACATTTGGTTTTATCCTTCCACATTTCTTGTTCATTACCCCTTCGCCCAGATGGAGGCATGAAACAAATGCGAGTGGGTATTTTGGCAGTGAATTTCTCCTGCTTCTAGAAAGTTAATAGTCCTTGAGAGGTGCTTATAAACACATTATTTAAAATTAAGGGTACATTTTTTTATTATCTGGGGCTTATTTTATCCTAAAAGTTTACGCACTTTAAGCCCTAACTCGGTGATAAAGATATGAGTCCGAGCATAAATTGCCAGAAAGTACAAAAGCTAGTGATTTTTAGTAAATTATTTTAACATTTGGTCACGCAAGATGTGGTCAGCGTTTGTTTAAATGCATTGCTAGGCGAAGGGGAGCAGAGTGGATGAGCATCCTCACAGAGAAAGTGGAGTCGATCTCCAGAGGATGCGCCATACTTAGGTCTCCATAAATATTTGCCCGTTTTAACAATCTTAAATTCCAACAATACAGAGTGTAATCCACTGACTTGCACTCTTTGTATCGGGGATCTAAATGGGGAGGGAGAAGAGTAAGTGCTGGAAACAATAAAACACTGCAATAAAAGCCATGCGTAGATGCACAGTACTAATTACTTGAGGCCATGGACAGATCTCAAATGCGGGCTGACGCTACAAGACTACATCGCCTTTTACTGGCTGACCGATTCGATCCCAACTTTAAACGGGAACACGGGCTAGAATGCGATGCAAAAGCATCAGTAAAATAAAGAATAGCACCCAAAGATTATGGAAATGTGGATTTCAAAATGCATCTTATTAGTCACTCAGAAATATGTCGACGTCTGTAAGTATTTCCTTTGTTGGTATCGCCTTAAAAAGGGGTTCAAGTTGGTATCAGCCAAGTGGAAGATTTTGTGACAGGGTCATCTGTCCTGTTGACACCCGATAACCAAAACGTTAGGGAGCACATCGGTTTACTGCCGACCTAAATATCACATTAAGAATTTCGGTGAAGCAGCCTGCCTTGTAGATGACTCGTAATTACTTTGACAGATGACTCTACGTTATTTGCCTCATGACAGGGGCCCTAAACTTCTCACCATGACCTAAAATGAGAAAACATCCCATAAAATTCTACAAAATAAACTGGTACGGGAGGATCTCAATTTCTGGTTGACTTAACTTCTGTCACGATTGCATATGTCATTGGCACACCATGTTCCAATGTTCCTGTCATTACAGACTCATAAATGATGGGAATGTCAGGGCTAAAGGAAAGTAAAACACACGAACAAAACACGTAACCGAGTAACATGAAAAGTCAAGTAGATAGCGGTCGATCTTGTAGGGTCACAAGAGTGGCCGAACCCAGTGAGTCAGTTGACAGCAAAAGACCTCGTGGCTTGATCGTGGCAAACTGCCTTCATAAGAAGAACCCATACTACACTTAAGGATAAGAGCGACGGTGATACTACTTATGCTTCCCCCTCCTCCACCTTATCCACCATATCCCCTTGACGATCTGCTTTAAGCAAGGAAAAGCACTGTTCTTGCTATCACACAAATAGGTAATGGGCGGAAACAAGGGTGTGATGGCATCGGAAGTAGTCAGATTAGAGTTTTACTTCTAGGAACAAACCTGTTTCAGGAATCACTTTAATCGAAAAGACCAGTTAGCTATATCTTGTTACTCTGCGGAACGATCCTGCTTGTCAACAATGGGGAGTTCGAAACCCAAGGGGAAATTGAGACACACCTATTCCTTCCACTATGCTGATATTTTAACCTTTTGATGGCTTTTTAGCTACTTCTATGACTCGTCAAAAGTAAGCTCTTAAACGAGCCTTAATCCTGCTAAAAACCGGAAGGGACCGCCTTTTTAAACAATAAAGGTTAAACCGGTCCTCTACTTCCTGCTAAATTCCTGACAATAAATAAATAACCTAATCACAAAAATCTTCGACTGCTATTTTGTGTCATTTTAACATTTAGTTGACTGATTTTCATATCCATGTCCTCCTCCTTTTTTTTGTCCAAAACCACTTACCAATACAAGGAATTGGAGGAATATTGTCTGCTAAAGTGCAAGAGATGCATTTCTAAGTGAATTGTTCAAATTTCTCACAGAAGTCAGGAAAAGTTTTTATGTCCTGGGATTGAAGAGGTCACCGCAGGCATGTAAAAAAGGTCTTACAAAGTCGAAGCGTAGAAAAGCAACACACGACTTTTCCGATTAGTACTTCCCACTTCTAGCCTCTTTTATAAGCATGAGGCTATTCTTTTCTTTCCCTTCCTTTTTTACAATACCAGAGGCAGCTATAATCCCACGTAATTAAACGACGGTACCTAAGTCTCAGCCATCAGTTCCTTGTTTAGTTTCGTGCCTCATTTTCAGCTGCGTAGATATAATGAATAGCATTGGAGGACTTGAGTCGGAGGCACGAAATTTTCTGCACTTACTCTTTCATAAAAAGTCCACTTTTTTCCTAATCTTCAAGATTAATTTGATTTCTGAGATTGATCTAAATGGCAGATTATTCTCCTTATAAAACAGGAGTTTACAGAGGAAAAAATGTAAAAATGAGAAAAATGACGGAAAGACTTCGGAAGTAGACGTTAGTACAGGAAGATCCAAATATGTTTGGGCTTCCGTGTTTTTAAGGGAAAAATAATCTTTTTAGATATATGTGCAGGAAAATGTTAAAAGAATTTTAAGTAGATGGTAGAACCTTAGAAAGCTCAAGAAAGAAATCTAATCTCGAACGCCCTTGTTCAAGGAGGGAAGCAGTATTATTAAGGATGTGGGAGTGTATTTGTGCCTTGGCAGTGAAACGAAAAGTCCTCCAATTCGTAATCTAAAGAATCTTTTAAAAATACGGTCATTAATATATCAAGCATAGATGAAACACAGATTAGGTTTCTGCCTCGTCTACACCCGTCACTCACCCCTATTCAAACGTGGCACCCACTGGAAACAGGCCATTGTAGTAGGGAATCTTTCCTCAAAACCACCATGAGACCATTTAGTTTGCAAACGATAATTTAGACATCTAAACAGTATTTCATGCATTCTTAGGGTTCCCTCGATATGTTACTGAAAATGGGTCTTTTACTACTTTAAAGCATTCAAATGATTCAGTAAAATTCTGACACTCAAGCAAGGATATACGCTTTTCTTTTCTTTAGAAAAGAAGAGAGAAACTTTAAGCAGTGTCTAGAAAATGGTGGAAGTGAAGAGACGTTCACGTAACTCTGCGTACTCAATAAACACGTAACATCCATTAACTGAAACGTCAATTTCCGGAGCACATGCTATGGACTCCTTAATGCGAATATTTTTCACTCCAAGTGGTGTGGTAGAAAGGACCTGTTTAAATACAGAGTTTAGCCAGGTAGGCGTCATCATCCCTGGATAAAGACATCCACCGGATCACCATAAGGCTTTACTCTCCCTTGTACGGTAAATTTGCTTACCAACACTTAACTACGTCTTCAATTATCAGTCTCTTCAAGTCGGTAGTCTGGAACAGGGACACTGAATTGGTGGTTATCTGCTGAAGGGATAAGCTGTTAGATATATTTGCAGAATTAAAGTAACAAAGATTGTTTTCTGTCCTCCAAAATTTCAAATTTCTAATTTTTTGCGGAACATCTTCTCAATGCAGCTTATTAGCAATTTAATGTAATTGTGAAGCTCTTTGTCGAAATTTGTGTTCAGCTAATTGATTCTGCAAAGCAGGGAGAGAGGTTTGGTACTTCGAGTAGAATGAATGGGAAATAGAGCCTTAACGGGTAGCCTTTAAGGCTGGCGCAACCACTCGCCAAGGGGTATTTGGTCAATAAAGAATCCTAAGAATTCAGGGCAAGCTTGTTATGACCTACTAAACTCAAGCAAAGGAGAATTTGTCAGCCAATGTGGCCTCTTTGCGCCTGACGGTGGTTAGGTCTCAAAGGTCGCCCATTCAAGACACAAAAAACGAATACTTCCCTTCAATACTTCCACGGCACACTATGGGCTGATGTAATATCAGCAGGCACTTCAATATTCGTCAACAGAGGAAAGTTGCTTTATGTTGCAGCATCTTCTCTGGAGTCTACTCTGTAAGGATCTCTTCTTCTGCTTTAGAATGGAGGTAACTTGGTTTGTAGAATGGATAAATTAAAACCATGTTCCATGAGATTTGCCCTACATCTTTTGGTAATGAGGGTGGACTGGATTGTGGGAAAGAACACAGGGCAGTGTTTATATCATCAGTGCTCCAAACACTTGAATCTTATCCGCTATATTGCACCGATATCCTCAAGTCCTTAGGTGTAGAATATTTGCTGCTTTCCATCTTACTTTTTGAGGTTGTATTCACCTTTTTAATGACTTTACAAAATCAGAAACGATGGGATTGGTAACCAGTAGAGGAGGTGAGCTGCAACCGAACCTCAAATGTCATGATTCGGTAAGCACACTTCCTGATTTCCTCCAAAATTAAAGCCATCACATTTATATTATTGTTACGTCAGGACAGAATTGCATAATCGTTCGATTATTTTAAAATTAGTAAAGCTGGAGTAGAAATTGTTAGTGTCTTGCCTCCTCGATACAAGTCTCAGGGGTAGTGTCAGTGTGATAGCACTCTCCAAACCAAAAGGATAGGTTAATTTAATGAAGGCGAAAGTTATACTTGGGCTAAATTATTGCATTATCTTTCTCCTCCTTGTTTCTCTATACCGCAATATTTGCTGCCTCTTAAGCCCCATCTTGGTGAATCATTGGGGTGCTTTCTGACTATGAAGGACTTAATCCCTAAAAAGAGGCGGGCGGAGGATAAGGCGAAACCCACAACTCGTTTTTTTCTTGGATATTTCGGTACCATAAATACCACAACTCTTTGACGAATGGAGAGAGGAAGACTGCCTAAATAATTTAACAATGCCTCAAGCTTTGGAATGATTTCCAAAAAACTGATAAGAAAATAAATTCTTGCACTGGTATAAAATAGTGTGTAAAACATACTTAGCAACATTTGTTAAGAATTCGCACTTAGAATTTGCTCATCGATAGTGCTCGGCTTTTACCCCAGCAGTCCGAGTGCTCAAAAAATAGGGATGGAATGAAATCAAAAAACATTTTTGGCTCTAGTAGAATCCACCAAAGTGCTTTTAGCTATGGTTGAGCAAGCATAGACTAAAAGAATGGGAGAAGTCAAAGCAGGTCTCTGCAGATTAAAAATGATGCGGAGTTGATGTATTAAAAAGCTGCATTTGGTTAGTGTTTAGAGGCATCTATGAAGCTGTAATAAGGTGAGATGGTTATGAGAGGACTACCACTTGCTAACATGGCCAGAGAGCCACTTGGCAGAGCAGAAGTGCAACCCTCAGGCATTATCCAGTTAGCGACTTTGTTTAAAGGTTGGCCTCAAACAGCAAATCAGCTAGGAGATGAAGGTTACTGGCATATTTTTCGTCATCCACACCACCTCACCTCCTAACAGGTATCTAATGCTCCGCGAAGTGGTCCTTTAGCAATCTTTGCGTAAGATGAAACACAATTAAACAAATATGACCAAAAAATGCGTGGGAAAAGTTCTTTGATCTGCATCAAGATATTTAGAGTCTTGGAACTTGGTTATTACTTGTGTTATTCAGCCCTTAGAGAGGGAAGGTTGCACTAACCTCAAGCCTGGCCAGGCGATGCTGTTTCCCAAGACGGGTGTAGACACTGATTTTAATTCGTCTTCATACTACATTAAAATACAAGATGCCTTCAATCTTGTTTATCTAAGTTTCTAAAGTCGGAGGTAGGGAAAAACACAACAATTGCCTATTTGATTAGCAATGTAAAGAGATTAACACTCGCGCAAGCTTTCATAAATTCCTAAAAATAGTGCATACTTCCACTTCACTGACGTTCATTGCTTATGTAATGCATGGTAAGTAGGAAAAGTTGAAGGATCTCCTAGACAAAATAGGTGGGCTCTGATCCTTCTATGGAAACTGAGGCCCACATTCCAACAATACAGATTGCACTGTCTGGAACCAATCATCTCAAACAAGAATGCAAAACTGAAGGAACGACGACTTATTAGGCTTGAATGATTTCTTAAGAAGTGGTATTTTTGATGCATCAGCGGTTGGGCTTGCTAACGGCAGTGGATTCTACTTTCTTTTAAAATTTCAAAAAATTTTATGATTGCCACTTCGACAAAATATTTGACAAAATCGGTCAAATTCGCAAAAACTTTCCCATTTTTAAAATTACAAATATTTATTTCTTCCTCTATCTCCCTCAATCTCTGCAATTTCCCATATCTAAAGGAAAAAAATAGACTGCACATTTTGTCTGCGGTAGACTTTTATTGTTTAAAACTCTCCTATCAAAGTGGTATACGTTTACCATTACAAAATACAAATGTTTGTCAGAAGTCGCAAAAGAAGTCAACTGCTATTTCACCCTCACCACTGCTACTTTCATGTGGCAAAAGCGATGAAAAATGCTTGAAGGATTCCAAAAAACGTTCTATTACATAAAAATACTTTCAAATCTCTTTAATTGAAGAATTGCGAGCCTATTCGCAATTTTTGAATGTTTGGATGTCCATAAGACCCAGAAAATCACATAAAAAATGCCTTGGTAAACTATCTGACATGTTTTATAAATCTAGACTTCCGTTGGAGATGTCTTTCTCTGCTATCGAGGACTTTTATGATGATATAAGGTAGAAGTGGCAGGAGGGTATTGGAGGACTGGCGAATAGGTAGCATCAATGACGTCAAAGGGTGCTCAATTACACAGGACTTGAGACCAAAGTCGCTGGGAGCGAGTCGTCCGTGTGACGATTTCGCGGCCTAATTTAACCTTCCCTATTTATATCTGCTGCACCAGATATGCAGACAACAGCCGTTTATGCGCTCCCACTTATGTCTTCTGGCTGGTAGTTGGGGTGGTTTAGAATAGAAGATGGTAATTTTATGGGCGAAAGTCTGCGAGAGATACTTGTAGTCTCCACAAATGTTTCCGCTTTAAAGTTGTAAAGCAATTTTACAGATCTTTTCACCAATAAACATTCCAGATGCATTAAAATGTCAGTGATCTTATTGAGTTCCCCCTAATTGGTCGGTATGTCATGGATACACTGTAATTTCAATCCTAAATGAAACGACACGATTATATTGAAATGAGACCACCTTCGGGACTTAACACCCCTGCTGGTGGGCGTGGACAAAGGTGTACCTAGGGTGGCGGCACTAAAGATACTTCTTTCCGGGACCTTCATTACCCTCTCTACTCTGGTTCGACTATCGACAGTGTCAACGCCCACACACAAAACCGAGCTCACTTTCTGCCAATAGAGGTTAGAGTTACCACTCTTTTAGCCACAGACCTTTCCACTTATCAGCCTGGCTCCGTATGCCTTACTAAGTTTCTGCCTGCTACTTATCCATTTTGCCATCTGCTTAAAGCACATCAAAGGTCTTAGAAACCCACTGTCTTGCGTACCTCTCCAATTAGCCGCCCATCAAATTTTTAGAATTTTTTTGCAATCTTTTTCCAAGAAGCCATAAAGAAAATGAAAGAAACAAATAAACTAGTTGTTTTGTCCTTTGTGGTTTTATTTTTCATCCGTCTGAGCGGTGTTGTAAACCAGACTTCGCAGTCACCTGTTCAGACAAATGATGCGTGAAACTGGTGTGCCAAGGCGAGTTTAATGCTTTTTCCGCATGGATCGCATCTTCACCTTCCGCAACAGACCACTTTATGTCTAGACTACCTTTACCCTTTTACCGGCGCAAATACAAGTGTGAACAACTCAGTGGTCTTGACTGTTGAAGAGGTTTTGTTTTTGGCTACCACGCTTGATGCATCAACTTCCTTCTTAACACCTTGAATGCTGGAAGTGTAAAACAACCTCTCGTATAATATACGTTCATTTGAATGTGTCCTTTTGGGTAATTAGCATTCGGTATGCAAGCAAACCTCGTAACTGAGCAGACGCCGTTGGAGGAGGAGAGAAGGCCCCCAAAGACGAAAGAGAAAGGAAAGCCGAACTTGCCATAGTTGAAGCATTCACCGGTTAGTTGTAAACAAGATGCTTTTCTGCCCAAAAAAGAAAAGCAGATTCCAACGCAGGTAACTTTATCGTGCCTGGCATTTTGGAGGGATTATGGCTCAATAAAAAGCGGATTTGACTATAGGTTTTGTAGGGAAGCAAGCTAAAAATAATTGTTATTTTATAAATTCTTTAAGCAAATATGTAAATGAGATAGCAAGAGAACTGGTTAAGAGGAGATTATCTAGGAAAATGATCAATAAGAGGGAATAGCGGATAAAATTGTTAAAATCTTTTAATTTATTGACACAATTTTTATAAGCTGCACGTATTGACTGCGAAATGTAATAAAACGAATTTTAAATTGTTTCCTCATGCTTATTTTTAAAATTAGATTTTTCTTGCTCGGGGGTGCAACAGCAGTTGAGTTACTGAACAGATTTAAATGGTCTTCTGACAGCCACTCCGAATTGGCCTCCTCTAATTTTCCTCTATTCCGTCACCCCTGAAAGTTGCATCAATCGACCCCTTTGGGTCGTCCAGACGGGATTAATCTAGGTAACTTCGTAGGAATAACTAGCGCTGACATCTGGTGGACTTAATCTTGACATCTGGATGACTTCGCCTCCAGACTTTAAGGAGGTGCATATGTGTGAGACGGGGAGGATAAAGGGTACGCTTCTAATAACTCAAAGACTCTCAATGTGTAAAGCCATCGCATTTCACTCTCCTTTGAGGTGTGGATTAGAAGATCACCAAAGGAATGCAAAATGTGAGCAGATTGTTTAAAGACCTTTGGATACCCAAAAGGCACGTATTTGTGACAGCCGTTAAAATAATATAAAGCCACCGGTAGAAAGGAATTTTCGGTTGGTGGCGCTACATATTAAGCCTCTAAGGAAAGTAAATTGCGTTGAGCGCGGTGGCAGCCCTAAAGGTAATCAACATCTTCTTAAAAACTTTTAAAATCATTATTCCCCTCTTCATCTTGTTCTACAGTAAGCGACAAAGTTACGCAATTTTACACAGAGCATGCAATAATAATTGGGTGTAGGGTGTAAAAACGCCCAAACTCACGTTACTGCCCACATTTAACGTGCTTAAAAGGATGGAATTGCGTCGGCTTCTTGTCAAAATACGCCTTAATTTAGTAATCTTGGTCTTTTCCCCTTGATAAAGTTCTGAGTTGAACCTGACAGGAGTGGGCGCTCTTTGCTCCGTAAAGTTATGACTCTCCGAGACTCAGAAGCATTTGGAGTGGCGAGAGAACAAGCAATACAGAAAATTGGTAGCGCATCATTTCAGCACGGTCCTTCAGAATCGTAATCGACGATCATGACAAAATACAGCTCCCAAACTTTTTCCCTCGCAATCCCGTGGGAGGCTACCGTCGAAAACTGGTAAATTTACATTAGTCAGGCAAGCATATTCACTAAAATTTAGTCGGAATTTAATATATATGTGTATGTTGACGATTCAGTTCAAGTCAAAATTTTGAAGTTTTCTTCTAAGCTCAGTTTTACTATTTCAAGTATGTTTAGTGAGTATTATACAGCCCAAGGTATAATAACTTCTACTGTAAGAAATATTTAGAAGAATCACCATCGCTATAAACGTAGGATGTAGCCATGGCAAAAGCTCGGAGGTAAGATCCACTACCTAATGAGTGTTTTTCCCTAACAATGTGTTAGAAATAAATTGCATTGGCATTCCCGTGGACAGAGGCAAGAACAAGAGGGCGACGACTGGTAGGGTAGACGTAAATAATCTCTTTGGGTAGCTTAAAATTGTTAACAAAAATGACAATTAGGCTACAGACATGTATTTGCTCTGTGGCTGGAGCAAAGTTGCCTTCATTTTTCTGCTTTTCCTACTCACTGCTTTTGAGGTGGAATTTTGCCTTTAATTGGCACCTAATGAGAGGAGGACTTTGGAGGCGCTAAAAGAGAGTGCGTGCTTAGCTTGCCTTGCAAAAACTTAGCTTTTGCAAGATTAACTAATGGGGGCTGCCCCACTACCTTTTCTAGTTAACAAGTTTACCTACATCTACTTATAACTTTTCCCAAATCCATAAACGTAATCATGTCAAACCCTCAAAGGAAAAGGAAATCCCTTGGATTTACCTTTTAACTTAGCTAAGAACCATTTTGAAATTCTCCCACGTTTTTGATCAGCTAATAAAAACAAAGAAGAACATTCAACTTATTCACTTTAATTATGCAATGAAGTGGCCAGATAGGTGTGCATTGCTGCGAAAGAAACGCGCTTGACCTGGTAACCAGCATCATGGCTCTAATCCCCATAACTCAGATGTGTTTGCCTCACAAGAAGGCAACGCTGTAAAAATATTTCAGGTTATTTACCTTAGGTAAAATTCCTCTTCATTTAAATGAACTACGCCCAACAATTTTTGCAAGGCTAACTCAAATTCGTGCTTGACTCAGTTAAATGGAAAAAAAGGCGAATATTTTTCCTGTTTTTTTCCTTATAGTACTGTAAGCTGGAGTAGAAAAATGGTTTTTTCTCTGAAGTACCTTCTCTTCACGGCAAAACACCCTAAGCTGAAGGGTTTGTTAAGGTATTCGAAAACCATCAAAGTTTGCGGTGAAGGGCAAAATTCTTACTGAATTTCCATTCGAGTTGGTGAGTGGTTTCGTTCTGATTTGTGACGACTTTTAAATGCCATATGGGTCTTTGGAATCAGATTACATGAAGCCCAGACAGGAGTCAGTCTACCAGTTTGTATTCTCTAACACCTATCAACAGGTACATCTACCGGGTGTGACTCCATCCTACCCGATTTAAGTTGGGAGTTTAATGGGCTACAAAGGCGCAAGTGAAATTGGCACTTGTGGCTTGCCACCTTGGTGAAAGCCAAACGGCCATAGGAACCGGCTTCTGTCTACCTGATAGGGTTCATTTAATTTAACAGTGTACAAGAAAATAGGGGACGAATGCTAATAACTAACTATCTGGGAAAAGGCGATCGTCATGCGTCCCAAATAAATACTAAAAGTGACAAGTTGCCACGTCGTATACACAGTATTCTCAGGGCAAAATTTCTTTAAGTCAGATAAAGCCACCTTCCCTTTTGGCACTTGATAATCCTATCCGATGGGCGAAAGACTTTTAGGAGGCAGTAGTAGGGTCGGTGGACACAAAGTTAGTTAGAAGGATGTATTTTCCTCTGGAGATTGAACGCTACCTGTTACGACCAAACTGTGTGGCATTAGAAATGGTAAAATTCTATTGCAAAGAATCGCATGCACTCTGTACCAACTTCATGTTGTATTTTAAGTGTTAAATAAAAAGTAAGAACTTAAGCACTTATACTATAAAATTGATTTAAACAAGGGAGAAGTTATTGTGCTTTGTTATATCACCTTTGTTTACTTTCTGATATTCACAAATAAAAGGAATTTCACCTTGTTTTAGGTAATTTTTAGTTTTTAGAGAAAAAGACACATTTGGGTCTCGCGCGATAAGGCGAAATGTTTTTCCTGCAAAAGGATATTTTTACTGTCTTTTAATGGCAAATTGACTTCAATTATATAAGGCTCTATAAAGAAGGCGGTATGCATCTCTTAGAGGTGTCAAGATGTCACTTTACAACGGTCTCGTGGCTATGCAAAAGTCATAGCCTTTAAAGGGCAAACAAGCATTGATGATGTCCCACCCAACTCCCATGCTTCACAACACAAGACACCTTCCTTAAGATAGACTTCTTAAATCGAGGGTAGGAACCAAAGGCAGGAAGGATAAAAAGACGAAGATGTTACATTAAGTGATGCACGTTTGTAGGGCGGAAGTAGCAAGCGGGTAGCCTAGACGACATACTCTGGGCTCCTCGGCAAAGCCATAAGATTGTAGCACTATCCAGTGCAAGATGTCTCTCCCTAACCCGTCTTTTTTCATCCAAGTACGCGAAAATTGGGACATAAGGATAGGTTAAACACCTAAACTAAGGAACTCGATTGATGGAAAAGTCATTCCGAAAATTCTGAAAACAAATTGCTTAATGTCCAAATCAATAAAATTTAGGATATTTGAGGAAAAACATAACTTACCAAAAACTCTAGAAGAGGGAAGAACCCTGCCAAAACCTAGGAGCAGTCGGCAAAGATTTCTGCTTAAAAAAAGGAAAACTACCACTGATGATACAAGAAAATTAACGTCTTCTGATTTATTATGGCGTCGTTGGGAGTTCAACCACATAGCCTCATCTTAAAAAAAAGGAAACGAAGTGACTTAATGAAATGTCATGGAATGGGGGTAACTGTGCCCACGTGGGTTTTTACGCTCCAGACTTGCGTGAACAAGGTCACATGCATTATCATATTTAACGAATTAACGTCTTCTCCGCCTTTTGCATATAGTGCATCTCCTAAGGCATTGATGCTTTGCGATTTCTTTTGGGAAACAGTTCCCCTCCGTTTGTTTTGGAGCAGAATTTGATTTTGGTTGACACCTAGCGATTATGGAAGGAAGAGTTTGGAGGCACAAAGACGGGGATCGTCGATAAGCTACCTTCTCAAGGATTCTGTTTACACAAGGCTGAGTAATGATGACTTCATCCCTTCCTCTTCCTTTTGCGCAAAAACCAGTATAGTTCGCATTCAGACACGTCACTCACTTGCCATTCTGAGGTAAAAAACTTGTTTGGTATCCGGTTTTGAAACTTGTGTCAGTCAAAGTGGACCTAATATGCCAAAGTGGTGGGTGGAGTTGTCGCAGTTTCTTGGCGCAGTAAGCACTTGTTTAATCGTATCATATACCATATGGACACGCGTTGGGTCACCGATACCCCGTGGTTCTCTCTGTACTGCTCTTCCATCAGAAAGCACTGATTTAGAAATCCGAGGTAGGTGTAGCGCATTTGCCTTACAAGCAGAACGTACCGTCTAGAAGTGAAATACACTGAGGTAGACCCTCTGGTCCTGTCATGAAGAAGCGTTTCCCTTTAGTGTGAGGTTAACTTGCATCCGCGCACCATATTTCATTTGGGGTTTACTTCTTCCTCAAAACCGTGCATCCATCTCTTCTGTCAAATCTATGAGATAGCATCTTTCTTAAAAGGTTTGTTCCCAAGTGTGATTTTTCTATAAGTTGTGGCAGACACTTCATCTATAAGGTAGCAGTGCTTCTGCATTAGTAGGAAGAAAAGAGAAAAAATAATCAATTAAAACAACAGCTTCGAAAAGAGTTAGAGATTACACCGTGAAAAGTCGACTAAACCACTCCAAAGCCAACTGTCAATCAATTGGTACACATAAAGCGGAATCACCCATCTCTCACAAAACCCAATTTAATTTCGACTCTGCCCCTTCCACATGTGATACTGGGATTGTATAATGGAATAAGAACGATTAGAGGAAAGCAAGGGGAATGAGACTGTCAGAGGATCATTCCTATTGACTAATATAAAAAGCAGTTGCTAATGAGTGAGTAACCGGCTAGGAAGGATATTTTCCACAACACATCTGCACCCTTATCGGCACTCCAGATTTGATCGCTTGAACTTTGGAAAGATCAAAGACCATTGCGTACAACAAGAGTTGTTGGTTCGTGCCTAAGGAGTGGGAAATGATGAGTGGAAGTCTACATTTCAGGGCCCTTTTTGGCATTTGAAACAAGTAAAAAGAGGAAAAAAGCAAGCTCTCATCTGTTGTTAGTGTATGCAAAATGGCTTATGGGGATGCCATCATATCGCTTCATCACCATGTTTTTGAGTCAGCACTGACGGAAAATCATGTATAATCAGGATTAGAGGTTCTTTTTCAGTGTGAAGCACCTTTCCAGGACTTGACCCGAATCGTTTACAGTCCTACAGTTGAGCTAGTCCCAACTCCGTCAGCAAACAAGCTGTCTTTACATCCGTCGGAGTAAAACAGCGCTTTATGAGAAGGAGGTATTACCGGCAAGCTGCTGATACACATAAACAAGGATAGATACCTTAAAACAAGGTCATCTTAAAATCTCCACCTTTTTCATAAATCATGAGATAAAAATAAGGCAGATTATAAGCTCTATTGACTCTATTGACAAAATAATGTGGACATGCAGACGTCAATAACTGCGAAATATAGTGAGGATGATCGGACAAATGCTGAGCACTCTGCAACCTCCGCTTAGTGGCTCTGAATCCAAACAAATGACTAGTGAAATTCTGGGCTTCCTATTTTCTCAATCGTTTCCACATTTACTCTCTAAAAATGCCTAGCAAAATGGAAACAATCTGATGTTTATTAGAGACTAGCCTTAGCTCGTCTTTCTCATCTTTTTCTATAAAATCAAAGGAGATATTTTCCCTTTATCTCTCCAGGGGACATCAATCAATCACTTAGAATCTGTCCTTATCAGTCCAAACAAAATGAGGACTGAATAAAAGACTGTGAATATTACAAGTATCCTTGAGAAAAGAGGCAAGAGGAAGAGAAGCTCGTTCCTCTCTCCTGCCTTAAATAAAAGTAATTGTTGATAGAGTTTTTAGAAAATGTCACACCATTCTGTTGGATGAAACGCTTTGCTTTTAAATGTGGTACAAAGAGGCAAAAAAGAAATGTCGGAAATAAAAAGAGTACATTCATATGTAACGAAAAACTCATTATATTGGTCAACTATTTGAACAGACGGGCGTCCTAGATTCCGTGGTTTCAGTTTCCAGATTATTGTCACGGTAAACCTCATCTCTGCGACAAACATTTTGAAGGACCTAAGACACTATATTGGTGACAAGTGACTAATTGTCTTAAAGAAGCATAAAAAATAGTCAAACAAAGAGAGATTATCCATGTTGTACCAGCTTTTTGCCGAAAGAATACTAACAACTGAATTGGCGTCACGGAAGTTGGGGTTTAGAACAACCCGTCAGGAGAATGCTCTGATGCCTAAATAGGAGTAAGATTACTAATTAAATAGACCGCTGATTGACCGCTTTGCTCTTGAACAAAGGTTCAAATACAGCAGTAGACACAGGATGTAACCTATTTGTAGGCCATTTTTTCTTTATGAGGCAGTAGGAAAACAATAAATGCGCTTTATTTATCGCCTGGGTCACAGATGGGGAAATCAAATACCTTCCTGCCTTCATGAAACATTAATACCTCTCATGCCCAACCGGCTGCGTTGCAGTACATGGCACTACAGGTCGCACGCAAGATAAGACAGTGATGTCGTTGTCTAACGTTTGTTTGGTCATACCTTTGGCTGCATGGACATTCCATTATCCGTGGCCTTTACATCCCCTTAGAAGGTATACCTCCTGCAGGGACGAACAGAACCTCCTTTTCTATCCGGGCATTATCCGAAGTCATTTGTCATCTCTAATGCCTTGACTAAGCTTTACTAACGGATTTGCGCCCGCAAAGAAAACAGTCCCACCTTATTAAATGATCTATGTCTATTTCACTCCAAATTCATGTTATTTTATTCTGCCAGATTCTGGGGTTAAGATCAATCCGTTAACTTGATTTTAGCCCTCTACCCTTCTCCTTGCTAACATCATTTCTATCCCACCCCGTGGACGTATCTAAACTAAAAAGGAAGGCGATTGTATCAAAGAATAATGATGGAGACAAATTAAATCATGTCCGTGTAGAAGAGTTTCATACAAATTATTGCTTTTAAAAATTTTACTTTGGATTAAATAAGATTCAAAAATTGGGCTACTAGGTAAAGTTGACGCTACCCTGATTTATTTTTCTTTAATTTGTAGGATTTTTTGGCATTGTTGCTTATTTTAAAAAGCCCTGAATCCATTTTTTAAACCGGCTAAAAACAAGTGTCTAGGGGCGCAAAGAAGACGCTAAGTGTGTTTGTGTGAGTGCCAGGGTTGGGGTTGGTGTTGGGGTGTAACACCTAGGCGGATAAAGGATTAACCACCGCACTTATAAAGAATTTATGAGATTTGAAGGATGAATCCTTACTGTAAGGTAAAAAATAACAGTTTTGCTGTAGTATCCCAGATGAGGAACTTCATAAAGTGTGTAAAAGGCGGTCAAATTGCTGTGTTAATGGGAGGGGTGGAGGGCAAAAGGCGAGAATTTATTGCTTCGCGTAGGGGAAAACCGAAAGACTTTAGAAGGGGTTAGGTTGTACAATTGAATATAGTCGTTGATTACCACTATTCTTCTAATTTACTTACTTTTCTGTTTTTTTCCTCTCTGTGAAGATTTGGATGCGGTATTGTAAAGATCTTTGCTGCCATAAGTAATTTTGATTGTAGTAAAGTTGCTTTACCCCTCCTCAATTAAGGAAGGAGTGAATATGAGTGAATTTTTTAGGATTCTTCTGGTTAAGCAGCACTATGCCATGTGAATAAGCAGGCAAAATCGTGGTTGGTCCATATCACCAAAAGGGTTTTTAAGGTTCTTCCCCTCCCTTTAATTCAGTTGGGGATTTTGTATGCTAAAGCACCACAAATCGAAGCAAACATGATGGCTGCATAGGCTAGTTCTGAATGTTATTTGTAGACATTGCTAATTTTCTAAAATCCTCATCCATTGCCACAATCCTCCTACTGGGATTGACCAAGGGCATGAAAGGGTAACAACACCTACCTTGAATAGTATTATTCGAAAATTCAGGGAATGAAGAAAGATATAAGGAAGTACTCTCTCTCACCCATTCCTGAATGTGATGGAAGGCCTTTCTAAAGTGTCAAGACTTGCTCCCCCTTTAAAGCCATATTCAGCTGTAGGATATTAACTGTCATGTAATCAATTCACTGTCAGTAAGTAAGTCCGCAGTGATCCAGTCCTTGGAGATGAAGTAGTGCGTTTCTCAGGAGCTTGCGGCAATCAGTATATCTTCGTGACATAAGCGAAGATATAGTTGTTCCTTAACAAACGCCGAAGGCAGGAAGGCAGTTTGCATCGTTTAGTTAGTCAAGAATCAGAGCAAACCTGTTCTTAGGGTACCCTGATAGATAAAGGGATACTTTGACACTCTTTAAAGATTATTTTCCCTTCTCCATTAGCTCATGTAACATTCATCTGTTTAGCCTCTACTGCTTTCGGTTGATGGAAATGCCCGTCAACTACTTCACTTTCCTTCATGTCGAGCATTGTGTTCCTCCAAAGCATCCAATAGTACCAAGCCTCTTTGTTCGTTGTAAGGAGATTGTCTAGCTAAGCAACTTCCAAAGAGATGCGTTTTGCTATTGGAAATTCTTAAAACGCACTAAAGTTTCGGAGTCGAGTTAACAAGTTTTGCAAATCAGGAAAACTCTAAATTGTACTATTTGAATATGCAAGCGTCATATAGGTAAGGGCTCAGCCTTCTACATTGCTTCATAAAAAATTTTCACATAGAATATTAAAACAGTTCTCGTCATGTTGCATTTGGTGGAACAAACCGCTCTTGACTCCAAATTAGGCAGAACGTCAATCTAATGTTGACATATGTCAAACTGGGAGGCTACACGATGCGATCGCAATGGGAGATTTTTAGACCTTTAAGAAAAAATGATCTCATTTTCTCTCTTCTGTAGAGTTTCCTCGTTTACTACAGTTCCCAACTCACAAAAGACACCAACGTTAAAAATAGGTGCGGGCGAAGCAACATCTGTTAAAAAGTTCAATTTCTCTTGGCTGTTTTGTCTTCCTAGACTTTCTCAAGGAGCAAAAGAACATTGACACTAGAAGTGGATTATGAATGGGCATAAAATGTGGATTTAATTCACTCCGACACTTAAGAAAGAAGTCTATGAAACTTTTTTATTCATCATCAATGATGAGTTTTGGAAAAATTTGATAAACGTCCACAATGTTCTCCAATTGGTTTGCTTTTGTTCTCTTAGTACCCTTGAGCCTATGCTGGAAGACCTTCTCTGCTGTGGAACCACGTTTTTCAAAGTGCTGGAAAGAAGGGAGGAATATATATATTAAAGTAAATTAAAAGTGATGCAAAGTAAAGGACTCAACTGGAGTGGAAAACTGGAGGCAACGCTTTACAACCTGACAAAATTTGCGCCTTTTGCCCATTCATAAGCTATTTTAAATATTATTGGTCATTTGATCATTTGAAAATTCTCTCCGGAATCATCTTAAGAAATTAGTGAGATTTTTACCTTCTTGGAAGTGTGGAATCCTTCATTTTTTATCGTGTATTATCTCAGTTTGATAGTGTTCAACACCAGGCAATATCAGTTTGCATTAGAAGTTAGGCAAATGTCTCCAAAACAGTTCATTTCGCTTCATCTGTGTCCTTTACTTTAGTGTAGAAGAAAAAGGGAGAGAAATATGGAAATGGAACAAAGTCTGTCCCAATTAAGTTATGCATTTTCCTTTTTTAGGTGCAGGCGATCAGAAAAGTCCACACAGTGAACTTCGGGGGCTGTAAAAAAGGCTTGGGGTATTGATTGCATCCGAAATCAGAGATAGAGGAGTTCCAGTCCATCCCTGACTGCTGCTATCACCATTCCTGTTGTAGAGCGTTAATTAAATGAAGATAGGAGGTGATTTGAGGATGACGATTTGAGAAACAACGAACTTAACTTAGCCGCACAGATGCAGAGGCTTCATGTAACACAAAGCGAAGAGCACTCACGGAAGGGGAGTCAACAAACAGGAAAACATAGTGGCAGCTCAGCTAGGTTTCCCAACCTCACCTGTTCGGTTGAGTGCTTTGCAATGAGTAGTGTTTGGTCGTATCCCTGTATTCATCTCTTCTAAGGCATGAATCACTCCAGTTCAGGCAAATACCCTTAATGGGTGTGTTGTGGACGACAGACACAATAGTTCATAATCAAGTTCAGGAAGAAAGATGCGTTACTACAGGAAAATATAAGATCTCATAAAACTACAAAATCTATTTGTAAGAGAAAAATGGGAAGCAACGCCTTATTCTCCACATTTTCTTGACGTTTTACAGCATATTTGTCACCTCTTTTTTGTACTCGATGATAACATGATTACATGGTAGTTGAGAGATAAAAGTGGGGCAGAAGTGAAGAGATATAGGCGATAGCTTTAATGAACCCCAACGTGCTCTTCTTTCTTTTGCTTCACCTTAGAAAATTGCGCTGTTCTAGTTTTGTCTGGCTCATTTACTTGTGATAAGAAATGTCTTTACGCTATTCAGCATGCAGTTTGTTGATGAAGATGTTTTCGCTTATCTCCGGCTGATTCTTTAACTGTCCAACACCACTTTGTTTTAAGGGGGCAAGACCACTGCTTACGCACTCGCTCACACTGAAATCTTCGTGCTTGGCAAAGGTCTATCCTCCCAATACTATAAAGCCTAAAAATTTGCAGAGAAAAAGCCCTCTTTTTATTCATTTAAAACTAGTCAATCAGTTAAAAGATGATTATAATCCTGCAATGCAAATATTTTCTCGGAAGGCGTCATCTTACCGCGCTTACCACACCCGTTCATCTGGGCAATTTTAATGGCATTTCTCGGACTTATTAACACCCCTTTCTGGCACCCAAAAATCACATGACCATATGTTTAATGGAGTAGCCATTTGGCAGGAGAGGCGGTGGTAAAGGCTCGATGAAGTTCGTTTCATGCTGTTTTTATTAAGAAAAACTAAAATACGTTTAATGAAACGACGTGCATTGCCATTCTTCTTTATCCGATTAGGAGGGCGTCAACAGAATTTGTTCATGAATCTCAACAGTCGTTTTCTTCGTCTCTCCTCCATTAACCGCGTATTTTGGTGGTGTGCGGTTCAATCACTCTACCCTTTCATATGCCCAAAATCAACTGTTTATCTAGTTAAGTAAAAAGGCTTTTCTAAATTTAGTACTGCAAATATACAAAAAATCTGTACCGCTTTTTTTAAACCCACCTAGGTCTGCATTTTTATGCAGACCTCGCCAAATCACATAGCATAAAAGGTCCGGTAGCTTTTCCCTTTCTCTTCCTCTGTAAATATTGTTGCCTAAATGATAGCATCGACTTTTCCTTTGATACTTACAGGAAGTAGAGATTTGTAGCAAGTATTCCTTGATGTTCTGGGTAAAGATCGACTTGGCTTTTTGGAAAGCTTCTTTTTGGCAGGTTGCCCTCAAAACCGATAAATTTGTTATTAAATCACCTCTTCTAACATGATATGTAGCTGTAGGGACCACATTGTGATCCGTCCATAGAGGTGGTTCAAATTGTGCTCATCTTTTTGACCCCTTTTCATGTCCAGAACACCATTTAATTAGAAGTACAAAAGTGGTTTACATTTTCTGCAAAGTTGGGTACTCCAATTTTTTATGTGAAACATTTAACACAAGGCAACGAAAGCTCGCTTAAAAAACGCAGAAACTGTAGATTGAATGACTATAAGATATACTTGCGAGTCCTGCTTTTTAAAGCATTGAATTGCAGGGAAATGCTGATTCTGCGCAACTTATCTATCCACCTCGTCTTCCACTTGCCTAATTCCTTTTCTCGTTAACTCCGTTTGTCTACCAATCTGTTCATCCGTCCGTCTGTTTGTTTTTCTGTGTTTACCTAAGGTCAATCGGCAACGATTTCAAGACCCTCGAATCAATGTCAAGAATTCCGAGCTCTAAACTTTTATCACTTAAATTTTTGAACTTTTCAACCACAAGGCTGTTTGCAAAATAATTAAATTCGGATAAGAAAAGTCCTATTTGTGAAATGTCAAGTAATTTACTTTGGTATTCCAAGAAAGTTGGGAAAAACAAAAGCAATGAGAAACATTAGGCCCAAAATCCCGTCCCCTAAAATTGGGGGGGGGGGGGGGAATTGGTCCGAAAGTGTACTTCTGACCTCAATGAGAGGGAGTCTGACAGACCTGAGATAGGAGTGAGCTGCAAGGTTGCCACTGAAGACCTGTATTTCATTGTAAAGCGAAGCTTCTCAGAGACTACTGCCTGAAGATTCCTTTATCCTATGGGTGCAACTCGTGTGATTTATTCATGTTAACAGGCTAATACCCAAAGGGAACTTTAAAGGCGTTTTGGGTCGGTAATGTACAATCCTTCCTCAGCAGAAATGAGGCACGTATAAATTTTCTTTGGAAGAATTTGAATTAAGAAACGACAAGAAGATGCGGTCCTCTCCACCTCTCCTGTGCATGTGACCATACGATTAGCAAGTAACCAACGGGTGATGGCAATAGGAAAACTTGAGAAATAAACAGAGGACAAGACGGTCAGATTCTACCACGGGGAAAAGGTCAGCGTAATGCTTTAAGACGTCTAGCACAAACTTTGACTGGCCACTCCCATTTCAACCGTTACTGAAGTAGAATCCTTTCCCGATAGACTTCTGAGCGGTGTTGTTTTATCCGTTTCGTCTCCTAAGTGAGATTTTTGCGCCAGAAGGGAAATGCGGAGATTGAATACACTTTGAAGGAGTAGAGAAGTGATATCTAATGCCATATGTGCTTCCTGACATTGAATTGTAGGAACAGTAGGGCCAGTTCTCACGTCAAATCACTTGCCCTACAGGAGGCTGCCAAAATGATGGTTTATGAAGTTTATTACCATCAATTATTGAAGCGGGGTTGAGGCACTTGTTCACCTTCCTTATTTGACGTAGATGAGCCATGCGGCAGTAGTGAGCCTCGATTTTATCCTTTAAAGTACGCTACCTTGTGGAGGATTTTCCTGCCACACGGGGAAGCATATTTTAGTAAAGGAGATTATGTAGAGGTAGAATGGTGATAAAATCCTAAAATCACCCTTCTTTTTGAACGTTTTTCCATCAAGCAACTTATAATTTGTTAATCGGCTTATACTAGGGAATTCCTACGCAGGGAGATCAGTCACTTCTTCTTGTATCGGGGTATTTATACAAAATAGCATAACTTTTAAACTTCAACTATTCTTGATAAGTCACGGAACCTTTATGTATAAGGAGAAGTTCCATTTCTGTTATTTAGCCGTCCATTCAGAGTGGCCAAACCTTCAGAAGTACGGCTCAATGAAATCAAAACAATGCCTGCTTTTGATCATTAATAGACGTAGATCCCATATCAAGGAGATCCAGTGGACATTACAAAATTGCCTATCATATAGCCCGGAACAAAATAATTTATGAAGATTCCTCTCCTAGTGTTGACTTCGGGCAAATATTCCGAAGGTAACTCATTGGCATTTTAGCGTTTTAACTTAGTCCCTTCATACCCTCGTCTGGGAAACATTTCACCAGGCGCAGGGGGCGGTCATCAGAGCACCAGATCAGAACGACTGGGGGTTTCACATGTCACCCTCGACTTCTCAACTTTCATTTAAGAAAGATGGTGTAGCTGAAATCACTACCAAAAAATGTTGAATAGCATGGCACTAGTAGGGAGTCACTGGAAGCTCATTTTGAAAACCCAGTTCCCTAAATTATGAAAAAATTCACATGGCACTTTTGACGAGTTAGGTAGGCATTGACGTCTCGTAAGCTTTCTGTCGTTTCAAGCAAACAGAATACTTTGTAGTAAATCTCTGCCTTTTTAACGCTTATTCAGCACCTCTATTTGTTTCCCGATTATTGTTTTTAGTTTTTTAACCCGCTTATGATTATTCATAAGATCAGTTATTTTTCACCCCTTCACTGTCAAAAATCTGGAGGGGAAACCGTGCATATTAAATCAGGAGGCGATGGAACCTCCAAGAGCTTTTTCAGGTTGGTTGGCTTCTCAGTGATGCAAATACAACTACCAGGTATTCCTTCCCGAGGTTTATTTGGCGGAAAGGATCTATCAGTGGTTCGAATGCCAAGTGTGGGTAATACCAACTTGACAGGAGTGGCGACTTACTTGAGGGGAATGTTTACCAACCTCGATGCACTAGGAAATGTTAATTAAGTAGACCGCGATTCTTCACCATCGCATTATGAAAGAGTTTTATTCTTTTCGTAAATAAATTATTAGCCGCCTTCACCATCAAGAGCTTTGATTGTAAAATATTCTGTTCATAATAGTGAAAAGTTGGTGAAAATTTCTGGAATGCTCGTGAGATGTAAAAATTACTGATGATGGAGTTTGCATTGGCATGTTTACATTTGTCGCCTGACTTCCTCACTTAGATATCATGTGATGCGCTGTCCAGGTTGAGGTCTTGCTATGCATTTACAAAGATGATGGTGTAAGGAAAGCATCAAGCAGTCAAGGCAACGGTCAAATATTAACGAGTATTTTAAAGCTTGTGCTAGTTGTTAAGTAACTATTCCTGTGTATGATTTTTTACCTCTTTAACCATGTTAAAGGGAAATTTTTCCTCACAATGGACGCAAAAGTTTAGTGCATGCATCACAATCAGTAGATCTAAAAGTAAATTGATTTGATAAAAAAGCCAAATTATTTCTGAGATAATTAAGGCTGCCGAATATCAGAAATTTTATATCCTTTTTAATCTCTGACATCCGCTGGCTTACATTGAAGGCCAATTAAGTCATTAATAGGTAAAATTAACTAGGAAAAATCAAATGTACCAAAGAAACAGTTTATTCTTCAAGCAGTCAGCTCAAAAACCATGATCGGATATTCAAAGTAGCCTTTAATACAATCACTCTGAATTGCGTTCTCTATTACCTGAAAATGGTTACGTCGACTGAACCTGATAAACGCATAATTTAAGCTTGTCTACTTCCACCTCTAACTAGAAAGGAAATACTGTCAAGGCTTGCCTGTAAAAGTAATTTTTCAAGTGTCTTTGTGGTATATTGCCTTGATGAAGCCCTTTTTCCCTTCTAACAAAGCTGCAATTCTTTGATGTACAAAAAAGCCATTTGGAAGCAGTCACACCCGATAAACTAGTTGATTAAGGGTGCACTCTTAAGAATCATTGTCAAAATTACTTTTTAGTAGCACTTTTGAATTAGCTGTTTTGTGTATTAGCCAAATCTACACCTTGATTATCTAACCAATCATGGGGCAGCATCCCCTCGCCTCACCAATCAGAATGCGCCAGCCGTCTTAAAAGCCATCACACCGGTGCAGCATATTTGTCTTCGTCTCATATCACTCAGATCTCTCCAAATCACATTCTTCAGTGTTCATGGAAGCTAAAAACATGAACGCTACAGCAAATAATTCTGTCACCTCCGAACTCATCCTTGATTCTCATAAATACGCAATTATTGCTAAGGAGTTCTCCTACTATGTCAATACGCTAAACTATAATGTCAACAAGCGCATCATAATGGCACTCTACTGCCTCATTTTCCTGCTCGGGTCTTGTCTAAATCTGCTCCTAATCTATATTATTATGCGTGTCCGCAACCCCAAATCGACATCAAATCGACGGATGTTGTTAATGCATGTGTGCTGCGATCTTGCATTGGTATGGTTCGGAGTGCCATACACTGCCTACACCGTGGTCTATAAAAGTTGGCAATTGGGCTCCGTCATGTGTCACGTGGCTTCATTTCTAATCTACTTCATTGTGGGTCTCACAAACTTCCTCCTCGTGTCAATTTGCCTCAATCGAAGCATTGCCATAGCAAGAGCTGGCCGATGGGCAGGCGAAAGTGATTATGATGTGAACTGTCGTGTCACCGTTCTCCTTACTGCTGCTATTGTTCTTGCTGTGGTGATTGCTCTCCCCTCGGCGATTGTCTCGAGGGTTACGAACAATATCTTTAAGGATCCCCTGTTTACTGCTCTTGCACCACCCATTTGCATGTAAGTTAAATGCTGAGAATTAAATACTCTCCTTCTTTTTTGTATCATTTGTAAAGGATCGGCGCAAATAAAAAAATAAAGGAAATTTTGTGAAATAAACAGGTTTCAAATCATTTTAACCCAGCAAATGCCTAGTGATGTCCATTTTTTGTAGGTTGGGCACTTGTGTCCGCGACTAAATATAAATGGAATATAGTTTTAAGTTGACCAGGTAATTGTGCTTTTGTGATGTTCAGGAGGTCAATTGTGAGCAAGTTTGTGGAGGAATTAAGGGGTTTCATTCTCTCGTGTTAATTGTTTCTCGAAAATAGTCCAAATTCCTTACTGTTTAACGCTATTTACTTTTAGAGCTTTATAAGGAGCTTGTTTACTGTCGGCGTCAATCAGTTTGTTTTTATAAACTTTTCTGGCACTTTATATTTATGCTTGATATTTGGACACGATGGAATAAAATTTTCCCTCTACTGTAGGCTCATTAATCCGACCTTTGAGGTGTTATTCTAAGGTAGATCAGCAGACATATTAGAAAGAGGATCACAGCCACCTGGACGATGTCGAAGGGCAAGTTAACCATCCAATTAGTTATCAAAAGCGAGACAAGCAATACAGGACAACAAAGATTGACGATTAGTTCATCACACACCCTCATCCCTTATTCATGCAGTTTTACCGATCTTCCAAAAATTATTGTCATTTTGGCGGCTTAAATGTGGTTGCGTGAGAAATATCAAACCCCGGAGCCATTGTCGATGCTTGAACTTTGACAAGACAGATTATAGAGCCATAAGTACACTTTTGGAATCGATTCTTACATTTTTATTTTACACCAAATACCAGTTGCCCATTTGTGCAACAGAACATTCCATTTGGTGTCTTGTAGACTTGCCCACCCCTTTTTACTTCATCCCAGGACAGTAAATCACTTCCCGGTGGAATGCAAAGGTGGTAAGGATCAATGTCCGTCCAAAGTATTAAGTTAAACTACTGTAAATAAATTCACTTTTCACTACTTTTTGAGTACGTAGGGATATGATGGAGGAGTTAGGTAAATTGTTCCTCTATTTAAATTTCCCCTTCCGTTGCGGCTACAGTTCTATGGAGAAGATCACTGCTAACCCACAATTTAAACCTTTTTATGGTCCAAAACTAAAAAGACTTTTGCAGATTTATAACACTTTTCTAAAACATCTTGGTAATCTTGCAAAACCTTTGAACATTTCATCAACAATGCTTTTTGAAAAATGCCACCTTAACCCCACATGAGCATAGTAGGGAAATTAAGTTTGCCGGTACTTTTAAATGTGGCCAAGGCAGCAAATACACATGATTAATTTTTAAAAATCACCAAAGATGAAGTCCAGGACTAAAGGGGAAAGCATCCGAAGCAACCTTGTCACTCTAAATTCAATTTTTGTTCTTCTGGGTGGCTGAGTTTCCTCCAAAAATCGGTCTTTCAGTGCATAAATCACCTTCCATGATTAAGGGGATCTCCTCTTAGCCACATTTGCGTCTACCTAAAATTGGAGCCTTTTTAAGTTGGGGAGGTGAAAAAAGGTTAAATGACAAGTTATACCACCTTGGTTGCATTAAAGACTCAAAAAATTATTAGTAGTTTTTCATGTGGCATTTCATCCCCTCCACCTCATTATTGCTATTTGAAGTCTTTTGGAAGGTGGCTTTTGAGTTGTGCCCTCCAATTCCACTTGGGGCCAAACTGCCACACTTAATGCATTCCATTTCACCTTGACACGAACACAAGAGACAGGATCAGACCTTAGACCTATCAGAAGGCAAAGATGAATTCACTACTTTTAACACTCAGTATCTGCTCACCGTATTTGATTTTAAATATTCAGCCTTTATTTGTAGACTTAAAGTCCTTGAAAATACTGAACTTGTCCTCTTTACCCTTCCTTCCCCACGAACAAAGCATTAATTCCGCTACTTCTTCAGTACTGACCTTCAAATCAGCTCGCCTTTTTCCTTTAAAGAAGCCCAGACGTGCTTAAATCCCATTTCACTGTCAACAAGGAAGTAAGTACTAGATCAAATAGCCTGTGTTAAAAACTTTGTCTAAAATATTGCTTCAGAAGTTGATAGGCTTGGGAATTCTTGCAGGTGTATTTCACGTAATGAATCCTTAAAGCACCTCGCCCAAGGTACGTTTAAGCGACAATTTTGTGGGGCTTTCCATCCCTTTCGAATATAACTAAGAATTGTTGAAGCAAAAAAGAAGCCACCAAAAGGAGTTGTGCTTATGTGAACCTGCCCGCAACAAGTAAACCTGTTCGCCTTTCTCTACTGCACTGTCCTTTTTTACAGATTGAAGCCAGTAAAGAGCATGAACAAAACGACAATCTAAAAGATTTGTTGCCTAAATAACATAAAAGAAAAAACAGTTTTCTAATAAAAACATAAAATCTTAAGGAATTTAGTGCGTCGATGTATCGAAGGGAGGACAAGCTCAACTCAGATTAGATCAATGCAGTCGGAGGTGGGTGGAAAAAATTGCAAAAATAATTTCCTACCCTATTTTCCTCTCTTCTTCTTCCATGCATAATTTCTTGCATTGAATAAAACTGAGTGATTGTGAGGTAACTTGTGAACAAACCTTAAGTCGTCTATGCAGAGGAAATGTTTTCCCTTCCCTCTACTTTTTTAAACTTTTAAAAGATGGCAGGTCAGAAGTCACAGTGTTGGATGTGTGATCGAGGAATTCCTTTTCCATTATCTCGTGGTAATTAAAGTGGTTTAATTAACCATTGCCGGGGCTGTGGGTCACCTCTCTCCTCACAGATTAATTGACTCGAATGTTGGAGGCGAGGTTAGTTAATAATCACCAATTAAGGCAACCATTTTCGGTTAAACAGCTAGAGAGCAATTTCTCCATTCCACGTATTTACGAAAGTGCAGAGCTCTCTCTTCTTTTTGCTCCTTATTCGCGTTCAAAACCAGGTGTCAGTTGTTGTGGAATCTGTACAATTTGCGGCAACACATTTCCCTCTCTTTATTCAGTCACCCGTCGGAATTTTGTACGATTGTAATGATGTCCACTTTTGAGTAACCTTTTGTAATTTTTCAAAAGTTTGATAGTAAAATGTGTTACACTTCCTCACTCAAGCGCTCAAACTTGACCTTTAGGTGAGTAGGATATTTTGCGGAGCCAAATTTTCCTAACTGAATGCGGTAGGATTTTGCTCCTCAAACTGCCTTCTTTTATAGTTGTAAAAACTTAGGAAGCTGCACACTAGAACAAATTTAATCGAATTGTCTAGAGAATTGAAAAGTTTAATTTAATCTGAGTCATAAGGCCCCGTACTCGCCCATTAATGTGCCTTCTCGAGCGCATACACTCACCAGACGTCTTTCAGAAGGAAAATTGGAGACACTGCAGTCAAATTTAATGCACTGCACACACAAACCCACAAATGGTCTGTTTTACTGTCTGACTGTATAAGTCGGGCCAGTTCTCCGTCTCTGCTAGAGTCACTAAAAGGGAAGATATGAGGTTTGCAGTTGTACTGGGAAAATTCCCCGCACATGAGGTAAGGTAAATCTCTTTAATCTTTTTGTTCATCCTGTACAAACACATCAAAAGAGAACCACTTCGCTTCGGCGGAAAACTTGTGAAAATGTGAGAAGAACAAGTCGGACCTTCTCAAACTGGAGAGAGCGAAAAATTTCAAAACGTCATAACAATTAAAAACCGCATCATAAAAGGTTGTTTAAAGGGCAGAAATACCATGCGATCACACAGTGACAAGGCAAATACCTAGTGGCATTGCGACGTCAGTGTTTACACACTAAGTCATATGTTGACACCTTCAGGTTTGCTTGGTTGCCCTTGGGCTAAATGAGGAGGTTGACGTCAACCTGATGACACATTCACCTATCAATGGTCAATCGAGTAGACTAGATTGTCAGAAATCTTACGGTGACAAGTCTAATTCACCTTAATTTTTATTATAACTTTTTATTAAGTTAAAAGAGCAAGATAATGACTTTGGAGGTCCTGCTTTGATAAAGGAGTAAAGATTACACTCTAGCTTTTTTTGGTTCATTTTATCTCGATGATGCGCTTCCTCCTCGTTAGAAGTAGACAAACAGTTAACTTCTAGCCACCTACTTATTAACTTTACTCTTGATCCCTACATATTTTAACTCAATGGGTGACTTTTTAATGATATGGGGGAGAAATGGGCGAAAACTATCCCATGGAGGATAACGAAGAAGGGTGATGGGAGATGGAGATGACGCTATATTCCTTCCCTCGGTTTAAAGTGCAAATTCTCTCAGTCTAGCTTTCTAAAAAAAAGACAAATGGATTGTTTAAGGGGTGTTGAAAAATAAACCCGTCGCATTTTTGGCTTTTAGATGCAAGGTTTGAAGTAAATTTTCCTCGAATACGTACTTATGCATGCACATTTTTTAGCGGGTCGTGGAAGTGTGGTGAAGAATAACGCTTCGACAAATAATGCATCTATTAAATTGGGCCATCTCTGCCAGTTCTCAAAGTTTTTTGTAAAAGCAACAAAGATGTTTTGTTACTTGGATTATAGTTATTACTAAGTCAGAAATGTACATGTATGTTCAATGTCTGTTTAGTGAAACCTGGTCCAGTCGAGCCAAAATGGCCTACGATTTGACGCTGATCATCACCATCTACTTCATCCCTCTGATAGTCATATGCCTCAGCCATCATATAGTCACCCAACAATTGCGTCGTTCTCACCAAATGCTAAGCCTTATGGGACACACAATCAGTGCAAAATGGAGACGTCGTCGTCAACGCCTCATCCGTCTATGCGTTCTCATGACGACCCTCTTCGTACTATCCTGGTTCCCCAATCACCTCTGCAATATCCTTACCAAGATTTTTAATGTCCGAGGGGACACTGCGGAGACTCTGCAAGATTATGCCTTGTGCCTGGGCATCTCCAACACTGTTAGTGAACCTCTGCTTCTCATAACAACTTGTTCGGCTTATCAACGCTTTATTCGACGTCTTCTGGTACGTTGGAAATTGGTAAAATCGACCGTCGATGCTGTGGAACCCATAGTTTCTTCCAGCATTGGTGCGCCGGTCCTTCCCACCCCTGTTCCTCAACTGACCAATGGGAATAAGGGCGACTCGCATGTGGCGCCTTCGGTGCAACGGGAAGTCTGAATGATTCCGACAAGGTAAAATCAACCTCGAGAGGAATCCGTTGACTGTAAATAGTGGAGTATTTTGTTACCATGGCATTAAAAAATACATTGATATTTTCCGTTGACTTAAATGAAGGAATGTGGTGGATTTTACTTAACATAGCCCCATACATCAAAGCAAATTATTAGAATTTGTTTAAAGGAACTTCATTTGCAGGAAAAGCAAGTGTTTTTAATCGAATAGGCAATTTTAAAGCATAATATGTTGGGCTTATTTGGATATCCGTTAATTAAGCCTCTAATTATAGTTCAGGTGGCTTGTTGGCGAGGCAAATTTGCATTCTTGGCGCTGATTGGAGCCTCCAATGAGATGATGTTTTGAGGATTAGCAGCTTTTGAGTGAATGTTTTTAACGGTATTATACAGATGAAAGGTCAACAGGTAAAAAATATCCTTGGAATCATTTTACGAATCCACTTTGTGCTAAATTTCGTTATCTGATTATGGATCTGCTTTTTAAGCTGGCCAAAAGTAAGCGGATTTAATGGCGGCCGCTCATACTTTGGTAGTGCAGAGATCTTTAAGTTAAAGCGTGCAACCTGATTGGAAATTTGGTCAGATAGCTTTAATAAGGGTGTAAAATCATTTGCAAATGCCCATAAAGTCATTTTCAATGAGTGCCTTTACAAAAAGGCAGACACATGCCTATCTCTGCGTCTGAATGTTAAAGTGAGAGGTAAGAAATTGGAAAATGCTTTCTCTGTGACAGTCTTTCTCCCAAAGTAGAACCACTGAGGTGACTGAGGTGATTTTACCTACAAACTTTCAAAAGAATTAGCTACCAACTGAAAAGCAAAGTTGATTAATTAGTTTGGCCGACGAAACGGAGGGCTGAAAACAGACCGCAGCCCATTGCGTGCAATATTTTTTACTCTAAAGTGGAACTTTTGGCAAATTTATTTAGCACCTTCAGCTTGTGAAGTTGCTAAGTAAGCGAGGCTTTCTAGCCTAGTAAATTGAAGGATGATGATTTTGCCTCTCAAAAAAATGATTTATCTCTTTAGACAAAGTAGATGTTTGTTGACTTAACATTGAGAATAATTTGGTAATTATTTATTGGTTCATTGACAAAAGTGACTTGCAGACGGAAACTCTATCTCCTTACCTATCAAACCAAATTGTTGAAATTGACGCCGAAATCCCGAACATCTTTTGAGTCGCTTGCAGCTTAGACGTGCTGAAGAGGATAAGGAAAAAGAGAACGCATAACCCAAAAGACTTATAAAATAAATTACTTAGATGTTTATGGAAGAAGGTGTTAGTATGAAAGCACATACTTGAAATTTCAAGTAAATAATAGATTTTGGGATTGTTTCTGCTTATTAGCTGGTTACGTAGTTTACCATGCTGTGGTCATGCTTGATTTCTTCTTTTGAATGGACACGAGAAAGCACAAGTTATTGGGGCTCATTCTTATGACTTAAAACTTATTATCTATTACTATCCCTAACGTTGCCACCTATTTCTCGTTTAAGTAGTTGAAACCGCCACTGAAAAAGATTAGTTTACTTTACACAACAAGGTTTTATTCCTATTTGACTTTCCTAATTTACTATTCCATAATTTTATGCCTGTACATATTTTGCAGTGGGACAAATGCTTGTCTTTGAAGTCACAATGCATTTCGAAATGACGGACATGATTAAATAGTTCATTTATTTGGCCAGATTTAGCGGAATTGTGCATGACTCGAGAATGTTATGCAAGAGGCGCAGGTGCCCTATTTGTTCTGTGCAAATGGAGACAGCTATGTGACAGCCATTAATTTTGCTTCCAGTGCCGCGGCTGTCTGACGTATTGTGTTGTCAGGAAAGGAAGAGACTTTCTGCTCAGTGATTCTCAATTTTCTGCTTTCTGAGACGCCTGTTCTATACTAGTAAGCAACAAATTCAAACCTACACAAAACCTAGGTAGTCTTGCGATAGGTGATGATGTGAGCCCTTGAAGCGCTGGGTGAGGAGTTGATGAAGGCACCTTTTGGGGAAGGGGTAGTTTTTGATGCAAACATTCGTTTGATGTAGGAACCCAGAGGTCAGCTTACCATTAGTTAGGTCAGCAAACAAGCTAGTGCGCAAAAGAGGAGCAAAGTGTTGGTATTTGCGATCTATTGCACATGAGGTGTGGACTTTTCACTTAGATTTTCTCGCCTTCAGCTTTCAAGGTGACTGGGGCGTGAGCGATTTCTTAAAAGTATCTAAAATTTGGCCTTGCACCATTTTAACTCCTCAAAAAAAGCTGCTAATATGGGTGTAGTTTATTCATTTAGAAGAGATAGGGCGTCATTCTGGTGGTGAAGCGACAAGATTAAATAAATGAAAGAGTACTTGCAGCTTCTACAAATTGAATAGCGATGCAACCTTGGTTTTTTAAGTGGACAAGCTCACGTCACATTTTTCGAGTTCAACCGATGTCCTGCGATGAGGCTTGAGCAGTGGTCAACCACAGGCTTTGAGGTTATTCTTTGAAAGTATGGAGGGTAATTTGAACCGAGCTGTTTTAGACTTGAAATCAAAGGTGGCTATGAGAAGGGATATTTTACATATTTATATACTAAAAATAGATAAATAGGATGGAGACGGATGCCACGAAAAATCGGTAGCGCAAAGGATTGTTTTGTTCAACTCAAAGCAGGGCTATGGGAAGTAAGCAAGAAAGTGGTTTTCATGCCATGATAATCACAGAATAGCTTCACAATTTAAGCATTGTCTTAGGAACATTTACTCAGCACAGCTTTCACTCCTTCTGAACTGAGTAATTGCTAAATGTCCGTTTTGTATCGAGCGTTCGACAAACCTCCCATGTTATAGGTGCAGGCCATTCTCCCAGAAAGATTTGCTCGCCGGAAACCTTCATTGGACTCCTCAGTTCTTAGGGTATTTATATCCTTGAGTTGGCTTACATCCCTCTGTGGCGTGTTTGCAGTCACCTGTACAAGTACATGACTACTTTCATTAACCCAATGAACATAGGCGACGTGCTCAGCAATAGCATTTTCCCGTCACAGGAGTTTATTCATAAAAAAATCAAAATGGGGAAAAATTTTGTTTCATAAATTTTCTGTCATCTTAAACATACACGCCTTCTCGGTGCCTTTGGTCACAACCTGCTGTGTATGAGCTGAAAACGCCCCTGAAGGAGGAATGGATATCACGCCATGGGCTTAAAAATGGCATCGCAAAGAACTCCTTTTCCTTCTATTCAATTGGGACATTTATTATTGTAATCTTCGTATGATTTTCCCACAAATTTTGAACATTGCCAGAAGCCACTTTATAATTGACTCGCTGCCTTTCTAGCTAAAAATTCTGTCCAGCTAAAATGCTGGCGGTCTAAAGGAAGGGAACACAAAGTATTTCCTGGCTGTTCCTTCCTGTTCTGCTTGAGCCTTTAAGCTTTGGCATTTCAAAAACGTGCCCACCATCCTATAAGTAGGTACTGTAGATTATCTCGCTTTATTGCAAAAAAATTACTACGCTTTTGGTTGTGGGCAATGTAAAATAAGCTAAATGGAGGTCCCTTTTGCAGGTAAGCACGACAGAAGTCCTTGTACCTACCTGTTCGAAGGCTTTACACGCTCTTGAGGTGGGATGGAATGGAGGGGGATGGGAAGAAAAAGGGAGGGAGAAAGGGTCTGTTTTCTCCCTTGTAGATCTTGTGCCGGCTGACCAACAGCGCTTTTCCTTGGCACCTGAACTAGACCATCACGGGACAATGTGCAAAAATGACACCGGGAAATAAAAGTGCGGCAGAAGGGAAGATAGTTGAAGGTATATTTTCAGTTCTACGAAAAATTTTGCAAGGCTCCAAACGAAAGCCTTTTATTTCGTTGGCGAAGGTCTACAGATTGTTAAAAATCAAGTGTTTTAAAAGACCTTTTCCTTTCCTTTTATTCGTCACTGAAGAAGGAACGCAGGAGAAGCCTTTTTATCTCTTGGCTGTCAAACAGGTAGACATCTTTGTATGGCACCAGTTTTTTCGGAATTAGAGTTTTTGCCTCTCGGCTTAGCAAAGTCTGGGCACTGAAGACGACACTCTCTGCCTTCTAACTTTACTCACTGGCAGGTGGCGATGACCTCTAGATGAAGCCTTACTTGAAGTGTAAATGCTGATATCCATGGAATATTCAACAAGTCTTTCCCAAGACTGGGGTTTTTCTGAATTTTCTTAGGCTAGGGCGGCATCTTGTTCCGAATTGTTTTCCTTCCCTTTGACCAAAGCATGTAAAGACTTACTAAACTAAACAAATTACTCTGTTTAGTTGTGTAATTTAGCTTAGCCTGTTTATTTTAGCTTATTTCGACATTCTCTAGAAACTTTTTTTTCGTGGGAAAGGCCCTTTACCTTTTAGCAACTACCTCGTTGTACTATGTTGTTTTGAAAGACCATTTAATAATTAATTAATCAGGATTGACACAGTCATGGTAAAGGCACAGTCCGACCAAACCACCGTTGTGGGTCTTTCACTTCTCTGTTGGTGGGTATATGTGAGGTAAAAATAGACGCCTGGTAGAGCCTTTTTCTTGTTTTTGACATATCTGTGTGACCGGTGTCTGCGGTCACACTTCTACAGGAGAAGAGAGGGGCGACTAAAGTCTGCTTTGCAAATACTAAGCAGGTCGCAAACTTCCGACGTTTGCGGAAGATTAGAGGGAACCTAGGGGAAGGGACGGTCCACCAGCCAGATGGAATGCATCTCAACGATGTGCAGTAGGTTAACTTATCCATGAAGAAACAGTCATAAGCCAGTCCAACCGGGCAACTCCATTAGACTGTAAGAAGGCATCACGCCCCACTTAAAAATGGATGGAAGTTAAGGTATCGTCTCTTTCCAGCTCTGCTATTAGGCAGTCATTTGAACAAATGCAAAAGGGGACGATCAGAGCTAAATTCTTCTCGCTTTTTCTGCTCCTCGAGAAGGATGAATTAGTGAGTTTCACATAAGTCTTTTTTTAAAGGGGCGAGGCATTCTCAAACCCACTTGTAAAATTCAGGAAGTCAGTCGAATTTTCAAACATTCCATTAAAGGTGAAATGATGAATGAACATTTTAAATAACCCTAGGGTGACAAGCCGCGTCAAGAGGTAGTTTTGCTAAGGTTACAGCTGCCTGATCAGTTACCAATTTGTAAATTACTTGTTACAATCTATTAAAGAGGAAAATTGCTTCTCTCTTTTAAACTAACATAAGAACTTGACAACGACACTGACAAGGTTGAATGCAATGTTACGTTCTAAATTTCAAAATTTTTAAGTTTAGTTCCTTCTTTTATCCTGCAACTCCTTTATTTGAAAAACGGTATAATTTTCTTTGGGCGAAAGTTCAACTCATTTACTTTTATTTTGATTGGATGCATGTGCTACTGAAGTCTTTCAATATTTTATAAATGCTCTGTGAAGTGCATTTTGAAATAAGATATTCTAGCAGCTCGTTCAACCCGGTCGCTTACAATCTTTAAATCATTTGCTTAAACCATTTTAATTAAAAATTAATAAAACCTAAAAGGCATTTGAAGGTGTGCTGTGTAGCAGAAGAATGTGAGCCTTAAAGCGAAATTGTGGGATTCCATGGATGTAGAAGTAAGTGACTCCGTTTGCACGTTTATTTGAAAGCATTGAAGGAAAGACAATGACTTTAATGATGATTTCCATCCACTAAAAAATTTGCTAGTCAGAGTTCAGGACTGGTTTGAAGGAGCGTCCCCAAATACAGAATTCTAAATTGCCCGAAAAAGTGGGCTTCGTGGATTTCGAATTTCACTGCAAATATGACTGCCTGAATGCAAAATGGGAGTCCATAATGGCTAGCGAACACCTTCAAGTTTCCAAAAGGTGCTTAGATGTGAAGGCGACAGAAAGGTGTGATGAGAAAGCATCGATTATATGGGAAGTCCATTTCTCTTGCCTTCTTAGAGTGTGTTTCTCCTAGAGAGTGTGTTTATTAAAATGGCAAGATAAACTCACTTTTACTCTTGGCCCTTTTAGGTAATCTATCAAAGATAGATTTAGGAGATTTGGGTTAATTCGTCATTAGATTCGGTTTAAATTTAACTGCATTTGAAAATACAAAAAGAAACACTCTCCTTTTGCTCCTTGACATGAGACAACTGCATCAGAAAGGGAGAGAAGTAGAAATGACCTGTGACCATCCAGAGATGGATAGTCCTAAAAAGAAAAGACTGGAGTTTAGTTGTTTTCCAGGGAAGATTGGATAAGGACTATGTTGGCTACCTAAGCTTGCATTTAGTGACATACTTTTGGAGCCCCTTGAAGCTCTTTTTACAACAAAATAATCCATACGCTTGGTCGTCTACCTTCAGCTGTGTGGTTACTTTGCCATCTACCTATCTATCTACAAAGCAATCAAGTATTAAGAGGGTATTCTAAGTGGCGCACTTGCTATGATGTCCTTTATTGTCCCACTCACATCCAGTCTGCTTATCTTCGGTGCAGAACATTCGAAGCACAATGCGTCAAGTCACTCCGCCTACAGACGAATATATGATATTGCCAAAAAATAAACGCTCCTTTTCCGTATCGAAATTACCTACTCCAGTCAATATACGACGCTCATTTGTTGAACAGAATGCATCAAAACGAAACATGGTCCTCCCCGGTAAAGGCGCCAGGTTTTATGCTGCTTTGCTCGCCTGCAGCTGTCATTCATGGGGTGAGGTGAATGGGACAGAGCAAAGTGAAATCAGGTGTGCTTCTGCATTCATGAGCAGAGGGTTTGTGTTTAGTACAACTAATTGTTGACCAGACATCCTCTCGTTGTAGTCGCTTTTGTTTCCATCGTCTCACCTAATTGCACTGGAATAACAACACCACCCTTCTCAAATCACAGGATTGACAAATACACACCTGCCATTCGACTCTTCCCTATAAACTTTCCTTAAAATCTCTTAATGACTGCCTTACCATTGTCGAATTCTTAAGGTCACTTTTATCCTACCCACATAAACTATCAAGGGTCACTAAATTCATTTTTACTTGCCTTTTCAATTTTCTGCAGTTCTTCATCGATATCCTCTTCAAGGAAGATTTCCTTCTATTTTTGCACTTTAATAACCGTACTACCTGTGGTTGAAGTCTCGCAGTTGACACAACGATTGATCCATTTTAGAATAATGTAAGGATAATCTAATAGCGAATTACAGCGATCATAACAGGATGTCTCACTCCTCCCTAAACTTCTACCCATGTCACAGCTTCCTCCTTTATTTCACTTAAATGCTAGGCAGGTGTGCAAGTCAGCTAAACAGCTAATCTCTTAACAAGCAAAATACTGCACTTCCCAGAACTCCCACTCCACTTATGGGATTTTTTCCACCAACTCAAAATTTGTCCTATCTCGTTAATACCGGAATTCACTTTTTCAGAGGTCCTAGCAGACAGAATTAGAGGTTCTAGCTAAGTTACTGTTCATGCTTTTCCTCTAACACGAGAAAGCTTTAAGTGCAACGCATGTGGAAAATTTTTCTGTGTTATCGCTCTCAGTAATGAATTCCATCATATTTAAACCTCATTGGTGCGGCTCATTTGTGTCTAAGAAGAAGGAGACAAAGAAGAATACAAAGAGGAAGAAAGTGGGGATAAAATTAAAAACTTGCTTCGCGTCTCTGCCGCAAGTATCTTCCCCGTACTAACACACCAAAATGCGTGTTTGATGCCAAAAATTTCTTATAAGACCCTGATGTTAGCAAATCAGCTCACATGCAAGAATTGATGGTTTAATATTGTCCTTTCTACAGATCTCTAGAAATACAAGACCGAAGTTTCACCCATGAGCTTTAAAGCTTTAAGTAATCTCTGAGGGAGTGGTGTGGTAGACTAGCCAAAAAGGAATGAAATGTAATTTATAGTGAGGATGAGTGGATAAGGACAGAATTTGTAAGACTTTAAGACCCTACGCGCTTCAATGTACGGGTAGATTCAACGATCCTGACAGTGTTTATAGGGAGGTTACCCCGCTTGCTTATTTTAGCTTCAGGAAGATCATGGGCTCAAATTCTGAGAGTTGATTTCCTTGAAAAATTCATACTGAGGAGTTGCGTGTGCAATCCAATGGGTCACACAGTAAAAACATAACCATGTGGCAATGAATTGCTGCATTGCCAAAATGGGTGGAAACTTTTAGGACGAGTGATGCTGTGCTCTTTCACTTATGAAGAGATATTTCACATCCCAAGTCATTCACCCATCCATCCAATCAGACAGGCAGGCAATCAGTTGGGGAGAATACGAAATTTACTGGGCTGTTTAATAGGGCAAAATGACGAAGTAAGTAACAACTTAATGGTTTCGGAGGCATCTTTTTCATCTAACGTAGACGCAAAGCATAATTTTTATCTGCCATGCTAAACATACCATAAAAGTTGTCTTCATACTTTTGGGGCCCAGAGTCATCTCAGATGTTCGGATGAGGCAAAACAACCAATAAAAACGGTTTTTTAGTGCTAGATGCTTATAGGCACGGAAAAATGGCTTTCAGAGATGCAGGATAGTGGCAGAAACCGCGAAGGCTAAAGAACCAGTGATGTTTATTTACCTTTAAAGATGCGTGTTGCCAACATTTATCTTGTCCACACCCCGTGATTAAATAGATAGTGGTACAAAGCGACACATCCTCACAGAAAGCGTCTCTTGTCTGAACGCTAAGGAGTACATTACCCCAAATTTCCAAAAGACGACAAATCTACCTATTTTGCCAGGCGACTCAAAAATACTCCGTATGACTTTTGAGGTAAGTTGTTGCATTTAATTAGTAAAGAAAAAAATTGCGCTCTTATTTATAAAACGTTAATGCGCCCCCCATCTGTTATAAATCAGCCCTGCATAGTGTTTCTCTCTCCCTTCCTTCTATTTATAGCCTTCATTATATAAATTGTTTGTTGAATTCGGCAGATGGGATTTGTACTTTGCCCAATCTGCAAATATTACCTCATAGATGCCTCACTTTGTGAGAATTCTCTCATTTTAAGCAACAAATAATTTCATCTCTTGATTGAAAAACTTGCCAATAAAAGTTAATCACTTTGAGGTGGGAAACGAAGTGGCACAACTGCCTCACCTTATCCAAATTCCCTTCATATTTCTTAAGGCCACTAAGGAGAAGACAGCATATTCGATAAGTGGCAAACCTACAAACGCATGTAAAAGTGACTACCGTACTCTCATGCAAAACCTGACCCGGGATAAACTTTCGTGGTTAATGTGACCTCACCTCTACAGACACTAGCCTCCGCTATAGTGTTGAAAATCCTAAATAAAAAAAATTAATGCACATGGAAAAAAGGTAATAGAAACTTCTCCCTCTTTTAACAAGACACAACAGAATTACATGAGACGAAGGTTTCCTGAAAGTTTTCATCACTCCACTTCGGCGCTGTCGCCGCCTCCGCCGTAATTTATATTGTTAGAGTAGTCAACATATGAGTTAAGATGCAACTCTCTCCCCTAAAATAAATGTCTCAAAGTCCTTGAATACAAATAGATTTTTCTGGTTGTTGAAGAGTATAGAGGAAGGAGGATGAGCAACCCAGTCCTACCTTTTTTAATTCAGGTTGAATGTGTGGATACGAAATTCTGCATTTCGTAACAGCCTTACGACTTTAACCGCATAACGTCGTCGTTTACCGCGACACAGCATTCGCCCTAAGGACGTTGGATTTAAGGCAGTAGAATTGGAGGAGCTTACACAATAACTTCCGAGATCGGAGGATGTGGGAGTGAGGTTTCCCTGTTTTCTCCGTTTCTATAGGCATTGACACACCTCTTCTCCTTATTTTTTTGGTTGTGACGCGCAAAACTTATAGGTAGTAGGTAAATAAATTAATGGAACTTTGCATTTAACACAGAGGTTTTACACAACTTCGCTTCTTGCTACCGATGCTCGTTAATAATTCCGTCAGTAGTGGACAGCTTGCTGAAGGCTCACAGAAGCAGTCATTGATGGGAATTAAAAAGGGACCTAAGCAACTTTTTGACAAAAATAAGGTCCCTCCTTCTTTCTATTTGACATAGCTGTCCTTCAATCCTCTTCCATTCTACTCTTTGAAGGCGACTTATAGGACCACCTGTCTAGGTTCATAAGAGAGAATGGAGGCCCTACATCATTCCTTGGTCTCCCCCGGTTTCATGCTACTTTGCACTTTGTATAGGTAAGAGGGCAAAAATTGTAAACTGTGGCATTTTTTAAAGCCATTTTCATAAAAAAACTTGCAGAACTTTAGTGATTTTCCGACTGGATTTGATTTACCTTACTACCAAGAGGACGTGTTAAAAATAGCCAAGGGTAAAAAGAAGGGACACTTCACACTTGCAAGCTTTACTTAAATGGCAGTTGTCTTCAATAAAACCATCTCTCCCTCTAAAAATGGGTGAGAATTGGGGTTTTGGTGAAACAATCATTTCTGGATCCATTAAAGTTATGACCCCATGCTACCTATCTTTTTTAACAATGTGGTAAAACATTTGGCAAGTTTACATGCCACCGTTTCTGCAAGTACTACTTTTGATTCCTTTGCTGACAATATTTTCACTATCGATGTCAAATGCATGTGACACCCAACTTTCGTGTTTGACTTCGATGTCACAAATAAGTGACAGGTGCTAATAGTCAGTCTGTACCAATAAGTTAAGTCCAATCGTATTCCAAGTGGATTGATCAGGTACATGACACACCTTTGAGGAAGTTTCAAGGAGTTTGGAGCAAAAATCAAACTCCTTTTGCTTCCTTAATGACAAACACATTATACACCATCCAACCTTTGCTTCTACACATGGTAAAAGTAGGCCACATTGCTAATTTGTTGGCGGCTTCCAGATAATTTCTTTGTTATTGCTATCTACTTGCATTGGATAGAAATGTTCATGATCCAATTTGTTTCATCTGGTGATTAATCGGTAGCTCAAGTAAGCGCATTGAACCTGGGCAAATGGGAAGTCTTTAGCTTAATAATTTGGAAGAACAATTGTGCACTAATGGCAAATAAATACCTTAAGTTGTAGCAGGTTCGATCATTTATTTTTCTTCTTGTTCATACACGGCATCTTCCATCACCACAGCTTATACTTCTGCTAGGCGACACGGTCCTCCAGACTTTTCCTATCATACCTCGTTACTCCAGGAAAGACTTGGGACGCTTTACCGATGGTCAATACAAGAGATTAAGTAGCCCAGGAATTTCTTACTGGTTGATATACTTTAGCTCTACATAAGGGAAAATGGCTCGCAGGTTTGACAAATACTAGGAGGACTAATTATTCAGCCTCAGCCCTGTTATTCTATGCGAAAATCACTTTTGGTAGAGGAGTTATTAACCTGGAGCATTAAAATGCCATCCTGTCTTCCCCACTCCTCCAATGCAGTCCACAAAAAGGACAAACATCGCACAGGCAATATAGGTAGTGAAATATATCGCTAGCCTTGAAAACAAATGTTACTGTACTTTTAATAACTGCGGACGATGTTTAAAAGATTGCGAGTCTTTATAGAGTTTACCTTCGTGTTGGCTTTGAGCCCTTTTACCTAATGTCTATGGACTTCCAGTCCATCTGTTTGTAAATAATAAATCCTTTTTAATGATTTGGCCTCTCAAAGCTTCAGAAAGGACCCAGAAACGTCCATTCGCTGTAGAGCTTGGCAACCGTTTGTTGGATACGCATTTGAATGCCAAAATATGATTGGTTCATGCACTCCTATCCTGATTTACTTGGCAATTTATTAACCTCCCAACCAGTTACTGCAAGATTCATAAATTTCTAGGATAAAAAGACATTGAACTTGCCAACTTAAAAATGTCAAAACGCTCCATTTCTTACCCACAAATCACCTTTTTGAAACAAAATTGAGTGCCAAGTGCGATTAAAAGATTAAAAATTATTTTCACCAATATAGCTAATATTATTTTGTCATCAAAAAACCACACTCTAGAAATTGAAAAACGTCATAGGTAAGCAATTTATTAATCCCCTCCTTACATGTCACTTAAATGTTTGTTTTGTCAGGTAAAGCAAACACTGCATGTCGCACAGTTACTACAGCAAAAGATAGGCCCATTATGTCAGACTGGTAAGTTATCTTAAGGCTGATTAGCTACTGCAGTCCCACTCCTCACCGATTTTGTTGGCGTTAAAGCAAAAAGGCTGCAATTAAAAACGGCCGCGTATGTTCAAACCTAAAGCACACCTCTCCATTGGTTGAGTTGGGCTGAAGAGCCTCCGATGCATTATGCTGATGAGGGGCTTTTCTAGAGAAAGATGTAGAAAACTGGTGCAAACGGCAAAAATACCCCACACAACTGCTTGCCACATTAAGTAGAACAGATTCTTTCAAACTTTTAATGATGTTGTAACTGTGTTTTTGATCTTTAATCCGTTGAACAGATAAGAACAAAGGACAATGCGACTTTGCTAGAGGTTGGGGCAAGACAGATTTCAAATACCGTTCATGCATTAAGAGAGACGGATTATCATCTTTGTTGAGCGAAGAAATCTTTTTGTTTGTATTTTAGGACAGACAACATAGAATTTTTGGCATTTTAATTTCAAAACTGGTTTAGAAATATGGGTTTTAAGTGACAATGCATATACTAAAATTTTTTAAATCGCCTACCTTAGGCGATTTCGACATTTACCACGGAAAACGATTCGGCTTAGAAAGAAACCCAAAGTTGTCTACAACCTCATCACCCCTTCAACCAAGAAATTTAATTCAAGGAACACGGGTTGCGGGGGTTCCAAAACCAAATTTAAAGCACTTAACTGCGTTTGCATGAACAACTGTCGAGGTACGGCTGAGTGACATTGATACTTCAGAGTTTCATCTGGTTGGCTATATCTGAATGTAGGCCACTAGCGACCCCATTGAAAGCAATTTCCACTGCTTTTTGACCTAAGTACATAAAATTTTGTCTTTGAGGCCTTGGTTAATTAATTTAGGTAATCTAAAGTTGTCTATAAGGGGTGAAACAGGGATTTTTTTGGTTCCCTTTCACAGCCATAAATAATTCATGATTAACTATTTAGAAGTGGCAAAAATGTGTAGACCTGTAACTTAAACAAGACTACCTGGTTGCCTTTAAATCTGATCAATGAAGTAAGCACATTAGAATCCCATCTGCCATTAGATTTGCTGACGCATTAGTGGAAATTTTGTCTCTGGTTTTTACTGACTGATCAACTAATCACCAATGTTAATGTTTTAGCTGATGTTAAATTTGGTTATCTTTAATTTTAAAAGTGGTTTGAGAGGTCCTCTAGAGCAATTTTCTCTCCCAAAGAGGCTCAAAGACATGCACACGTAGAGGCCAAAGGAAACTAAAAAGCCGGCGACACAAAAGACGCGCCAAGCACATATATGTGGCAGAAAGGAAACGTTTATCACATCTTTAGGTCTAGAACCCCAGAGGTGGATTAAATCCTAGCATTTACAGCGCATCATCAAATCAGCACATTGATAACCGTGACAATTGTATGATTGCCGAATGCAATTTTACAGCCAAGGAAGGAGGTTTTTCTACGATAATGGTGGTTCAATGTGTGAAAAGAGGCAGAAACCATCTAATTCTTTGAATTGCTTTGGGAAGAAGCGAATAAGGGCGGAATCATTAAAGCAACTAAAAGTATTATAAGGAATAAGAAATAGATTCACTTAGTTGAGGGCGACTCTTTCATCTTGTCTTAGTTAACTTTTATGACGGAAGAAAAGTCATTGAAAAGTCATCTAAAATACCAAATTTTAGCAACAATCACGTCCACCGGCCACCTGAGAGGGCAAACTCGAGGTGAAAGTTTAGAGTGGGGTGCCAAAAGAAGAACCATTTTGTTATCAGAGTGTGTGTGGGAGGATGGAATAAGCACCCTGTGATCATCGCTATATTTGGCAACAGTCATTTGTTACGTGCAATTGTTTATGTGCATGCATAATAGAAAATTGGATGTGTGTCGGTTTTTATATACTTGAAGAGGTGGTCATTGTGAAATCCAAAAATTTTCGGCCTTTTTTATCCTCACACATGAGGATAGTGGTTGGACCTGATGATTGTGCTTTAAGCTTCTCCGTATCGTGAATCCAGTTGACATCGTTTCCATTATGGCAGGTGTGTTTTGCACTTTAGACTGAGCCATGCATGGTACTAAAACCTGTCATCTAAAAGTGATTTAAAAGAGAATAATCATTTAAGGAGGTGCATCACCGTAGAAGTAGAACGCAATTCCGGATTATGAAAAGATAAGCAAGTGCTACAAATTACAGCCAAAAGCATTATGAACATGGCAATAACACGCTGAACATCACGTTTAAGGGGAGGGATGAAGGGTTATTTTACATTTATACCAAGGAAGGAAGTTGTCATGGCAACTGTCAAGCTCTTTACTGCCTCTTCATTTCACATTTTTAAACAGCCTTGTGTATTTAATTTCCTTCCGAACTGAAGGACAGACTGGTTGGATGGAAGGATTGTTAAATGAAAGACTGGATAAGAAATGGAGCATTTCTAGTCCTGAAAGGTCCCATCACTCTGCACACCGCACGTCCGGGTAATGCGCCACATCATTTTCGTGGAGCCATGATTGTCCTGTGTGATGTGATACGCTGTGGACGCGATCCTTCGCCAAAAATCCCTTGCTGATTTAAGTTCTAGGTAATTATTAGAGTAGGGTGGCAAAGTGTGGTCAGTTCTCCGAAGAATAGAGTCTTAACGATTGAAGCAATCTATGAACTGAGGCGCGCAATTTCCTCAATATCCACTACTTCCATCCTGACGGACGTTTGCTTGTGTTCACCTGAGGAGACAATTAAGACATCCTCTGACTTGCTCAAGCTCCAAACCTAGAGCTTTGCATTGCTTCACCGTTAGTGTTTTGCGTAAACTGATGCGAAAATTCCAAAGACTTATAAACAGTATTCTTTTATTAAATCGGCTTTTTACATGTTTGCATGTTTGGGTAAGAATAATTTTCGAGTAAAAAAGAAGAATTCTTTATCCACTTCTTCTTTGTTTCCCCAGACCCAAACGAGCCGCACTGATGAGATCGGGTTGTGCTAGATTTTGGTAATGATGGTAATGCAAACAAAGTAAACCAATTTACATGTGACGCATTCTAGTCCTTTTGGTAATAGGGGCAAAACAAGGGTAGAACTTGTCCCCCTGCCAAGGCAGCCCCTTTAGCTGGGTTGAGTGCTGACGGCAAAGGGCAATTTGTTAGTTGGTGGGAATGAGGCACGAACTGGAAGTTGACGTCGTAGGAATGGCATTTACTTGCTTACTGAGTGACTGGCTGCCTAATACATTTTCCTAAACGTTTTACTGAAATACAGAAAAAGGTATTGGCATAAAGAGAGGTGCTGGTGGAAGCGAGGCATTTTAAGGCCTAAGGCTTCAATTTGTCATCGACTGTCCGTTACGTTACCTGTTACTCAGTGGCCGTGGGTCTCTCGAATTCGCGCATTCACGAAGATGGTTGCTTCTCTTTTTTGTTTTGAGAATTAACGACAAATAATATTACTTTAATCATTCCAAGCGCTGACCAGATGTTCGCGGGAGGGATTAATGTAGTTGTGGTCTGTCATTAGCCTGTTAATGGAGAACGCATGATTGGGTTAATTTGTTATTCAAATAGCACGAAACAACTCTTCTTATCACAGTCTATGTGGTGCGGTAATAAGGGAAAATTTTCTTCGAAAACACATGACAACAAGGACCTAAAGAGGAGTTCAAAAGGAGCGGAGACTATTCAGTGACTATTGAACAAGTGGGTGTGAGTAAAGTGGCCTTGTAGTTTGGATAGATGCGAGAATTTAAGGGGAGCTTATGGAGAGGAGACGAATAGCATTGTGCGATTTGAGAGAGGCAGGTAAGTTATGACGACGTAGTTGAGGCAGATGACTGAAGCGTCAACATCTGAAAAGTAGTAATGGGTAAATGCCTAGACACCAATTAATTGCACTGGATTGTGACACCCCACTCTTTGATGTCTATTTATCTGCAATGAGTTTCCGACTTAATACATGAGCCGCATCACATTTAATTGTCTTAAATTCTTCATTGCAAGTAGGCAATATTCCTTGAAAAGCAAACCAACTATGACGACTGCATTTGCGGCATTTCTCCAAGGAATTATTCGAAGGATTCCCCCTCTAAACCCCTTTTTGAATCCCGATAATCCCTTTTCTAAAAGGGACGACTTTTTCTTCCCCATTTTGTTTCATCTTCACATACACGTAGTTGATCAAAGGCATTTTGAGATATGGAGATTTGTACCTAAGTGTAGCTACGCTCTCTGACTCCTTGGTAAAAGCGCAGTTCTCAAAAACCCACACATTAGTTATGATCAATAAGAAAATTGTAAAGCATGCATGTGAGACCGTAGCTACTTTTTGGGTCTTGGCCTTGCCATAGATTCAGTTCTCTTAGGAATTTATCCAAATCTGCATAACTTTGCATTAGAAAGGAATTATTGAGAGATGCTCAAATTTTATCTGATTGATAGTTGTGTAACAACTGTAACAACTTTACCAAGGTGACATTTTATGATTCGGCACATAATAAGCCTGGAAGGCGATCAAAAAGTGTTGGTTAGCTAATGCAGCAGCTCTTTTTGAACCATTTAGCAAATCTAGAAGTGGACTTGTGAATGCTTTGACACTTGTGGAGAAGTATCTCTGCCATTGTGCAAAGCAAGTATACAATGCCCGTGGTGATTGTTCGGTCTGACAGCCGGAAGACAAAATGGGCCCTTTTAAACCAACCTCCCAACTAGTAGGAGTGACCTTTGGGTATCTGGTTCAGGCGCCTTAGATCGCATCGGGCTTTTATGAGATATTAATTCGACTACATTATACTGCTTTTTACGAATCAAGTAGGTTTGTGGATTTCTTTGCTGAACATTCTCCGATAATTCGGCTTGACATGTTTAATTGCTTAACTGCATCATAGATAACCTAAACGAACTAGTCAATGAGCTGCACCATTCTGGTGGTGAACTACTCAGTGCGGAAGGCACTCTTCATAAAAAAGAAAAATTAAGTGATTTTATTGGCTCATCAAGGCTTCCTTGAAGCATTAATAAACACTTTTGATGAAACAAGTAGCTTGCGTCTTCATAAAATGGGAAAGGCGCATGTCTAGATGTCTAGTGTGTGTGTGGTACCTGAACAAGCAATAAAACATCAGTACTTTCTTCTTAGAGGTCCATACACTACAGATTACATTGCACACCTCACTTCTCCCTTTCTTAAAGGCCAAAATAGATCCCTTTGTTCTCTTTTTTGAACTGTCTGTTCAAATGCTATGGTTTTGCTCTGAAGGTCTTTTCATATTTAGCTAGTCTGCCGTCTCTAAACTACTAGTAAACCCGTAGGGGCACACTTCATTTCATCACACGGTTTACCAGTAAAGGGATAAGCAACAGAAAGTTAAGAAATCTGGATGTACAGATGCAACGATTAGATCACTAATCATTGGAATACACACTAAAGGGCTTGAAATGGTCGGCTAATTTTGAACGCAATTGAGAGGAATATCCAAATACAAACCTTTGGTCCCTGACAGTGGTGCTTTTCGATGCCAGTGAAGAATAGATTTAATCAGGTACTTTAGATGCCACATTTGGCTGTCCTTGACATTAGTACATTAAGCAATAAATTGAATTCCCTTTCACCCTAACCCTTGTCAGGTGGAGGTGTAATCCGCCTTCCTCGCCCAATGGCCTATCAAATAGAGTTACCTAATCCTAACAAAACAGCTGCTCCCTATGAGGGAGTCCGTTGTCCTACCTTCTTCACTTTAAAAGAACATTTTCTTGTGGCATATTCTTTGCTCTTATTGCAAATACAAAGTATTGTGTTATTTTAAATGCTCTTTCTTCTCACCTCGTTCTTTTTACCTAATTACTCTCAAAAGTCCCAATTAGCTTTGTGTTGAGAGAAAGGGTTCCTCACTTTAACATTGCAGGATGCCCTATTTGATTGCTCATCTTTTAGTAATTTATGAACATTTATTGATTTACATCCTTGTTCAATTTCCTTTCCTGTGTGTACAATAAAGTCAAGGCCACCCGCAGTGCTTTACATAAATGTGGGTGATCACCGTCGGAGAATTTTAGAACTCCAGGCAACGCCCTGATTGCACGTAAGTTGCGGACACCAAAAACCGCGCTTTCGCGAAGTGCTACCTCCCAGTTACTTCTATCGAGAAAATGACATGGGTTATGAGTGTGTACATGGGACAAAGAACGAAGACGTTCATCCTCTCAGTAAAAAGCCTATCAAATAATGTACACTGTTTTAAGTAAGATCCGTCAGTAAAGGCTTAGTTTAATGATTCTTAATCCAATAACACTACAATTGCTCCAATGAACACTGATCAATGTCCTTGATTATTTGATTCTGGATATTTTAATATAACATCACATTACAGAGGAATTAACCCAGAAGTTTTCTTTTGGCTTTCGCCTGGCGAGTGATCACTCATGCTTCAAAATACTTCATCTACTGCCTCAAATCGTTTATTTTTCATGTCAAGCCGTAAGTCCAGACGTCTCAATTAAATGGCTCAAGAAAAGGGCGTGGCCAACCAAACGCAATGAAAAAGACGAAAAAAGTGGAAAATTGAAATTACACCTTTAAAAGTGCTTTACTTTAATCAGATCTTTTGATCAAAGGTGACAGCACTTACAACTCTACAACTTTTCTTGCTTAGTGAATTGCACCAAGTGTTTTGGCATATTCTTCAGGAAAACCTCACTTTATAATAAGCAAGTTATTACAACTAGTAATTGTCGTTTCCAAGCTCATTCATCCTTGTCTACTGTCCTCTCACATTTAACTTCCTTATACGAGGACCTCAATCAAGTGTAATGCATTGATTTGTTGTCCGAACCTAAAAGAAGCGCTACAAGTCATTTGCTCCTAATTCTGATGAGGGTTGAGGCATGAAGCGAGGCTTTTCCTCAGCTTCACTGTCCGGCCAGTTCGTTGTCGGACAATTTACACACCATGTTAGCCTAAAAAGACACCACAAAGAGAGGTAGTCGATAGCCAAAAATCTGGCTACCTCACTCCAACCCGAGCATTCTATTTTTAAAAAAGACTATGAACTTGGGGTGTATTTTCCCAGATCCTTCCCGTTACTACATGACTGAAACTTCTGTGAACACGGGTGGCTATGTAAACGAATGCTGAAATCCGATCGGCAGAGTAGAAAAGATTAAAGCCTTATTCCTCACTAGACGTTCGGACTTACATCAGCTAATTTTTAAATCATGAGCATACATACAGCTGGAACTCTGTATTTACTGCAACCATTTCCACGCCTTCCTCATTTTTTTTTTGGTAGGAAAGGGCAAGGGAGGGCAAGCTTTAGCTTACATCTTGCAAGTTGCATTAGTCCCTAACAGAATTTGCAAAAATGCCCCGGCGATCTCTATAAACTTCTATAGGTCTAGTTAATGAATTCGCTGTTGAAAGTGGAACTGACAAAGTTTTAGGCTTTGAAAGCACCTGTTGATAAGGTCGACCGTAAAGTGACGCAGAGCTGAACCAAGAAACCACATTGTGATGAGTAAGATGTATTGAAAAATTTGGCAAGTAAAATTGGGCTGAATTTGAGTTGGATCGTCAGTAAATTTCAGTTTGACTAATTTTCACACCTCTGTGAGTTTCCTGGCAAACATCGTAAAGTAACCACTTGTAATATTGTAGCGGTTTTTGCACCTTAGGTCGAGAAGACTAACTAGGGCGATACATTTGTATAGTAGGGTAAGTTATACAGATTATCGTATTTCTTGGAGAGAATCTGAGTTCTTCTTTTCTTTGGGAGTTGTCGATGTTCGCTCAACCACGAGGTTTGTGCCATCGGGCCATATGTCAACTTTATGAGGTGCATTCAAACTAACATATCCTTGGCTAAAAGCAAAAGTCTCTCGGTAGCTACAAGTTTGTCTCAAACTTCATGTCTACGGTATGGCTCTAGTTGACAGCTCTAGACCCATTAGCGGTGCATGCTCTGATGCTCTTCTTCAGTTAATCGAGAAAAAAGCAGACCAAATTAGTGCTATTCTTCGGTTCATGATAGGTCTAATAGACAACCACCCATAAAAAACGCTTACTTAGGCCCTTTTCCTCTCTCTTCTATACTTCAGATCTATCCTCTCTTCCTCTGGTTTATTTTTCTCTTTGTAATGTAACCACATCTTTACGAAATGGTTCTTATGTTCTGGCTTTGATTTATTTAAACAATGTTGGCTCACCAAATGCGATAATATCATCTGCAAAGAAGTGACGCGAAAGTGGAGAAAGAGCAAGCACTTTTCCATTTCTGTTTCTTCGGGTTCATTAGCAATGTACCTACGAGAGTGAGCTTTGCCAAAGTATAAGCTTTACACTGCCATGTCATCAATTCGGATTGCTTCTGAAAGCAAACACTTTTTTCCACATCTTCAGGTTACATCTTGCTAAGCAAGTAGATTTGATGCAGTAGAATCTTAGCCTTAATCATAAAAGTCTTGTGATAGGCCTCTGGCGGTAAAGTTGACGTTATCTATTTATGTACACGACACTTTATTTGTTTGTTTTTTGTCAACCATTTTATTATCAATTAGCATGCTTACATCTTATTCGTTATTAATGATCCTTTTAATTTTGTACCTCTATCTTACTTTTCCATCATCACATGTCATGCATACATTCAGGCCTCTCCTAGGCGAACCACTTCACTGCTGTGCCATTCGACAAATATTTCAAGAAGCCTTAACGGCTGTGAAAACAAGTCAAACCTGGGTCGTAATGCAGACATATTGGAATCACCTCGATGATTTCAATCCTTTCTATGATTCTTGCAATTTTTTCAACTCTGTTGTAGAAGGGAACTGACTTGCCTGACGACGAGTCGATTTCATCTTCCAGCATGGGGGAAGCATAGCTTACAGTAGTTTCCAAGTTATGGCGCTCTGCACACCCATCCTTCAGGCAGGCACTAAGCGGAGGAATCTCTCGTTCACGTGTTTCATGCACCTTTACATAGTTAGTGCATACGGTGACTTAACGGACGCTTTAGTGTCTGCGACCAGTGTTGGTTCAGTTGTCAATCATTCTCTTGCAGAAATCGAGATGAGAGTCACTTTCAAACGCGTAATTGACCTCTACAAGATATTTTGAGAGCCGCTAACTATTTACCCATCCATAAGTGATGCAAACTTTGTAACGCTGTGTTCTATCAACCAAGAATCAAAATCAAGGTGGTCATCAATTCTTTCCACGACCAAGCAATGTCCCATTCCAAGCCTTTCCTGAGAACGACTTAATTGGAGGCGCAATATTTTAATATTCTTTCAAGTGTAAATTGTATCTAAACTTAGTTTTAATACAAACCAAATTTTATAGAGTAACAGTTGGCAAATAGTGTGGATGATTTGTGGTAATCTTTTGCGTGGGAGAAAAAAGAATTGTTTAGTTAAATCACTACCTTACAATTCGTGGAATTTTCGTGGAGTTTATTTACCGTATGAACAAGAGACGTTTAGTTTTTGGGTTTTTGGAAACTATTTTTGAAAGTCAAAATAAGTCTGCCTTTACTTACGCCAAAAATCTGACCTCACAGATATGCCATTATAAAGCTATACTCCCTGAGTGCCCACCATCTCAAAAACAGCCATTTATGCATAAATTTGGCATTCTAAACTTCTAAGTTTAAACCCTTAATCGACAGGAGACGAAGTTGTCTCTCTCGTGACTAACTGGCATCTCATCAACCACTACGATCTAGTCGGAGTTATTAACATGTTGTACAATGGAAGCCAAGAGGAAGAAGCAACATTTGGTTATACGCTAGGTATCACAGGCAGATGTGTGTGCGTGTGTGTAGAAATCACAAATTCATCTCCATCGGAGTTTGCCTCATGTAACACCCTCTCTAAAGTTTATGCAATAAAATTGGCAAAAACAACCTCCTTTGCGAATTGAAATACGTTTGGCTAGATGTGCAGAAGGAAAAAAAGTGTGGAGAAGACAGTCTGGTGTCATACAGTCAATATTCAGAGAGCTCTACCGATAACTGTCTAATCTCTTTACCTGCACTATCATGCTTACTGAGGGTGATGTTTTATGTAATCACTGCACCAAATCAAAGGATGAGATACTTTCCCCTCTTTTAAATGCCTGTCAAATGTACCTTTAGCTAGTGATCTTAGAGCCCCAAGTCTTTCCTAATGTCGGAAAACGTCATAGTACAGTGGCAGGAAATGTCTCGCTGACATGTCAGCAAGCAGAAGTACAATCCGCGAGGACTTAAGGGTCGCATGACCAAACACAGCGTTAAACAAACTATCCATCATTACATCACGAGTTTAGTCCACCTTGACTTGCGTTTAGTTAACTTTCAGTCTATTGGATTATTTATAATTAAGAAAATGATGATTTCCCATCTTTTCTCCCTGCCCACTTTCGAAGCGATTTGGTAAGCCCTCACCCCTTTAGCCCCTACCTTGGAAATTAAACTTTACTATCCTCGCATAACTCTCGCCACAACGTTGTAAAGCTAATAAATCTCTATTTTTACAAAAAAATTATCATAAAATTTAATGCAATATTTCAATCCTTCCGCGTGAAAGGGGATTCCGTTGGTGGGGGAAAAATGAAATAAGCAGGACTGTAAGAAGTGAAGCCAATTTTATTGAGCAAAATGCAGGCGGAGATTCATATCGCACCCTTGCACCGCTTTGGGGCACAAATGGCATTACGACCTTATGGTTATAAAAAAGTCATTAAAGGAACGGCTCCAATACGCCTTCCCATTCACCAACACTTTGTCGTATTAATTTTTTTCTTTTAATGGAACTTTTACAAAGGAGTAACGTGCAAAATTATGGCCGACAGTAAAGATGTTGGGACACTTAAGTGTGGTACCAAGAGAACTGCAGTAACGGCAATAGGTTGTATAAAAGAGCGAGGAAAAACACATTTCCTCCCCTTCCCTTATTCTTCCTACAAAGCTGCAAAGTTGGCATCAATGATGAGATGGCATTCAGTGCATACCCTTTCTTAGTTGCTACTAATTCCCTCCTTCTTTGTAAGTACAACACACACCCCGTGGACCTTGATTAGGAATGCAAGATCGAGTGCTCATTTTCGCCGCTAATTTCACCGCAGATCTTCGCTGATAGACCGCATTCACTGATAACCACAAGAACGTTAGCACTATTCAGATGTATGACTGCCTCAAGTACACCAATGAATGCAAGTGTTATGCCTTCCTCTCTTGAAAACTTTGTTACTCTTCTTTGCATCAAGTGCGCATTGCCACTGCCCTCTAATTTAGAGAGGGTTTGTATGGACCGATTTGTTGTAGGAGTTGGGAAATGGCATGACTGGTTATTTTCAAACTACGCGTTCATCTGTTACACATCACCTCTAAGGTAAATAACATTCCATCCTTGATAGACGTCCTCAAGGCCATTCAAGTAAATATTCTCCAAACAAATCACGCGATAAGACAAGATTTCGCTTCACCGTCAAATCTAAGGCAAACTTCACACCCTATTCCCCTCATGGATAGTTCCTCCTGCTCTTATAGTCCCTTGATCACAAAAAATATTGTTGATTGGGAAATAAAGCAAGATAGTGGTGGACTCTCTCTAAAAAGAGGAAGAAGTAGAAACTTTGAAGAGCCTTAACAACAGAGTCAATTACCAATACTACCCACCCATCCCCCTTCTACATGCTGAGGCCGAGTAGCACTGATGTTTGACAAGTTTTATTTTTTAAAAGAGAGTTGAACAATTTTGAACTCTCTGTTTGTATGTTGTAAATATACATTAAAATATTAAACGAAGAATAGTTTTCAATTACAGTCTCGAAATGCTTTGCTTAATATAAAGCCTTCTGGAGGAAAACAAGAAAAGTCACTTAATCATTTTTTCAACCTTATGGTAGCTGAAGTGATAAAGAAGTTTGCAGGAAAAACATTTTATTTTCGAATTGCCAAAGCAATCGTTTTTTGAATCAGCAAGCAGGGTTTTTTTCTTTTAGAGGAAACAAAATTAAGAGGCGGTGAAAAGTTAGAAACTTCGTTTACTTTGGAGAACCTTTTGGTCTGAATGGTGGAAAAGTCGATAGGCTTGAGAGAGGGGATTGAACTGCAAAGCTGGTGCATATTTTATGGGATCCTCTCAAGTTTTTGAACCTAGCAAACCATGTCATGGTCGCGCCTAAAACTGAAAGGTTGCATTACCTAGCAAAGTGGAGTTTACTACAACCGACCGCCCTGTCTAAATTAACAAGTAGATGCTCGAAGAAAACTTTAAAGGCATTGTTTTCTAGTAGCATACAATCCTTTCTCAACAAGACACTACCTCTTCTTTGGGACTAGTTGTCTTACAATAAAACAGGAAACCTTGGTTCTACCCGCTTCTTGTGTGTGGTTAACTAATGTCCAACAGAAAAGTGGTGATCAGAGGGTGGGATAGTTTTGCTTCTCCAACCGCATTTACCATAAAAGGTCCTTCCAAGGTGGAAGTTAAGCATTTTGACTAAAGAAGTCTTGCACAATTTTTGCTGAAAGAGCATTTCATTTAACTGATCTACCGATCGTGACTGGGTCTGAGGCATTATTCAATCCAGAAAAGATGTCAGTGGGTTAAGGCCTGAGCCGTTCTGCAATCAAAGTGGTGACAGTAGTGAGGACTTTTGAAGAGACAAGCAAAATTTGCCCAAAAAAAACTTATTTTCGCTGGCATACTTAATGCTCAGAATGCGTTGAGTTTTGACTTTTAGGAACAGACACCTAATTTTTGAGTTCTTTGAGAGCATCTTTTCATTCTCTATCAAATAAGATGGTATACTGGGTGATAATAACTAATATGATAGTGAAACTATCAACACTGTCGTTAGTTAAGAAACACCTGAAGGAGTCGTGAATTTGCATGCGCCAAAATCAAGTGGGACGCGTTGGATGAATAGGTAGGATTTTGCGAGGGACATATGCCCGCCTTCTTCGCATCCATCTCACCACTGGTGGGTGCACATTTCCCATTTCGACTAGAACAGATGCCTTCCATCCATGCGACAGGCAAGCGAGAAAATTGAGTGTGTGAGGACAATGTCCATATAAGATCGACACAAATGTTGATGATAAAGAAAATTTGTTGTCATCTTTGTAAAGTAGACTGTCTTGAAAGCTGCACGTCCATCTGCTTGTGTCTGCAAACGATTTCAGGGTCAGTTCAGCAGGGTAATTGATGGAATACTCAGCCAACGAGGCACTCAGCAGTCAGACATTTTTGGAATAACTTATGTTGCCAGTGTTTTATTTTAAAAGTGGGTTCGATTAGATTGTACAAATTCTTCATGAAAGCAGAAAAAGCCTGTTTATCATTTTGATTTATCGATGTGCGCAATCTTTGCGGGTCATCCCACTTGCCTCCACTTGCGTCCGACACCCCCTAATGGAAGCTGTTTTGTATGCAACAGCTAATAAAGTTCTATTCTTAACCTCTTACTATTGAATCGATCGAATACTTTAGAAACAAAAATCTTGAAAATTTTTCCTGCTAGAAAGTTATAATTAATTGCATCTTTACTTCTTACACCGACAATAGAGGCAACATGTAACATCCACTACACCTATCACCTCTTTCACTTTCTATAGCATAAAGGGAAGGAATTAGAAACTTTACCTCAAAAGACAACTAGCAGAATATCCACTGGTTAAATTAATGCCTGATCATTAAAGCCATGGAAGGCCACTGTCGATCATTTATTTGGATTAATGCCGCAGTCATAAGGAATGGAGACTTGCTGATCGAAAGTCATTTCTTGCTCCGCTGGATATTTAACACCAAAAGGCATTGGGTAGGCACTGGGCATGAAAGATAAAGCCAACTATCTGACCAGTCAGTCAGCAGCTGCTAAAAAGTGGGCAGAAGAGATCATCCGACCGACACAAAGTGATCAGTGAAATGTTTCAAGGGATGTTGAAGGCGCATTTGAAAGGTTTGCGTAAATCCAGAAAGCTTCTGACTACATCGGAGAGAGCACAATTGAGCGTACCCTATGGGAGCGTTAAACTCGCTTTCTTTTAATGCCCTTGGCTTGGTGAACCCAAGTTTTAGTGTTGTCATAAAGTTGGCATTACTTTTATCATGTAATCCTCCCACTTTTTGGCTATGCCGCCATGAATAACTGGAACATTAACTGGAACATTAGCACCAACATCCCTCTTTTGAGCATTATCCTCGACACTGCTCTTGGCCACTACTCTGTGTGATGCACTCAGAAATCAGTGCAAGGGCACATCCAACAGTCCTAATTACCCATTTATCACCCTTTCAATTGGAAAATCTCTCCCTTTTATCAACCTCCTTTGATTCGTGGCTTCCAGCTCATAGCAAAAAAGTGTGCCTCTTCTCCCAGCTAGATGGAACATGTATGAAGGGGGGATCACGTGACATAGCGTGACATGTGGCCATGATTCTCTACCATTGCCGCCTGTTTTAACACCTCTTCAAGGAAGATTAAATTTTTCAAAAATAAACACCAATACGGACGTCTTTGTTGCCGATTGGCTTGCATCAATTTGGAGCAATAACTGTGAAGTGTTTAAGAAACGGTCACGAAATGGAATTGGATTGTTGAATATAAATGATATTTCTAGAGTTGCTGGTCTCCCCAATGAATTGTAAAAAAAGTTAAAAGAAAATTGCGTTGCTTGCTTTTCTTGCGGAAGCCAACGCTTATTTCTATTTTTTTACTCAAATGGGGAAACGCTTGACTATTTGAGCCTAAATTCCATCTAAGCCAGTTAGTTGCCTATGAAAAATTTTGCCCCTGCTGTACCTTAATGTCGAATGGAAGCAACGACCGTACTCTCCGCTCATTGCAAGTTACCACGAAATTCACTGTGACGACGTCATAAAAGTCTCTAACTAGCACTGCTACTACATCACTTCATATTCACAAATTATTTCGTGTTTTGATGTGATGCGCTCCAGATAAGGCTGTCAAACAGCCTTGACGACTCACATCTGTCTGTTCGTTGTGACAGAACCCAAACATAGGTAGGCAAAGCTTCTTCAGGATCCAGTGAATCGGTTAGAACAAAGCTTAACCATGAAAAATTTTAGCCTACAAAAGCGAACAACCAATAAAAGTAGCTGAAGCCAGATTACCTGATCCTAGAGACAAAAAACAACCTTTCATGAGAGTAAAATTCGTGTTCCTTTTGCTAGGCAAAGTTTATGCTGCTCTGACATGGCGATTTTCTTACTAATAGTAATTATTTACCAAGTCAACTCTTCATCTCATCGCATGGCAGAATAATTAAAAGTTTGCATAGCCAAGATGTCGCCCACAGCCTTTTATTTTGGTTCTTCCCTTAAGTCATTTGATAAATTTGTGCAATATACCCTGTGTTTAGTATTTTCATGATTGGCTCATAGTAGTGTTGCTGTTCCACATTAGCTTCAAAATGGCACGGATGTTCAGCCTCTCTTTTGCCAGATTTGCATCCGTCTATACAATACATGCTTAGAAGAAGCTGACTTCTCCATAATGCATTAAATAGAAGGCCCTTTTATGGCTGAATTTAGGTCCATTTATAGCTAATGGAATCATTATCTGCCTCCTTTGTATGCGTGCCCAAAAATATGGATGGCTAGCAAACTTTGTGCAAACGGTTCTCCTCCGTCATCTCGTTGATCTGTTTTGGACAATTGCATGGAGGTTGCTCGAACAGCGGGAATTTCGAAGGACTAATGCGTCGACTTCTCCTCATTATACAGGTCAACATTATTCTGGAGGGAACTCCAATAAAAAGGAACAAGATTGTGTTGTATTCACCTTGTTGCATTTGCTTCCGTTCCAAGAGTAAGTGAATGAGAATACCAAGGACGCATTCACGAAACAGTGAACGAAGACGAGAGAACAGGAATTGGCCACGCCTAGACGTACTTTGTAATTATTTCTCCTAAAGGTGTCATATCGTGAACAGGAAGCGTGCATGAGCGCGTGAGTGAGCGCTTCAAGAGCTCAAATCCAAATTTATGGGAGTGAGTAGATTTGAGAGCGAAGACGAAAACCCCCGGGATCCATAGATCTTACCTTCTTCAAGTATGTGCTAGGTGGATACTCCAGACGACAGCAGAAGCCCGTGTCGTATGATCTGTTCTGACCATTTGTTGCTCTATAATGCATTCACGTACTACAGGGTGTAGATATGCGACCTTCGCAGCACTTCAACCCCGAGAACCTTCTCAAATGGTTTTCAGATGTTCTTCGCTGTCTTATTTTTAAATATTCCGGAATTCGCCAAAACTGGAATTTCTGTTCATTTCCTCTTGGTTAACCAGTGTTGTGTACAGGTAGGATTTAAATGTGCTACTCTCTTTTTATCTCTCAAGAGTGGCAATTGTCACCATTTGATGGCATTTGAGAAGTAGAGGAGAAAAGGTGGAGACATCTTGAACCACGTTTTCCTTGAAGCCTAAAGACGGCAATTTTTAAGTGGCATTTGCTACATAATGCTCCACTCGTACGAGACTATGCAGCTACTTAGGCTTTTGTTCCTACCAGACCGCATTAACTTGCTTGCCCATCTCCTAAATGTAGCGAGTCAGTTAGAATGGAGTCAAAAATACAGTGGAATGAATTGGGAATATGAAGGGAAATTAGGTAACCATTGAATGGTGTTTGCTTTTATCCCACGGGGTTATGGCTCATTTTTACGCCCTACCTGACAGATGAGCCAAAATATGGAAGGGATTGGGTTTTCTGTTTACTATAGATAGGAGGGGAGAAGCTACGACTGGAATGAAAAGACTCAGGTGCATTGGGAAGGGTTTTCTCATCCACTTAAAACATGTCATTTCCTGTCCTTAAGATTGCATTTTCAAAATGCTAAGCTGTAGACATAGGGTCCTCTTAACTACTTAACGGAGTAAGAAAAAAGGACGTTACACTTATATTTACATATAAGCATAATCGGGAAGGAACACTTCACCATTTTCTTAATGCAATTCGTAAATCTGGTGTTCAACTAGAAATGAGACCCAATCCGCGGCATGTCATAGGTAAGACAGTCCCGACACCCTTAGTCAAGATGATGGGCAACAATAATGATGGTGCTTGATCGCATGCATGCACACGCACATCCATGCGTTTACAGAATGTTTCAAGCAAGCACTGTACGTAGCTCATAACTACCTAGACACCCAAATGATCTCAAACTTTCGAAAACATGCATGCATGCCCGTATTCACCTGTCAATTACGATCTCAGCTCTAGTTTTGATGGTCTCAACGCACACCAGTCATTTCCATGGTTATCCATTCAGCACATGATGGGTCTGATTCCATTTGTCTGGTCGATATACCACCTGCAATTTGCTAAAACCACACGAGAACCACATCACATCACAACACGACTCACTTCACTCTACTCATTCATCTCCAAGGATTTACAATTTAGAAGGGTTAGCACACATTGGGCACCGATACAGCCTCTCGCGCTCGACCGACCAGCCCAGAAGTTAACAGCTCCAACATTGAGTTGTACAAAAGATTTGATACGATTACACGTCATGAAAACCTGGTCACAATTTCTCAGTACGGACTGAAAAGAAAACCGAGACGGTTGGAGCCACATGGCACCCCTCCAGACAGTAGTTCAGGGCGAAAGCAAGAGGGGGGATTGAAAAAGCACAATTTGTGCTTTTTAGCACTACTGTTTTGGAGGAGTGGAACTCGAAAGCTTTTGACGGCATTAGAGAGAACAGCTACAATCCTTCTTCAGATTTTTTTGTGCCCTCATTTCCTCATTACTTCACCTTCTTTTAATTAAATACACCTATAGTAAAAATATTGCAAAAAAACAAGAAAAACTGATTTTATAAACCCAAACAAAAATGACTTCACTATTAATATACAGTTTCATAACAGGAGTAGCTCCTACACTTATTTTTCAGGCAATTTCAATGAGTGCAAAGCAAGTGGAGATGGAGGCTAATGGCATCCTGGTTCGGTTGCAGTCTTTCCGACCAATGTGGTGCAAAACTCACTTCCTTAGTCGCTCTTTCAACTACAAAAAGCAATTTTCTGTTTCACGCTCTCTCCCAAACACACATGCAAGCTGCATCTAAGAAGGGCAACGCACTATGAGAGGTAGAGCCGTGGACAGCAAGTACAAAAAGGAAAGCAGGATGAAGGGAGAGAGAGGAGAGGTCCCTTAATTCGTCACCGACTTCGTTGGCGTCTTTTCTAACGGTGGAGTGGATGTCAATGCAAAGGCCGGTAGAGCGAGTGTTGTGTCCAAGAGAGCATTGTGTTGAGCCAGACTGGTGGCCCGATAGAAGGCAACCAAATCTTCTAGAGAGGAAAAAACCAGTGTCTTCTCTGAGAAGCCCCAACGTGACGTAGCGTTGCCACTACTGTCATTAACACGGCCACTGTAGATGAGGCAGTGCTGGACGCAGGGGCCAGCTCTACAAAAAAATTGAGAAAAAGTAAGACCAATGAAACAAGAAAGGTTGACCTCTTAATCTCTATGGGCTAATCGCAAGCGCCTCCCCTCATCTGTTTGTTGCTCAACCATTGTTCGCAATAAGTGTTTGAAGCATCACGCCATAAAGATATGCTCATTCGCTTGACAAACGCTGGGATATGAAAACCATGCCACATGACGCATCGTATAGCCAGCAGAAAGCAAAGAACACACGGAGATTCCTGGAAGTTTATTGTCTACCCATCCGCTGTTGTTGTATGTGTGCAGAGTCCAATGGATTAGCTGACAAGGCCTTACAGTTCCAATTACTATAGGTGTTCTTGTCAAGCCACCCTAAATTTTCTTTAACCAACAGTCAGGTGCTCTTCTCAACGACCATTCTTGAGCGAGTGGTTCTGTACGCTGCTTTCTACCATCGTATACTACACTTCCCTGAAACCCTATGCAACGAATGTCTCAAGAAGCTTATGTGTCTCTGAGATCGAATAAAACCCAGTTCAAGTTAGTTCTATGAACATTTTACGATATGGTGGGGGCACTTTCCAGTTCCGCAACCCGTTATAAGTTATTGTATCAAACATTTATAATCACATGGTGGCATTAAAAAAGGACCAGATCAACTGTTTATGCAGACTTTTCCGCCTTAAAAGTAAAGAGCCTTCGCCTCAACGATAAATGGAATATGTGCATGAAGAGTGCAGGAAAATGAACTGAAAAAGGCACACTTTATGACTCTTCAAAAAGTGCCTTTCCACGTGGTAAATAGGAAAGGTCACATTTGATGTGAGAGTCTTTTGTCGATAAAAAGAGCGGGAAAGAAAGGTCTGATAAAACATGGCCAAGCCAACAGTCGAATAGAACGCAAATACTATAAGCCAAGCCTCTGATAAGTATAACCTACTTGACAGATAAGGCGAATCGATTGGCCATGGCTGAGGGTCGAATGAGGAAAGTGCCTGAGGGCTTGTTAAATAGCACATCCTCGGCTTGCTGTCTCGTCACCTCCGCGAACCACGTGGAACGCTCCAAGGTTGGTAATGTCAGCGGCGAAGCCGAAGATAACGACTCAAAACCACTATCCATACTTTCTGTCGCCCCGGTTGTTACCGCCGATGTGCTGGAATCGGTGGAGCCCGAGTCACAGGCAAAAATGACCTCATCAGAGATACCACGACGTTTGAGTTCGCGCCTAATCTCTTGCATGCGACGACCGACCTGGTGTTTTTGAGAGCAGAGTACCACCTGGATCTCAGAGACCTCACGGATCTGATCAATGAGGCTCCTGTGCTGTTGGCGCTTAGCCTGACGAGCTGATTTGGCCCAGGTCAGACGCTGGTCTAGGATGTTAGCGTGCCTTTCTAGTGTTGCCTGGCTGAAGTGGGAATGTAGTAACGATGATGCAACTACGAGTTAAAAAACCGGATTCCGAGAGATCAAATTGAAGTACCAATGATTTAAAAGGGCTCTTTGCATTGAAGCAAAGGCATTCTTGGATTGAGTCACAGCTCCCTATCAAATGACTATCCAATTCTTGATGGGGAGACATTTCCAAGACAATTGGCGATACACAAAAAGGCAAACAAATGAATAACTGAGCTGTCGATTAAATGTTAGTAGGCAAAACTTTGGAGGAATTCGAGAAAGCCCCTCGCAAATCAAGTTCACTAGCAAAAGTCATAGAAATTTGACATAGATCAAAGACATCAACCAACATCCTCAGTGACGAAACGATCTTTTGAATGATTTGAAAGGAAAGGAGAAAATTTGGCATCTGAATTCACCAAGGTATGAGCTTTTTAAGGCAAATTCATCCTTAAACGACTAGATACCTCATCACAGTCATTAACCGGAAAAAAACTAACTACTAGGAGCCACCATACTTGTAACCAATACCGAGTTTATCGTCGGTACACAAATATCTAAGAGTACACAAAAACCAGATTACCTGACAACCTTAACGGCCTTTTGGTTGATAGACAGCTGTGAGTTTGCCTTCTTCAGCCAATCCCTCGCACGTTTAAGGCCTAGAATTTGGCTGGCAGTTACAGCCATTTGGTGCATTAATTCACTTGATCGGTGGTTCAACTCGTCAACCTGTAGAGGCACGGAACGGGCGAAAATAAAAAGGCGTTGCCACAGTGTTGGAGGAAGGATTATTTGCCTTAAGAATAATTCAGTAAGCTGGAATAAATGTCGAATATATGCTTTAGGTACTTGGAATTATCATAAACAACCGCCATTTGAGAGTACTTAAAATTCGTTAAACGAAGCAAGTATGCCCAATGACTCTATTTTAGATCACGACATAGATTCGTTCATCCCCAAAACACACACTACCACGTCTTATCAATGAGAGCATCAAAACACATTGAAGTTCACAAGGAACTTCTGGTCGACAACGCTTAAATTAAACACAAGTATGAAATTATATGAGTATCCGGATTCCAGCTAAACGGCCGATTTTCCCATAATCCGCCTCAAATCCCCTCAAGTGACCAAAAATCACATTACTCAGAGCTGATCAGAATTGAAGCAGATCCAATTATAATAACTCCTCAAATTTAGTAAGGGGAAATTGGCATATAAAGACCTGGTACTTCAGCCATAAAGCCCACAAGGATATAACAGAGGCCAAAAATGACTTACTTTGACCTGCATCTGGTTCAATTCCGCCGAGGTAGATCGCAACGCAGTCAGTAAACCCTTGACGATCTGATCCGAGCTTACCGACACTAGGTTTAGTGGCAATTCAAGTGTAGTGTTTCGTACCACAGGATACAATAGCCTCGGGATGGGTGCATCGATGCTAGTAAAGGGCCTCTGTTGTTGGTAGTAGGCCACCAGGGCAGAGACCAATGGAAAACCCGGCGAGGGTGGATTGCTAATGTCGAAAACATCGCCACGATGGTAGATCCGAAATAGAAGGATGTTATAATTGCGTCTAGAAAGGAGAGAGGTTATCGCTGTCTGTCTTCTTACACGGCCAGGTATTTTTTCATCTGTCTGTCAACTTCGAGTGCAAAAACTTAAGACAGGTTTGATAAGCTCTTTAAATAATTACGATGCAGGCTGATTGGAGGATTAAGGATGGATGAATGAACAAAAGAGAACGGATGAATCTGGAACGCATGGGTAGATACTGAGTCGGCCAGCAGGGCTGATTCATCAAATTTCGAGTAATTATGGGTGACAGCTTAGTTTGTACCACTGCTACATAAGTATTTACCCCTCCTGAAATTCCATTAATTAATCCTTCGGTATCAGGCTTTCCACGAGGTGGCGTTATGGAATCAAGAATAGCAACTGTAGCCGTGGTCAAGCATTCACCAAAGTCCGGATTGTCACTGACACATTAAAGACAATTACACCAAATGTCTCGCTGCTGAGTTACATGTTATCATGTCCGTACATTTTGTGGCTTCGCTCACCACCATAGGCTGTTGAAAGAAAGCAGCCGGCAGCTCTCTGCAACAGCATGACCACTCCCAGCACGACTAAACCAGTGGTCTCTTCCAATCCACCTCCAGTTTATGACCGACCAACCGACTAACCACTACTTTTATGCTCAATTAACCATTACTTGTGGATTTATGGTGTGTACCTGCACCCCTCTCGTTTATGCGTACTTACTACAAAATCGAGTGTTTTAAGTGAGTTAACTTTGGTCATTGTTGTAAATTAAGCACACATTCGTTTGACACGCACACTGCCAGCATCGTGTACACACGAAAGCTGTTCTTAGGTGCTCAGGTGCGTACGCATACCGCAATTAGAATGATTGGAACCAAACCCTAGAATCACGAGTGAGTAGGATAAGTGCACAAGTGGAACAGGTCTTTGATGCGTTGTTTTTGCCCCTTTTTTCCAAGCACAGAAAAGCCTTTAATAAGCTTTCCTTTCATAAAATACGGGCTTTCCAAATAAGAAAAAACCTTCCGCAGCTATCGGAACCAAAGCACAGAGGGGATCAATAATGTCAAATCATATGTGCAGAAATGTGCTTACGTCGAGGAAGAAAGATGAGAAAAATAACAAATAATGGAGTTTTCCAGGCATTGAGGAAAACCCCGCTTAAGAGACTTTTAAACGAAAAGAAGCTACTCCGGTGGTAATGCATAAAGTGAAGTGAAGCGCAATTAACTTAAGGAGCAGCTCTGAGTGGGCTTACGAGGTACCATACTACAAAGCAAATGGGCAAAACTCAAAACGCATGTGCCTCAAAAGGGGAGGCGATTCAGAAACTCACCTAGCATCGATGTGGAAAGTTGGTTTACTTTATGCAACTAAAGACCTTTTACCGCATAAATTTAAATTAACTTGAATGTTTCATACCCCATTTTTAAGGATTAAAATGACTGTTTCATAATCTACACCCGAATTATGCACTTGGAGTAATTGAAGGGTTCATGCTTATTCTCCACAATAACTGAAATAGATTGGAACATGTACGAGACGTTCAAAATTCCATACAGTCAATTTGAAGAACGTCTTCACATAAATTAATTTAACCCATTTTTAACTTGAAAATTGGCGAAATAAGTCGTCATGAAAATGCTTCGCTGCTGGATGCCTCATTGACCGTAGGTCCCATTGCAGACAGGAGCAAATACGCGTGCACTTTCTGAGGGTGACAACAAACTTCCCTTACCATTACACCTTGTGTGCATTTTGTGTGGGCAATGCCCGCGCACACTCGATTTAATGAGTCAGAACTGGTTGAAATGGGAAACGTGCACCCATCAGTAGCGTAGGAATAGAGGAGCAACAAAGCTGCCACTTACTACAAGGCGTAGAAGCGTTATGGTGCGATGGAAGTGAAGAGGGTGGAACTCTACGCGAGTAAAATTTCCGCTTCAATTTAAGCGTATCTCGCACGATTCCCTTCAACTTCTTCGACGCAATTCCTATTTAAATATCTACTGCGTCCTGTCTGAAACTGAAGACGGCCCCTTCAGGTGTTCCTTAATCAACGGAAGAGCTTAATATCTCGTCACTGCGTTTGTTTAAAATACCGAAAGTGCTACCACATCTAACGGAGGAGGAGGAGGCGCTTGCAAAAGGCTCATCAATGAGGCATTCAGGGCTGTGTAATTCATCACCCACCCCTGGAAATCAAAATCCAACGCGTTCCATGCATTAATTATGTAAAAGTAATTTTTTAAAGAAAGCTTTTGCTTATATTGCCAACAAACCCTTACTACTATCCACCCGTTTGGCTACATCACGGATCAGGTCTCCACCCAAGCAACACGTTGATAGCTCTCAAGACACTGACCAGCATTTTTCGGAAAAAAAATTATCGCCTTGGTGATGATAAACTTCTCCAAAAATAGGAACACAAAAATAGCTTTTTTTCAGAGATGTTCAGCTGCCACCAAAAAGAAACGAACAATTGGATGGCATACAGCTATCCACAGAACCGAATGAACAACCTGTTTGAAAGGAAATACAAATACAAACGAAAGAAATGCTTTCCATTTTGTAGTTGGCTACAAGTCCCGTGTATTCATTTGTAGTTAGTAAAAATGTGAAATTATTTGACAACCCAATCACTGATCAAGAAATGACAACAAAGCATTTAATTTTTCTTTTTTGTCAAAGTTTCAGTTGACAGCAATGCTACAGTTGTGTGAAATCTTTTGCTCAATTAAAAGAGAGAAGAAAAAGCAGCGTTTGACTTGGTGTTTGGCACAATTCCCATTTCATGCACACTAAAAGAAGTGAATGAGATGACTTTTAGGTCTCACAGTGGGGACCAACTTTTCCTTCCCGGATTAAAATTATACACGGAGACGATTGAACATGGAATTTTAGTTTGACTAAGTTGGATGACCAGTATTGGTCAAACAGAACAGTACATGTAACGAAAAGGCAGTATACACATTCAGAAGAGTTAGCAACTGTTAAGCCAGGAGGAAACATCCAAGTAGCAATTTACGAGTGAGAACGACAACTGGTTCACCTTGCCTGATTAAATGAATTGATTAACCGCAAGTGCGATCTATCGAGACATTCCGCCGCGATGGGGAACTTCGAATAGATAACCAGGCAGATCCTGTAGATCAACTCGTGAAAGCTAGAAACAGGCATCTGAACCTTAAAGACGTACTTCTCAGTAAGCGTGAAGGCACCAGTGGTGGCAGAGGAGTCGCGAACCAGGAAAGCGCCATCAGGTCGTTCGCGCATGATTTCGCTCACTTCGGAGCGCGGCACATCGCCCCAGTACCAGTCGCGTGTAGCAAGATCGCGCCGATTGCGTTCCACAGATTGTGCCGTCGGTGGACCCCACTGCGAGGCTGCCTCCGTTCCCTCTACTGCAAACGGAGGCGTTATGTAGCGAATCGACTCACCGCCGGATTGGGCCAACAGCTGAGCGTAGCATTCATAGCCTATTGGAATATGGAATGCATCTGTCAAGTTATTCTGTACATACTTCGATTAGGTAGATCTATCTGCTAGATAAATATGTTCAAATGACGATGCCATCTCTGTTATAAATCGGCTCCACCACAGGCTGTAGCAGTCTCTGATTTTTAGTTGAATAAGCTGACTGACGCTTCCGTTTAAACGCATGGCAGTGCTACTTGGATATCGCTGCAATATTGAACATATCCACTCCCTAAGTTTTGCTTGGATAGAGCCAAGCGAACCAAGCCATGCGCAGCCATCGCATAAACTGGTCAGGAAAAATCATTGTCTCCCTGCAAATAACTGGACAGCAGATTGAAACGAAGCCGATTTGATCTGCCCAATTAATGTCTTGGACCACCACTTATGGGCCCAATGGGCAGTGCTATATAGATTAAACCATCTTCCCAAAGCACTGCTTTATTGACGCTTCAGAGCGCTGTGGAAGTCGTGTAAAATGAATCATTTTTATAAACGGAGCATACTCAAATATTTTCGCTCAAAAATATGCATGATTCCACTACCACAATCTTACCATAAACATGAAACAGACTTCTTATGACACATCACATTGATAAACATGTAGCGCTTAATATGTTTTATAACAGTCAAGAATATGGCAGATGCCAAGGTTGCATTTAGGCTTTGAAATGTCTAAACAACTGGCACAATACCCCGCCTTTTAAACAGATTCGACTAGCTAATTTGTAAAAGAAAGCAGACAAGCAAACAAGAGTAGACAGTATATAAGAAGGCAATGCATTATTGAGAGCCCATGGAGAGTGCAGGCTAATCTGAATCACTTCAGCAAAAAAAAAAAGGAATGTGGATTTCTTCTTGGGGCAGTAAAACTAGGGGAACAATGGCGAATCTTTGACCATTAGAAGCAGTAAGACTTCAACCATGAAGTAAGAAAATTTTTGGGCAATTCAGGAATTACAAAGTTAAAGGCTACATTTTAGAGTTAGTTTTGAATTATAAAGTATCAGAAAGCTACAGCACGCATGTAATCGATGCACCTATTCACTGAGACTCAGACAGCATAATGTAATGGTGTATTGCTCAACGAAGAAGCAGCCATCAAGCAAACCCGAGTATCTCGGTTACCGGAGCAATCGCAGCAGCTTCTGCCCTTATAAGAGAGGAATGGACCAAAGTTCTGAGGCTAATTAAACGACCTCAAATCAAGCATCAACACGTTAAGGGTTACACGCGATTCACTAGGTACACATCATGCTTTATCTGATAATTTTGGCGAAGAACATCAACTATTCAAGGACAGCTTTATTCTTCTCCAAAACACTGGCAGCGCAAGGTTCCACCAGCTTTTGATCCAGAAGAGGAGGAATCAAACAGTGGAAAGCTGTCTTGGTACGCAATGTACGCCAACTTTTGCGCCCACAAATGTTCAAAACTGGATTCGCATACCATTGCCACCAAAAAACTCGTCTCTTGTAGAAAATAACCACACGAAAGGTTATGCAACGATCAAGTGTTTTTCAAGCCAAATGCATGTTAACAGAACTGACCGCCGGGCCCGGAGGTCGGAAATGGAACCATCAAGGCCAGGAGAACTACTGATAGACGTACAATCAGGCATTTTTGAAACAGTGATACCATTCAAGTGTCCATATACGGGGTAGTTCAGCATTCCATCACCATGCCATGTTCTGCCTACGTTCTCTTGTAGGCGTGTCCACGAGCTTCACATCTTGGCTCTCAAGAAACGGCATGCTTGACACTTACTGTTGAAGATATGCCTACCACAGTTGCATACATATTCATTTGAGGAAAACCAGAGCATCCCCGTCCAATTTCAACGTCTTTCGTAGAATCCGTGAATCAATCTCTCCTCAAAGCCGCCAGATTTTTTATTTACAAGCTTTACAAAGAAATATTCGACTTCACTTTACGCCGTTCTCCTGAATTTTTACGAACAAAAAAGAACAATTAAATTCAACTACAAAATTCTAATAGACACAAATAACGCTTAGCAAGATATACTAAAACCTCTGTGGGACAACAATAAAGGAGCTTAATTAATTGAAATAGAAAGCACAGAATCATTTCAAAATGGTCATATTTGTTTATCGCAATCAAGTCGGAAAAAATGCAAGAATCTTCGAGTGTTAATGGTCGTTTCCAACCAGCTTGAAGAGCGGATATGGGAAACAGTGGAACTTACAAACAGTCAGACATCATTACTTAACGGCCATACAAGCTATTTACAACTATGGGACGGGATAGAGATCCTGCCTCCCGGAATTGACTCAACGGAAAACCGAGGTCCCAGGACATGCCAAGCAGTTAGTGCCTACCCTTCAACGGTTCAACAAACAATCGTTTGGCAAATAAATCAGTAGCAATGTGAAGCTTGTCGCTCCCGACAATGGTAGCGGATACAGCTCTTCCGTCCTGAATAGACCTAGGAGGAGGCAAAATTGCAAGTAACTGGCGATAATGAACGGGCAGAACTCAAAAAAAAACAGGAGGCGAAAAGTGACATCGGTACAAAACAAATATTTTTTTGACCTCAAACGACACCAACAACACCGAACCGCCGTTCAAAGAAATAAATATCCTTAAACTGGGGAGGCCAAACAGCTATTTTTTTTGGTTTCAAGCTCCATGACGCGATAAAATCAGCTATCATTATGCCGATTGAGAGGACGGCACATGGTTGTAGTGGTAGACTAAGGTAAGAAAATCGGGGAACCAAATATATGCCAGATTGAACTCACTTTTAATCGACCGCGCCGATCGACTATGAATTCGGCCACCAAAATCAGCAGCTCCAGGCGTTCGATTAAAGTGTTCGAAGAGACGCTTCAGTGCCTGCAGGCGTCGGAAGTCACCATCGGGTGAGGCAAGAAGCACCATGCGACTCCAGGTGGGTCGCATGAGGACATGAGCGAGGATAGAAAGGATGAGACTAGGGTCGTCAAGATTATCAATAGTACTGCTTGCGGTTGCGGAACTGGTGACACAAGACTGCCGAAGTTGGCCAACGGAGAGGCGAACCTTGAGGAGACGCTGATGACAAAGGATAAAGCCGACGTGTTGCATTACATGTCGGAGGGTGGCGAGATTGCGAGGGGGTAGGGAGGAGAGGAATTCCTCCAAGTCGGCTGAAGAGTATTCAGAAAATACAACCACCAAACCCCATTGCTGGATGGAATTAGGCCAAACAACGTATTCTCAATCAGCTCTCTTATGTGAGTGGAAAAGAAAATGCTAGAAAGGAGGCTAAGTCTACTGAATGGATCAGGGGGACGTGAGGCAATGAAAGCTGTGGAAAATAAGGATTAATTTGAATTGACGAATTCAAAAGGTAGGCTATGGAATCTCCAACACGAAGGAGGCTTTAGTACAAATTATAGAAGCTCATTCCTGAAAGAGTAGTAGAGGGCGGGTGTGAATGAAGTGCATCGATCTGAAAGAGTGCAAAGCGAGATACCGATCAACTTTTGGGTAAAGCAGGCTCATCGTACCAGAGACGTCCAAAATAAGTCTAAAAAACAGCTACAACTGAGATCAACCAACACAATAAAATAATGTTATCGATGCAAGACCTCATACTGCATCTTGGAAGATGAAGGAAACACCACCTTATTTCACACACGTAACAAATGTCAATTTTTCCTATCATTAACAGAAAAATACTAAGTGAGGTAGAAATAAAGGTGACTGGTTATGTCGCTGGCCATAGAGGTAGTGCTTCATAAAGCCTACACAATCTATCGAGGAGAGGAATACAGGTAATGATGCTGATGACACCGACACCGCAGTCCCTCGGTTTGCATTACAGAAAGTTAAAATGGACTTTTGAGGTACCCTTACATATACTGGTAAAATTCTATCCTCTCTAATCAAATGACGAATGAGGGTACTTGAGTGCTCCTCAATTCTGCAGAAATAAATCAGAAAACAGAAAGGACGAATCTGTCATTTTCATAAAATTGCCCCAACTAGTAGTGTCTAGCCCATCCCCAATCTATTGGCAGTGCTCAAAGGTTTTGCAGAACACATAAAAAGAACACTTTTTCAACGTGCCTACATGCGTGAGTTGATGGTGCTATAGCAGCTGCATTAAATGGGGGCAAACGGTCTGGAATTAACATCGGCTAGATGGTTGCGTTGGGGTTGAAAACCTACAGATTAAATGGAAGGAAAAGTACGTGGATAAAATACTATAGCACTGGAGGTAGGACTTCGTCTTAGCCTAAAACCATCTCAATCGGATTGAAGAGAAGTACTGGAGATGCCTGCGATCCTATAACAACGCTCTTGGTAAACTTCCTAGACTTCTGCTTCCGCAGCTATTTCTGCCAATATTATATAAGCCGCCGCTCGCTCAGGCCCTAGTGAATAGTCTAGGTCACGAAGGTTGCATTTTGAATGTTCAAATAATCATTCTAAGCCCAAGTTCTTGACTAGCTGACTGAGTGACTCAAACGTGGACACGGACTCAAATTCAGGCCCATACTCACGGCCAGTCTCTGGCATTCTCAACGACCCAACCACCAGGTATGCACACTTAAATCGTAACTGCTCTCACACATACACACATATACACACACGAATTACACAAAGATATAGAATCCATGTTGTAGAAGTTGGTAACACAGGTTATAAAGGGGACAGCACCACTGAAATCCGAAATGACCTAATCGGATCCCACTAATAGATCTATTTATACTAACAAGTGTCACTGAGATTAATAGGTGCACTACCGCTATTGCTGCCGGGTGCTAAATCCAGGGTTTTCTGGTACATTTCTGCGGGAATCACAGGCTCAGGTAGTTGTTTGAGAAAGCGTTTGATGATCAGCGCTAGTCGAACCAACCGCTGCACCGTTGGAACCGACGTCATCTTCTCCAGATCAGTGGGTAGACGATCAGCGTAGGCACACTCAAGGTCCCAAAGCTCTCGACCGGTGGCGGAGGCTCGGTATACATCCACGCAGTTTAACATTGGCAAAGCAGAAATGGGTGAAGGTGAGGACTGTTGTAAAGGTTGCTGCTTTGTTGTTTCCTGCGCATTATAGGTCGCCAATTGCTCGAAAATGCGAGTGGCGGTGGAGAGGAACATTGGAACTTCGTCAGCGTCTGTGAGCTGATATAAGGAATATCATGAATAAATGGGATCAAGCCCTTTTGAAAGCAACAGCTGATAGATAATTGACTTCAATGAGAAGAACATTTTGAAACAGGAAGAGTCTGCTGTAAGAGACACTCAAACGTATGGGGATCACAGAAGAACGATCATGAAAGTGGTACATAAACAAGTAAAAACCACATTAATTGGATTGATTTTGCTATAGAAAAGTTATGAGAGTGGGAAATAGTGAAGGAACATGCTTCATGGAGGAAAAATGAATACGCAGTTGGTTCAGAGCTGAGTCTCATCAGCAAAGAGGTCAGTTGAAGTGGGGATTGAAAGGGACGGAGTAAAAGGTTGGGAATAGGTTTCTAAAATCACCAAGTGAACATTTTAAGAAATTATTGAAGAACCGGTATAAGTTGGAAAAAATGAGCCGTTATAAGAAGAAGTCTACCCGTATGTCAGCAGATGATGACGCAGGAAAGACTGCAGTGAATAAGTGCCTGAATGAGGAGGCGAACAAATAAGTTCGTGAAGTTCTACTAGGCAACATCAGAAAGTATCCATTTTACGACGAGACAGCAACTTACGAATTTCAACTCTGTCAAACATTTCGTCTTCAAATGTAAAAACAGCAAGCTCTTAGCAAGTGAGTGAATCGGCCTGGACAACCAATGGTATGTTTGCTTAATAAGCGTTGAAGCACAAAAGTCATTTCCCATCACAATTCCGTCTTTCAGCAAACAATCCAAAAGCCACACCCATGCTGATACAGTACATAAAAGACTCGAAGAACAAAGGGATAGTTGTTGAAGTCCATCGCCATCTGGTCTTAATGCACACGGTGCCCATTTGCTTCCCCCGGTCGATGCAGGCTGGAACGAGGTGTCCCATAAATTGTACTGAAAATAACTGCAAGTTGAGTTTGATACTCACATCTTGAATTATTTTTACCCAAAGAAGCACATGTTTTCTATGGTAAGAACAAAGTTCTTCCAGTCGTATCGCTCATTTAGACTATTTCTGGGGTGATTGAGTATTCCATAACCGTACTTTACCGTATTTGAAACCGTCTGTTCAAACAAACTATGCTCATTAACAATAAACTCCCTCAATGTGCAATGATATCGTTCATCTTGGTCAACAATTTTGGACGAGTTAACAAAATGCCCGTCGACCACCAGCAGTAGGACACATTCTCCAGCGTGTAAGACCGCCTTAGCAGCACACTTCCATCCTCGTAAAATTAATTCACCCGTTGGACTTGAACGACCTCATTAAACAGAGAAGCGGTCACTTGTGAAAGCCAGCTGGTGTCCAACCTTAACTTTCAAGGACTACTTTCAGAAGAAATTTATCGGAAAATAAAATACTAGATAAACCTTCCATGCAGTAATCGCAAGGAGCGCCAGAGGTACTTAAATCAAACAATATCAAAAAAGGGTAAAACTCACTTGCTTATCCAGTGGGATGGTGAAGTATGCGTGCCTTATGACCGGTGCCGCAACAGGCAGTTTGCTACTGCTCTGTTCCAAATCAAAATCTGAGGGAGGTGAATCGACATTGGTTTGTGACGAGAGTAGAGTTTCTACCACTAACTGGCCTGGACAGGCTGGATGTTCCTCAGTGAAGAAGCGACAAATGCGATGGAAAACACTACCACAGATGGTGCACTGATAGCCCTGAGAGGTTAGCCCTACAGAAAGGGAAGCAGGGCAATGAACGACTTAATTAATGAATAAGTTACTTCAGTCATAACTCAGGTACGCAGCCTATACTATCTCCGCGAGTTCATTTCCCATCCTAAGTTTATTTTCTGCAAATGCCTACACCCGCAGCCTTTCTACCCACAACTAAGGTCTCCAAGGTAGCTTGACCATTGCGATCTAGGTGAGGGAATCTAGGAAAGAACCAAGTATTCCAGACCGATGAAACCTTGTGTGTTTTATGTTGTATGTTCAGCTGGACTGTTTGCGATACTATATACTGCAATCAATCATCACTGATAATAACTATCGTCTCAAGAGAAATGGACTTGAACGGTAGGCAAAAATTACCCGAATTCTCGGTTTAATGTGCTGAGAACGACCAAGTCAGATAGGAGAGAAGCGCCGAAACGAAAGATTATGGGAATGAATTGTGAATGCAGCTTAAAGAAGCCATCTCATGCATCGTGTTAAATGGCTCTGCTTTTGAAAAAAGTGTTTCAACAAATGGCGATTAGTCAATGAAAGGCTGTAAGTGCAGAGCACCATCGAACAACCAACAAAGAAGAAAAACCAGAGGATATTTCGAGGTCGATAAGATACACAAATCGCACTAGAATCAATTGTTTTCACTCTGCAAAAAATCAATAACCTGGATTTCTACATCGTAGGTGATCTCTAGAGTACCGACGAAGTTTAAAAAGGGAACCATATAACAGAAGGATGCTTGCTTTATATGAAAATGAGCAATGTGTTAGAAGGGCTAACTCCGGATTCAGAGATAACTCGGGACATGGGGATTAGGACGCACAAAAGTACGATTAACAAATATCGGTATTTTTATCCTGGTAGATGTATATGGTAAAAATATTCAGCTTTAAATCAAATAGTGAACAGACACAAGCAAAATGTCACTATTGGAATGTCGAAATTGTGTACTCGACAGTTTAAATGAAGGGGGAGCCGTGTTTGCTAATAAAACATGCCTGCATTTCGGAAGAGGCGCTTCAGTCTAAATTCGTCAAAACTAGTGATATAAGGACTAACTTTTAACCCAACTCACCGAGAAGTGGAAGGTTGCAAACACAGCACGCCAATTCACAGGTAAAGTTCTGTAAATGCAGATCAGCATGTGGTGTGGCGGAAGAGTGCTTGGAAGAGGCAAACGTTCTATCAGCCGGTGAGGGTAGTTCGCCAACGAGGGTCTAAATGGTTAAGGGCGTCCATAAAATCACTCCTACTCAAATTGTGTAAGCAGCGACACTCACCATGATAGCGCGTTTCAAGACGCGGCGCACAGAAGGGTCCTTGATATCGTCCAGTGGGCTAGGAGGTTTTAGCAATCCTGGCAGTGTCTCGCCATTAACGTTGTAGGAGAGGAAGAGGATGGTGTAGCGTGAGAAGCCTACTACGGCCAACCACTGGAGAATTTGCTCCACTGACCAGTTAGCAAGAGGCTAATAGTAGGAGAGAGTTGACCAATTATGGGCCCATCTTAACTTCGACTCAAACTAGTAAGGCTGCACTGTAAAGGAGACCGAAACTCAAGAAACCAGACCCCTTGTAAGATGCGGCTGACAGTTGGGTCGCAGTCGAATAACCAGATATTGGGTGAACCTAGCTTTCACATCAGAGCCTTTTTATAACCCGCTCAATCGGTAATGTAAAATTTAAAAAATTAAAAATGAAACCCGATTAGCGCACGAGGTTCCCTAAGAATGACAATCCCTCAACGAGAATTGAATATGGTTCACATGACAAAGTTAGGTAAGTTATAAAAACCAAAAATCTAACCTGATCTGAGAGAGTTACGGCTGTGGGGGCATCAGTGTCACCCACGACTTCGTTGTTTCCTAAACACTTGGGACCAGAAGCAGAGGGCGCTGATAAGGACCCCTGACATCTTCCTGCCTTGCTGGTGCAAATGGCATGAAGAAGATACCCACATGTGATACACTGTCGGGCTGTGCATCGTGGAGTTATGATGTAATCTTCGCAGACCTGACACAATCGTGGATATGCAACCGAAACACGAACCAAATTATGGGCAGACTCTGGATCTTGCATCTTTATAGCTTCATAATCTGAATAGAACGGGAATGTTCTAACATTAGCGCATCTGGAAGTGACAAGGAAAAAAAGAGAAGGAAGGCCAAACTACGCTCCTTTACTGACGTCTAACTTGGTTACAAACTAACACAGCGATTCTCTAAGACCTATAAAAATTTCTCCAGTTCCTCCTCCTCCTCTCGCCATTTCTTGTTCATGTAGCGGTGATTCAGTGAGATGTAGGCGTTGGGAACACAACCACGACAACGGGCAATGCTTTGATTGGCGAATTGTGGCCTCACCATCTCACACACTTTGCCTATTGCGGAGAGGGCTGCGAAGCAAAGTACCATGTTCATTTGGCTCGCGAAAGGTGCTGCAACCAAAATGCATAGCTGATAACTTGCGATAGTAAAGTGAAAAATAAACGGACATGACCGAAATACCTTTATAGCGAACAAGAAAACCAGCAGCAGCACCGCCAACTGCATGACTAAGTGGACTATGTTCTTTGTTTAGGAGTTTTGCTGTAGCGTAACTAGCAACGGCGTGTACAGCACCGGCAGAAACTATTGCACAAATTATGTCCAATACTGAAATTACGTCCGAGAGCCAATATACGAACTGCCTTAATGCCGCTTCCGTAAACATTACGGCCGGTCAATAGTGCTGGCAGATAAGCGAGAGCCGCGTTAAAGGAGCCTGGTAAAGATGAGCAAACACTTCAGATTTGGCTTGCCAATGTAGTAGCCCGTGAATGCAGCCATCTTGATGCGGTAAAATAGGTGCTCGTTATCCTTGGAGTTTGCGTAATTATAAATGTAGTTTGGCATATCTTGGGTCAGTAGGTAAAGCCACCAGGAGAAATACGGAGGGAGCAAACCGGCGGACCCACAGCGTGAGGAGCCAATCAAATATGGGGCTGCAAGAAAATAAAATTTATTTTAATTACGAAACACTGATGCCGAGTCTCTGCCATTCTCACTAAAGCTATTACGTTACCAATAGTGTTATAGTTAAAGCCAGCAAAAGCAGTGCGTTAAGTACTGTCATACCTACAAACAAGGTTCCAAAAATTAGTTATTCTACGCGCCAACATTCTGTTCGCAGTACCCTTATTTTTAAGGACGAAAAATTTTTCAGCACATTTATGGGTTACACCACACTTATAAAGGACGTTTAATATTAAACTCCAAAAAGGTTTGTAACGCTGCTCTTTTATGTGTGCGCACCTTAAAGTTCAAAAATTCCATTTTAATGTTTCGGTTGTTTGTTTGGCTCTCAAGTTTGGGTGCGGGCACATGGGTAGCCATTTTGCCTTTCGCCGGATGCGCTGACCTCTCTGTCATGATAGTAGCTCCAGTTCCTTCTGTCTACCGGTTAGATTTATTCTGTCTAAAGAAGTCTTGGACTGCTGTAGCGAAACAGGGCTACTTAATTCATAGCTACGTAAATGGCTAGTGCATTTGATCACCGTGATTTCTTAATTGGAGTTTTAAAATACGGACATTTGGTGCATTTAATACACGATTCCTTTTTCAACACTCGTTAATTTAAGCTAATTATGCGTAATTGTATCTTACTTAATTTGTTTTTTTTGATCCCATTTTTAATTTGTGTCGACTAGGCCAAATTATTGAAATTCGCTAGCCTTGTTTGTTTGGGAGGGTTCTTTCGTTTGGCATCAACCCGTAGGGGTAATAGGAATGGGGTTTGCGATTTATTATACATAGCCAAACTCAAATGCCCTTTTTGGGCGGAATCTGGTGTCGTCGAAAGTCGTGGTTAGTATCACAATATTTATCTACCTTTTATTCTTTGTGTTTTCCGCCAAAAATTATTAGTGTGGTTTCCGCAAACATTTTAGATTTTATTTATCTGAAAATTGCGGAGAACGTTTCTGGTTTAACCTGTAATGTTGACCTGCATCGGGAAACTGAACCCCGAATCCTTTGCTATTCTCGATGGCCAAGACAGTCATGTTGTTCTGGCTCCTGACCTCCCCACCTGGGATGATAATCAGTCCCCACAATATCGTAAATCCTATAGACAGCCTCACCGTCTTCTTCGTCTCCCCGATACTAACCTCTTCTCAGTACGTAAACAAATGAGTTGCCAAACTTCCCTATCCATCTCAGGTTGAATTGCAAGTAGGTCGCGGTCTACCACAAATTCGCGTCGATTTATCTCACCCCGTGCCCTCCATTGTTTTGCCGGAGAGGCCTCCGGCTCCCATTCGGGCTGCGACATGGCGCATTCGCTGGCCAGAAATTTGTCGCGGTACTTGCGCTTGTGTCGGCGTATCCATCCATCCGAACACCCCGGGTTCACCAGTTGATCGCTTGCTCTACTGGGATCTTGCGGACTGCTTGCATTGCCGAGCGGATACTCCTGCTCATGGTAATTAGTCCTCTCATTGGACGCTCATTTTTACAAGTGTGTGTGTTTAATTACCTCACATGTTCGGCGCCTACGTCACATATGTGACTCCCTGTATCTCGTTTAAATTATTCTTATTTTAGCAGATGGTGTTTTTTTTGCCTACTTGCATTTATTTAGCTCTTTACCACGAGGACATTATGCGAATTCATTTGGCTGCTCTGTAGACCTTATTTTCGGATGCGACTTTGCATATGCGACTGTTATAAGGTCATCGGTGGGCATTTTACCCCATAACATCGCCAATTGAGTAGTATGTTGCTGCCGTAGGTTCTATTTACACGTGTCGAGGTCCGCGGTGTTTCTAGTCACCAAAGCAGTCGCAATTTAAATGTCAACCGACGAATGGCAGTAGTTGAGCGCCGTTGTCTCATACAAGTACTTGGCATCACTGTCTCGCACTCCTCAGCTCGCAAACGCACCCGTTTGTTGATGTCAGTGGCCCGATGACCTTTTCGTTCTGGAGAAATTGTTCCTAGGTGTGCCAGCTGCTGACTTTACAATGACCCTGACAGTTTGTTGGACCGGTTGCCGACTTAAGGCCTCACTGACCTACCAATTTGCTGACCTACCGCTGAGTGCGGCACGTACTCTTCGTCGAGAGGTCTGGTTGGAGCGGCGGGATGCTTCCAGCCTAACACTCTCCCCTTTCATCTCCACAGCTTGGGGATTCGCTGAAGTCGAAATGCGGTTTGTAGGCTTCCTGCGACATGGTAGTTGGTCATCTTCTATTGCTAGATCTGCTTCGTTTTCAATTAGGAACATTAGGAGAATACAAATGAAGTGAGCGAGTCATTCCTGAAGACGTAGTAAGACACGTTATTGTGAGAGTTATTGTTAACGCAAGAGCTTGGACACTGAGCATGGTCGAGTTGCTATGACGTCAAGACGGTAACTGAATATGCACTTGGGTAAACTAAATCACTGCGCAGCCTCTCCTTTTGAACCCCGTCCCTGGTGCTCCCCACGGCTACCTTTAATCGGCCAATGCTTTAACAACCGCCTACGAGAAAGAAACATGAGTCCATAAGGCATTTAATCCTGGTGTAGATTTTGGTGGTTTTACCTTCATTGAACCACGTTTTGGGTGTGATCATAATCTGGAAGACTAGATGTTGAAATAGAGAACTCAGGGCGCCCGTTATGCGCTTAATTTTACCTACTTTTCTCTTTCTAAAGGCGTCCTCGAACTTAAGACCCTCTGCCGGTGGCGAATTTTGCAGCAACTAATGGCCGTAATCCAATCAGGCAAGGAGCGTAAGTTTCCCTTCTCTGCTTAGGGGAATGGTAACCAGCGGTGTGTAACGTTTTGGGTTTAGTTTCCAACAGCATAGTGGTGATGTTTGAGGTTTTTTAAGGAGCAAGTCTCTTGCTTTTCCCTTTGGCCTTGAGATATTGAGCAAATTTGCGATGATGCGGGTTTTTTTTAAGGGATCCTTATCTTAAATATTTTGTTGATTAGCAAGAAAAGTGGGCGTATTTCCACTCGCGTTTCTAGTAACTGGAGTTGAAGAATTGTTGCACTCCTTTTCTCTCTCTCTCTCAGGTGATGAATTTGATATTTGGTCTAATGTGGAACAACGTGTCAAAAGTCTCCCATTCCCGAAGACTATTCGAAACCAGTTTCGTCTAGTCAAGTACGTGATTTCTGGTTTTGTTTACTCTATTCTCTGTCATTCTTAGGTACCGCTTTAAATTGAGCCTTTTCAGTTTTAGAAGAATCTGTGGCGAAGTATCAAGAAACATGTAATGCATTGCAGGAGACATTTTGTGTCAGTTGCTTTGATTCTACTTACTAAAGCATCTCATTATCGATCTCATTACTTGGATTTGCATGATGAAAGCAGCTTTCTTCATTAAGCATATCGGTGTGTCTTATTGATTGTAATTGCTTCGCTGTATGCACTGCTTCAAAAACTACGGCAATATCCTCACGAACTTGCGTTATTTTCGAGTGCATTGCGTAACGTTATTGCTCTGATGGGTACGCGCCGAGGGGTTATTTGTTTTCCGCTTAATCAGCACGTGAACAATTCGTTAGTCATTGTGTATCAGCTAATAGGGTGTAAAATTCGCTGCTGAGGCGTTTTCTGGGTAAAGCGGTTTTCCTCCGGGGCAACTTAATGGACTGTGGGTGGTCAAAATCGCATTTGTCGGTGCGGAGGGTCGGTCACCGTATCTAAAGGAGGACCAGTTTACAAGTTTTGGTTTCTGTCTCCATGAAACTGACAGAGGTATCTTGGGGTGTTTAGAAAACAAGTGCCCGAGATGTGGTTGGGACGCCAACCCTGGGGTGGTCAATTCATGAAGGGGTTCGGCAACCGTGAAATAAAACTTGAATTGATGCCGCCGTGTAAAAGCCTGTAGTCTAGCACAAGAGCTAGGATCGTACCCACAAATGCTTGCAATAAGTGGGATAAAATGATCTGGGGAAAAATAGACTTCTAAGGATGTTCCAACGTTTGTAAGATGCAGATTATTTAGGCTAGTTTTGGAAGTTTTTTAATTGGCGTTTTATTATTTGGCAGGACTGTACACTATGAAGGACGAATTCTAATGTTACTTAACCTCAAATTTCTTTGTTTATGCCATTTCGCATAGAGATCGCACCCGGCTATTTGATTACAGAAATATTAACGTTTAAGCCGTTATACTGCATAAATGCAGGAGAAATCGACCCAAATTTAACAGAAACTTTCTATACGTAAGAATTACTTGGGCTGTTGAGTAAGAATAGTTATATATTCCCCGAGTTTGGGGCTCTTTTAGCTGTAAGCACAGCCTATTCAGCTAAATTACCTTAACTTTTGCAAGACAAACAAAATAAACCATGAATATACGATACGTTTATACCCGAAAGAGAGCCGATTTCGGAAAGCAGTGCAATTTTTCCGACCGTGCTTCGGAAATACATGCAGATATCCCAGCTAATCCGGAGTTTGCTGGAAAATTTATACTGCGAAATCCTGTTTCTCGTGGTATTCAGCATACCGGTGAGATGTCAGAACATGAAGTCAATACAGAGCGTGTATTGTCCGAAGTGCGGGGGATTAATCATACGGAAGGTGGCTGGCCAAAAGATGTTAATTATAACGAGCCTGAACAAGTTCAACGATACAGGAAAAAGATTGAAAAAGACGAACTTTACACAGTCACACTTCATGCTTTAGCCAATGTAAGAAAACTGCGAAATTTGGAAGTTTCCTAGTCGGTTGAACATTGCATTAAACAGAATAATGCTCTGAATATCTACGAAGAATATTTTAATGACATTGAAAATGATGCCTCTGAAGAGCCTCCATCAGCAAAGATTGTAAATGTTTTTCGGTAGCACTTGGAGTATTTACGAATTTAATTTCTAGTGACATAAATGAAATCAAGCGGACAGCAGCTTATGTTAGCTGGTTTCCAGAGGGGCCAACTAAGATTGCCGTTGCATACAGCAACATAGGCTTTTTGGAAAATGGTGCAGATACATCCATGGACTCTTATATTTGGGATTTTTCTAATCCAAACAGACCGGACTTAGTTCTTTCGCCTCCTTCATCTTTGGTCTGTGTTGAATTTAACCCAAAAGACACACATTCTTTAGTCGGAGGATGTCATAATGGGCAACTATGTGAGTTTACAGCTCCTGTGCATCACATTCATCATTTCTTTGCGAAATCGAATTCAGCTGATGTTGTTACGTCAAGCTATGATCCTAAGACTTTAGCTTAAATTTTATCCCATAGCATATGGGTCATCTCGTGATGTGTGGCAGTCAAATCGAGGCAAGTCTGAAGGGTCAGAGTGGCGAACTATCTGTTACTGATTTCACTGTTAGTAGTTGAGCGAGTTTTCGAATATCTCGTTCTCTGTTGAGCAAACAGCACTGAATAAGGACACCTTTGTGTGCTGTCAGTAAGGGCTGAGCAATGTCCGGCTGTCATTATAGTCTCGAAACAAAAGGCTATTTAACTGTCGGATAATGGGTAAATGTTGCTGTGACACGTTGAAAACAGTCTGTTCCCAATCTAGTCATTACACAGAGCTCGAGCTTAGAGCAAATACAGAGGGGACCCTTGTTTGATTGCATCCTAGCCTGGCGCTACATGAGGCAGACTTAGTTTGGATTTTCGAACAACATTGTGGAATGTGGATATTCTTTTACCAATCAGCAGACTTAGTAACGTCCAATAGGGAGGTAGTAGAAAGCTATTATCAGGCCTAGACTTTTATACAAATTGGTTTTAAGAAGTGTATTATAGGCCTTTCTTTAAGGTAAGCTCTTATTGATTTATTTGTGGGTGCTGTACGGGGATGGGAAATTACTCATTTGATGGGCTGTTTTTCATCTGGATTGGACAGCCTGTCATTAAAGCAGTAGTGACGCGCGTCATTCTAAAATGCTAAACACGTTAATTCGAATAAACAAGACTTGGAGCAATCCAGTGGTTCCTTGTTGGACGCATACGGTTATTCTCCATTGGATGCAAAAAGGTCTTTGGGATCGGCGTAAGGGCTCCCTCCCAGTAGAAGTCTCACCGGTGGAAAACAGTCACCGAGACCCTGCCTGGCAAGCAATCTGGATTCAATCTAAGACGGGCACCGAGTTCTTTTCCACCAGTACTGATGGTCAAGTGCTGTGGTGGGATGTGCGTAAGATGAATGAACCCACGGAGATCCTCTATTTGGATCCCACAAAGAATCAGGACCTCAATTGTTCCATTGGTGCCTATGCTCTGGAATACGAACCTACTATTCCCACCAAATTCATGGCTGGTACGGAACAGGTATGAATGTTCCAGTGCCTTATGTGTCCAATGATAAGTATCACGTTCCGTTCTAAAATGAAGCAAAATCTCCTTTCAGGGGATGATAATTTCTTGCAATAGGAAGGGAAAATCCCCTGCTGAGAAGGTGGCGGCAGTGTTTCCGGGTCACAAGGGGCCAGTTTATGCCCTGCAGCGGAACCCATTCTTCACCAAGTTTTTCCTCTCTGTGGGTGATTGGTCAGCTCGTATTTGGTCGGAGGATATGAAGGATGATCCCATAATGTGGACGCCCTACCATGAATCGGGTGAGTCGGATTTTGTGGCCTGCAACCTAGGGTCTACCTTTTGACAAGTATAGTCTGTGATGCTTACTCATTGCAGGAGCTACAGATGGATGCTGGAGTTCAGTTCGTCCGGCGTTGTTTTTTATGACAAGACTGAACGGATGTTTGGAACTTTGGGACTACGTCTTCAAGCAGCGCGAACCAACGCTAAATATCAAGGTAGGGTCTCCTCTAGCACGGAAGGATATGAAATCAAATGCCGGCAGTGGATTGATCTTTTGTTCAGATAGTAGGCGTAAGAATGTAATCATGGGGAGAGGCTTAACTTTGGTAAAGTAGGAAAATTCGTGATTAAACCTCAAAAATATTTATTTTACAGTAATAAGGTAACTTGTCAGCACACATTATAAATCCTCGACGAAAATTTTGTAAGAGAATGACAGCTCAACGAATAAGTGTGCTTACAATCAAGAAAGAATTGGCACATCTTCAAACAGGGTTCAGTGCTAGACCCTGTTCCAAATACCTCCTACGTAATGCTTCCAATGGAAACTTATCCTTTTCGTCCAAATATTTTGTTCCACAATGGAAACATCCAATGAAGCTACCACATTTCGTTGTTTGGGAAGAAAATGACTGCTTGGCACCCTTGCGCATCCATGAACAATGTCTCTATGATGAAAGCCTGCCCATATTCTATTCCAATTCCCATTTGCTTTTTAGCGTTCCCTTCACTTCATAATCCACGTCACTTTTATCTTTCATCCCCTGCTATAGATATCTGACGAGTCACTTCACTGTGTCCGGGTCAACGAAGATGGTCAGCTGGTCGCTGTGGGCTCTCATTCTGGCGTTACGACCATCCTTGAATTGTCTGGAGGATTTACTGCTGCGGCGAAGAACGAGAAGGCCACAGTAGGTGCCATGTTTGAACGGGAGACGCATCGTGAAAAAATTCTCGAAGCACGAGCCAAGGAACTACGAGTGAAGGAGAGGCAGCGTGCCATAGCAGAGGCAGCAGCTTCGGGTGCCCCAACTGCTTCCACTCAAGGCTCACGACCGGTTGAAGGTTCTGCCGAAAATGCAGAGAAGGAGGAGAAGGCTGAGATGGCAGATGGAGAGACAGCGGGAAGGGTTAGTTCAGTAACCAACCAAACTAAAAATAGTGTTGTGTCAAAATAATTACTGCAAAAAATGCTATAAGTTACACTATTTATAAGGAGATCTTATGGTGCACAATTATGACAAATTACGCGACTGGATGCAACGTTTCGTCAAGAAAAAGATGAGCTTATTAAACGTACGGCAGCGTCTCAGGTGAAGATAAGTAAGAAGCAATCTGTTTTCCAATGTTGTGTCAAGGCAGTGCACTTACACAATTAATGTAAAATTGACCGAGTAATTGCCCTAACTATTAACTACCGGACTGCCTGCAAAATCACAGGACGAATTATCGCCAACTTGATCTACTTGTCACCACCGCGTGAACTAACTGATGGATGATTACCTCGTTGTACTAATGACTTCCTGAATGCATTCAACCAACCAGCCAACCATCGCTTCGAATCATGCCTTTTTGTCCCTCTAGAAGGCAGAAGATAAGGAGGGAGAGGAGGAGGAGGAGGCTTCGGCAGAGGAGCTCCTCTCGCCTGAGGAGCTCCTAAACAAAGTGGAAGAGGAGTTTTTCGACATGATTGAGGAGGAGCGACGCAAGCGCGAGCGTGATAACAACGAACGCAGTGAAAGGCTGGAGTCCCTTAACGGAGCAGGAGATGAAGGCGAAGAGGAGGAAGAAGAAGAGGACGAGGCGGAGGCGGTGGCCACGGTGACACCAACAGTGACGGCTGACGAGCAGGAAGGAAATGAGGAAGGCGATGCAAACGAGGATGAGGAAGATGAAGAGGGGATTGAGGGTGACGATTTAGCAGTAAGCGCAACCGGAGGTGCAGAAGCCTCCAATCACGCACATCCTGAGGGAAGTGAGGTAAGAGAAATTGGTGGATAGAATTTAGACGTCACCCACTTTTATCATTCGCATCTACTCCCTGTGATCGATTTCTGTATCTTTTCAGTAAATGGATTCGTAGAACGGCTCATTGGTGTCAACTGACCCATCCAAGAATTCGCAATGTTGCGCTTTCCGTATTGTAATAAAGTTGAGGCAAAGTGGCTCTCCTCTTTTCAAGTTTACCCCTTTAACCGCAGTGCACCGCGTGATTTGAGTTGGGGGGCTGAAACATCGATCGGGTTATGGTAACAGCCATCTTGGTGCGGCCGCAAATCGATAATCAATTGCCTGGATTCATCGCAGAACATCGACTTGTTTTGGTAAGCGTTTGACATCTGTGCATCATTTTCGGAACTTGGCATAACATATTTTTTAAAGAAAAGCACGGCAACACACATCTTCGATGTTGATATGTGCAAATCTATGCATTTCCATTTGAATTAGTGTGCGCAGATTGACTTACTGCAAGCAGTGATAACGAAGCTGACGAAGGAACGAAGGCGCATCACTCCTTAGATGATGTTTGCGAAAGTAAAATATCGGTTGTGGTAAATAAGACTTTTGGTCCTCACTATTTCACATGTTGCTACGCCTGACTCCATTTTTAAGTGTCCAACTCGACTACCTAGATCATCACCTGCGTGTGGAACCCTCCCTTTGGAATCGAGAAAATGAGTATCCATTTGCATAAACCACTCCAAACAGCAGCGTAAATGCAGTCCATTTACCATTACCAACACTATCCATAGTCCAATCGTCTTCGACGTGATTATTCAATGAGGGTGGACCAATTATGTGCAAGCAAATCGCAAGCCAGTTGAAACGAACTTTGAACGCGTGTTTGCGGCTGGCTTAGTCAGTGCTACTGACCCCCCTACAGTGGATTTGTGGTTGCGATTGCGATTGTGCTATTGTGCAGGTCGAGCTCATCACTCCTTTTTTATACCTCATTGCGTTGCTATGGTCCTTTAGTAAGTTGACGATACAACGGGCTGGTCTAGTGGAACCCCTATAGATATGCAGCTCGGAGGGCCCTTGATACGAGTGTATCCCAGATCATCGGATAGGAAAAAAATATTGCCTCTTACTTTCACAGATGACTTAAGACGGCACAGTAGTTACGTCTGGTTAGGTTCCGACTGAGGAATCTGTGGAGTTGAATCAGATTTTATCCTTGCCTGCCAAACACAACGTCAGAAAGTTGGGCATTCTCCCACTTCAACATAGGAGACAACGAAGTAGGCTCAGAAAACAGACAACAATAAAATCTATGATCCGTTATGACCAAATTATATCCCTCCTCTACTTCCCAAAAACAGCGTCATTACATTTTTCTGAAGATAAAGTGATGGTAGCGATAAGGAGGGGTCGCATGGATATGAGCAGATCGTTAAAATATAGCACAGAAACAGCTGGTCAACAGACTAACCCCCAAAGAGCATTTCGAAGGTGAAAGGAAGACATTAATGATGTAGTTATGGTACTTCTTAAGCCTCCTGAGTCACCTCCCTAGTTTGTTTGCACATGAACTTGCATCTTAAGCAGATCAATGTAGCACGAACCGTCGTCGTGCACCTTCTTTCCGCCACACACAGCGGAGTCGAACTTCCTCTCATGAAAACGGGATCAAATAACATGAGCCGAATCGGTTCAAGCAACCATATGACGTGCCATGATAGCATAGCATGGCATGAAGACCGGTAGAGAACATGAAGATGGTAGCAATGGAATGACGCCTCCACCTACTCTTTGCAATAAATGCACGTAGACAACTGCGTGCAAGCCACAAGTCCCCATCACCTACAACCAGTCTTGACAGGAAGTCCCACCGAATACTGTAACAGCTTTCGTACTCACTGGATGATTTTGCCCATTCAGAGTGAGAACAGAAACCCAAAAAAACCCCAGCGTCACTTTACTCTTTGTCCAAGTGTCTTGAACCCACCTTTGCGTCTGCTTAGAATGTCGCTGTCACAGTTAACAGCACGCACATGCAACACACCTAGAACACCCCTTCATACTTACATCCACATCCGCACACGATAAGACCACTTAAACATCTACAAAATTCTTTATTATTCGATCGTAAAGCGAGCAACTTTCCCACTTTATGAAGGCAGACGCAATCATCGACATCCGGTAGGAGGGAGAACGTAGAGTCAACACTTCACGACATCCTGGAAGCCGCTACACTCTCGTAAGACGGTGGAGCATAGTCTGGTGGCGGTTCTAACAGAGGCGCAGTAGCTTTTGAATAGGTTGACGAGTTAAGATCCGTCTGTGGAAGCTGTGAACATGCAGGTGCACTCATCGAAGCAGGAGGTGACTAAAGCAGGCAAAAACACATACCCCACATAGTCATTCCTCTCGAGATCCTATCAACGAATAACGCACCAACAAAGTTTTGGAAAAAGTCACTTCACCACTAGGCCCCAACCATGTTTTCGAAGAATTTACCTTGTTCCTCAGAATATAACCGTAGCAATAACCTTGCCAACACCAAATACCCCCTTGTTAGTGCAGTCCTTCCAACTACAATCGCATACGCCCACTAATTTATCCAAAAAACATCTCTCAACCCGACCACCAAAATCACGCTTACACAAGCACATCTGACCGCCACTTCTGTAGCACCGACATTTCAATTATCAAGGGGCCACAAGGCGTCAAACACGCAGCTTCGTTTCCGTGGAAAGGCAATTACAACACAACCCACAGCCATCTGATGTGTTCTCACAACAAGCCCCCGTAATTCACATTGTGTTTATCATAGCTGCTTTTCCTACTATACCATTTATTCTCGTAGTCGCCAAGCACGCAATACTACTTTACTACTTATGAGCTGAATCAACAATGGAGGGGAGCTTTCCATGCACTGGTAGAATCCGTGTACTGGACACCATCCCCACTGTTGGCAAGCTCCAGTAAGGTCACAAGATTCGCTCTCACATCACAACTCGCCAAACATCTAGCCAAAAATAACCTGACCCGAGAAATGTCCTACAATGAAGGTACCCAAGAAAAGGACACAAATGAAAGGAGAGCATAAATTAATACTCGTCATCTGGGACTAGAAACTGGCACTATGGCGTTGGTAACTGATGATTAGTAGGCAGGGATAAAAACGAAGTTAACATTTTGTGCCTGCGAATAGTAAATCCCTCAAGTTAATAAGCCTTTTTATATTTTTTGGCATAAAACGACGAAGGACCACGTAATAAGTAAAACCAAGCAATGAGTGTCAAGATTCCAGGGTACCAAAGATGACAACTGTATGGAAAACAGTGTACATTTTGCCTACCACGTCACCAACCCTCAAGTGCCAGATCTGCCTCCTCAGATATGACTATTCCCCAAAGCAGCAACATCATCTTATGCTTCATAGAACATTAACTAAACGTTTGATAATTCCGTAAAACGAAGAGAGGAAAGGTAGAAAAAATACATTCATGCCCACAAAAGCAATGCGCTCAGCATAAGTGGTGTGAGTAAAAAATTAATGCAAGAGAACCAGGTTTACTAGTTCAAGATGGCATGCATATCAGTATAAATGCGCTGAGAAACCTACACAAAATGTATAATAAACGTAATGCGTCACGTAAGTTGTTCAAGTGGCTTTTTGCAAGTTAAAACAAGGTCAACAAGTTATTTCACAAACTAATACATTATTCTAACAGTAAAAGTAGACTGGCAGCACAGAGTATAGCTGAAACACCTACGGTTACGACGTAGACACTTGGTGGAATGGTGTGTTTACGCGGCGTAAGACAGCACACGAAGGCGCCGGTTATGATTATGAAAAGAGACATTATCCCGCCGAAAACAAGCAGCGAGATGCCGATACCTCTCCTAAATAGAAACAAAGACGGTCGCGGAGTAACTTTGGAAATTTCTCCGGAAATGCTATGCACGGGAAGATGTACCACATATCCCGACTTTCAATCTGTTGAAAGTTATTGCTGAGGAGGTCTCTAACACCCTCGATCAGGCTGTCACTATCTTTATTCATGCAAACGAGAAATCCACCGGAAACAAAGAATCCGACTGCTAATATCACACTAACCGCAAAACAGCAGCTGCAGCAGCATAAACTAACTTTTTGGCAACAACCGACTTTGGGTTGTGCGGACGATGATGGCACTATCGGTGGTACGGCATGAGATGCCTGACAACTAGCCATCATATTAAATTACTATGTGAAAGCTCTAAAGAGAACCCAAGGCACCGAAACTGATAACGGCGATGCTATAGACAAGCAATGCGGAATGACCAGTAGCTTGATTTTGGAAAACTAAAACAAACGAGTGTGGCTTGATAAGTGATCATCACAAAATTTTAACTGATAGATTTTTGCAAATTATTTAATACAGTTTATTCTGCGTAATAAAAACGATTTTTTGTGCATAGGCGTGTTTGTAATTGCTTAACATTCTTCTATAGGAGGGTTTCATTATTTGAGGAGATCTAAGTACTGTTAGTAGAATAGTTTGCGCGTTTAAATTGCAATTTAAAAAAAAAATACAAATAATGGCTTTTGAAGAACTCCTGCATCACTGCTTCGGATTTTGCAAGGTCTTTCAGGCTGACATTTTTACGCACCCAAAAACTTTCTGAAGTGTAGAATTTTTATTGCGTAAGGCTAATATTGGTCTATCCTAATTAGTAAGTTGAGTTCAAGAAGTATTTCTTCAGAGCATTCCGATGAAAATCTGATATAGCTAGTAATGCGGAGCCTCAGGAGCTTTTCAAAGAAAGAAAAATACATAATACTTGGCGGAATGAACATTCACAGCACAGAAAGTATTGGGACAACTGGCGTGGTCTTGAGGTCAGCCTATCCGAGGAGGTATAATGGCGAAGACCTTGAGCACCTTGGTTTCAAAATCGAGATTTAAACAAACAGTTGACCTAAGTCATATCTTCAGTGTTGAATCCAGTCCACAGAAGTACTGAGTTTACGGGCGACTAACCAGTGTGGTCGTAGAAGTAATTTGTGCCATCTCTTTCATGGTGAACTGCACTCTTCAAGAGTCCGAGGCTGGTGGCGATACAATTTTAAACAATTCTTAATCCAGTGTAATTTGCATTACCATGTATGTATCGCGTGTTCTTATCCTACTTGAAAACATCTATTTTAAATGGCAAGTCCAGAAGCCGAAAATTTGTCATTTTTGAATTAAAAATGTCACAAATATCATTCGTGCCTAACAAATCTATAATGTGCATGTGGTACTACATGTTACAGAAAAATAATTTTGTTGAACCTTCTTCGAATCACAGGGTAGAAGGACTGTGGGAATGAGTGTAGCGTCCCGAGACTCCCTTTAAGGTAAAAGAAGGCATAGTATTGGGGCAGAATATATATTCTGGAAACAGAGGGCTTGGGGGCTGTTGGCACGGCCCAAAGGCCGGCCAACCGGCTAGTACAAGATGGCCACCCAAGTGACCGAAACTGGTAGTTCGAACAAACAAAGTATTACAATGAGTGTTTGGGTGTAAAATCGTAACCTGTAAGAATCTGCGGCTTAACAAAAATAGCACATAAGGAATAAGGAAACACCGCACACTTAACCCTGATTTCATGGTCTTTTCTTTTACCCGGAAACAGAACAATGGCCTTTTGCCCAGCGTCATTTGGTTTTGCTGACTACTTAACAAGTATTGGAAAGCAAGGGGCTTCGGACTTGAGGATGTCCATCAGCTCTGTGGAGGAGTCGAATGCTTGAAGTTCGCTCTGCTAGACGGTCTCAATTGACATTCAACAGTGCTTACCGTCAGTAAGCCAATAAGTGAAGGGTTTTAAGGCAGCACATTTCATTAACTTTTAATCCACATAAATAAGGTACACTTTCTTCGTCCATTCGGATTTTTTTGGAATCAAAAGCCAAAGGAGCATTGATGGTTCTTCAAAAGCACTGCCGCCTAGATTTTCAGGGCCGCATTGCGTTGTTAGGATCTGCATTCCGTCAGAGCCCATTTCACATTCTCATATTTCCAACAGATATCCTTCCTTCCTCATTTTCCAGGTGAAATTCGAAACACGCACACACAGCCTCACATTTGCAGTAAAAATTTGTTTTATTTAGGCAAGCGAATTGACCACACTTTTCCACCACTGTGAAGATATTTCTCCCTTTTTTCTAGGGTAAGAAAATAATAAGTATGTGGAAATAATAGAAAGCTCCAAAAGAACGTGATTTTCAATGCTAAATGTAATCACCCGTCAAAGGATAAAGGTATCACGCGATCGATATGTGTCGGCAGTTTTATCGATTGATTCGAAATATTTCTGTAAACCTTGTCGCCTTGCTTTCAATTTTTTGAGTACGAGATGCAGAACAAAAGCATTTGACTTTGTTCGGGGGATATGGCATTGAGAACAAGCAGAATGCCCACAGTGTTATCGATTTCCGATTGAATACTGTCAAGTCTTAGAGGTGACACCTAGTTTGGTGCGCAAATAACCATGGTTTTATTGTGCAAATAATTAAAATAACTCATCATTTCCAGCCTCACAACAACTCATCATTTTATGAACTAAAAGTTAAAAGGACTTGTAGCTCGTCTTGACAAGTCGCTAAGTTGATTGTGGATTTGTATTCCTCATGCCCTAAGAAGCATCATTGTGCTAGTCAATTTTAGTTGGTACTTTCGAAAATTTGATGGGTTGCTTAACTCTGCGCTTCAAAACGCGGGCAATCAAATCCTCCCGGATCGTGCCTCCGCTTGGTGGGATATTCTCCCTGTTGTGCCTGTATCCTCAGTCTTTCGTCACGCTGCTACTGCGACTTCTTACGCCTTCGTGAAGGACTTGGAGATGCTACCACTTTGACCTTTTTGATGAATCTTCCTTGATCGCATGTTGCATTGTCCAATTGCCTAGGTGAACAACGGCGGCCACTTTTAAAGGTCATAATGCTGAAAAATAGCAGATTATGACTCGCGAATTAACATTTGAAAGGCATCATGTCTGTCAAAAGGCGACAGCACTTGACAACACATCAACCAGTTGGACAGGGTTCATTTAGGTTCAGTTAGTTTAGCTGTTAACTCGTAAATATTTCATTAATCTTTGTTCACGATGTGGAATTTTAAGGTTGTTTTTGAGAGAAGTAACAAAATTCAATTGGCTGAATAATTTCACATCAACATTAATCTTTGTCATTCTGTTACAAATGCTTAAAATATTCAAAGAAAACCAAAGGAGGTTGTTTTTTTTTCTTTATTTGTCAACGGAAGCTTCTCTGCTACCTCTCGTCCTTTTCCACCATAGTAGGAAATAGGTTTAACGCCGCTCCAGTGGTTTGGCATTTGGTAGCCAAAAATCTGCCTCAGGAAACTTTGGTCATTTCCACTTGCCCTTGCTACCCTCCAAGTGATTGTTAGACATCAAAAAGTGTGCAAATAGTGCGGATGAGGTGGAAGAGTACTAATCTTCCAACCTCTGTTTAACAAAGTCCCGCCTTACCTCTGGAAAAGAAGCTGTCCTTACAGATCTTACTCAGGAGTCGAGAAGGTTCTTCGTAAACAACTGTGTCCACACTTCGCCGCACATACACACGTAGGTCCTTACAATTCCCCGGAGATGGAATACAGCTCTCTTAGGAAGGTAGTGGTGGGAAATCTTTTAAGAAGAACTGAAGCACAAAGTGACTGTCTTAAAGCGCCGTTGTTATCTGCGCATTCATGGTGTTGAAACTCATTTGGTCGGCTTCCCTCACTACCTTCCCATCTTAGCTAATTTTGAATGCGACCTAATTGCTCCAACACTCGCGTTAATTTAGTCGTGTGTTAGCGGTGATAGGTAATTCTCTAAGCACGCTCAAGACTAGAGAATCCTTCCCAAAGTAATGTACCTACTGGCGGTGTAAGGAACTGTGTCTTCCACCCCCTTGAGACCGAGTCAAACTCGGAGCCGGCGGAGTTTGTTCAACCGGCATAGGAAAGTTGGTTTTAGGGACAGGACGAGAGGCGCGAAATAGTAGAAAGAGTGACGAATACTACTCTACTGATGGCGGATGGATGCACAGACACCCTTTTTGGTACACCATTACATCAAGTCGTCGTAACGAGTCATACAGAAAGGAGGTGCTCCCGTTTTTGCACCTACAAAATGCTAAAAAATAATGCTTTTGCCTATTCTTAAAGTTAAATATATTGTATACGTTGCAACGTTGTATTTTTCGTCTGCCGAAACCCCAAACATTTATGACAGAGATCTTCCAATCCATCTACCTCCTCTATTGTGTGAATGTGTGAATCGCCTCAACCTTCGTGGTCCAAGTTTTGATTACCACCCCCTGTTTAGCACAGGAAAATCATAGGTTGCACCCGAAGTAGATGTATGGAAGCTAAAGTTGGGATAGGAACTGTAGCTGTCACTACCTTTTATATTCATAAAGATAAAGTGCTTCAAAAAGGAAAAAAAGAGGAGATGTTTTTACTGCAGCAGGTAACTTTAACTTTATTTAGAGTCTACTAGTTGTATTTGAGTGGTGCGACTTGACATCTGCTTGGCCTCTATTTAGTTGTCTCCACTGGTGCAGTCCAAAATTCACCAATCAGCAATCGAAAGAAGAAGGAGAGGGGGAAAAACTTGTCTACTTTTTTACTCTACCAGTCGAATATCTAACCCACCTATCTATAGTGTTCGTGCTTCTAGGATTTTTCATAATAGGTAAGATACATACTTTTGTGGAAACAATTTAAATATTGACAATGCTTTCCTCAAAGAAGTATAAGAATTTCTAATGATATTTATAAGCATAGCAAATTGTTATTATAATTTTATGAGGTCCTATTCATCAATAAAATCCCTTTTTCCCTTTTTTAGTCGTTAATTGAGAGATAATGTAACTTTATAGACAAATGCTACCCGTTTTATTGATTGTCACTATGTATTGTGCTTTTCCTCACAAAAATCGAAAAATCGATCGATTAGACGATTCCAAATGATGTCACATTATTTGTAAGGTTTTGAAATGTCCAAGGCTGTGACCCTCTTTGGAGATGACCTATTTAGATGCATCGTAAGTGAGTTGGAAGGAACTCCACAAAAGTACCATTTAAATGGCATTTTAACTTCTCATCAATGGCTCATTAATCGGCGCCTCATTGAAAGGCACCACTCCTCAAGATCAATAAACAATACCAAGTTGAGGAATGTTTGATTTACGGTGAGTTAGGTGTGGGCTTGTACTTCACCTCGCCACTGCCCGCTGAGGTGGTCGGTAAATTTGCATACACACGCACACACACACAGAGAGAGAGAGAGAAAGAGAGAGAGGTAGTTAGCACACAACCTCACCCACATAGGCACGCATTGCTTGGCAGTGGGGCTAGGCTGACGAATGAGTTGTGCTTGCAACGCATTCGTGATCACCGATTCGACTAGGCTTCTAGGTCGGGTCGCTAGCGATGGGTATTTTAGCAGCATGACTTTTTACGCCTAACCTATTTGTTGCGTGTGTGTACACACTGTGCATTTGAAGTCGGTAAGTCAATGTTGTTCGATGGTAAATGAACTAATTACATGTGCGAAACCTGTTTTGCCCCTCCTCTTATCATCTTCCACACGTTCCCTGACTCTTCCTCGCCACTTCCTCCCTCCCTTCTTAGACCTAGTGCACCCGTCAGCCAACTTAATGGAGGTGAGTTTTAGGCAAGTATTGCTAAACAAAAAGGGTCATGGTTGGTTTGTGTCTCTCGACAAGCACTCATATAAGTCATGCTTAACAGGTGTCAATGGAGGAGAGTAGAGGCTTGGAGGACAATGTCTACCTCTTTCATGAACCTAATCGGCGGGAATCATTTCTTCGACACCTGCTTGGTCAGAATCATCCTAGTGGACAGGTTTGTTTATGATTTCAATTGTTGTTGTTTGTGAAGCAAATAACACCCGAACTAGATGTCTAATCATTTTTTTTTTCATTTTAGGGTAGTGAGGATCCGGAAAAGATATTGAGTGACACCCAAGTAATCTGAAAATTATTTTTGAGAATACACTAGTTGACAGATTTAAAGTTGGTTCACTTTTCAAACAAACTGGGTGATGTGTTCAAAAGATAACTAAACAAGGGAATGTTGAAGCCGTATTTTCGTTTTCCTCCCAACTGTGGATTTTAGAAACGCATTGAGGATAATATCGAGAGTCTCGACTACCTTCGTGGGATAGGTCGCTTAGAGCGGGACTTCGTTGTAAGTTGTGGGCCTTTTATCGCTGAATGTGACGAAGAAATGCGGCGACTCGTAAACGATGAAGCGGTAAAATTCTGAAGATACTGTGATTTCCCCTGCTTTCATTTTAGCATTTAGCAGACAAGGTGGTCCAAACCTCCCTTCGTTTGTCCCACGACTGTCGAACCATCAATCGAGAAGCACTTAGCTCGACGGTAAATCCTATAAGGGTTTCACATTGTTCGTATGGGTTAACTTTTTAGTAAAGAAAACATAATAAGTATTCGTTTTTCGTTTTTAGCAACTCTCTGAGGAGGTGGACAATTCCTGGGAGCACATAACACATTTAGGCCATTTGCTACTGACTCATGTCAAACATGCCAAGCGCTATCATCTGGTATAGTCGAACAGTTTTCATAAATTTGGTTATTTTTATGTGGAAATTAGAAAAGAACTTATTTTTGAGTAAGGGAAGATTAAATAATTCTGACAAAGTCTACTCTTTTTCACCTAAACAAAATTCCAACTCATTTTTGGAAGAATTTTTTGTTGGGAGAGAACCTCTTCTCCCAAACAGGATTTTTCAAATACATTAGTCAGTGTATAACACTTAAGCGAAATTACCTATCAAATGAGCTAAGCGAGTTACGTAAAGTCTGGAGAATACACATATTTCTTTTTTTTGACGAAAGAAGAAAGAATATTTCATTTTTTATTGCTTTTAGTTCCATTTGGAGCTCGAAAACCTTGCTCGCCAATTAAATGAGCTGGAGGCCCACGTGGAAGGTCTTACCACTAATCAAGTAGTCACGAAGGCAGTTATCAGCAATTTCTCCACGGAAGTCCAGCTATCTTTGGTGAGTCGTTGCGCTTTCATGGTTTCGGACTTATTTGTCAAAATAATGTGCACTATTTTTCCCTGAAGTTTGCATCACCAACGTTGGGTTATTCAATGTTTAAATTTTACACACCTCTCTGCAATGCCACAGAGAGGTCTGCAAGCGTCCGCTCATATTTCAAAATGCCTTTTATGGGGAAAAAATTTAAGAAGGGATACAAATGTCTAAAATTTTGTCACATAAATTAGGGGCGTTTAGTAAAAAAGGAAATCAAAGGCTCGCATTCGCAGCTTGATGAAAGCATTCCATATTTTGCAACATATGTTACCAAAACCTGTCCCTCTTTTCCAATTGGACATGTGTTTGGTCCTAGCCTCCTCCCCTCTCCTCCACTGCTACGTCGGTCGCATTTCTCCGGTCTTTTATGGCTGTACTTATGCGGCACCAAGAAAACCCATCATTTTCAAAGACCCCCTTTTCCGCACCAAATAGATTTTATCCACTTATAAAATTGAACTACCATCTACTCTCAAAGAACTGGTCTGTCTTAACTTTTTAGACAACCCCTAGAAGGGATTGTAAGAATAAATGAAGGCATGCTTCACTTCTAGAAATGTCAAAGAAAAAACCTATTTCTTTTTTAATTAACTGATTTATTTGTGAAAACGCAATCTAAAATGACTTTTACCGAAAAATGCTCTTTTTTTTACCACAAAATCGACAAATCAGGAGGCCCTGGTAGAGGCCTTCATGACTTGGCAAAAGCTCAACCAAAGACTGGCAATTGTGAATCCCCTTCATCGTCGAATGCCCCTACTCCATGGTCTCCACAGAGGGGTACTACTGGCCTCCATCACTCTAACATCCGCTAATGGAAAAGTTGGACGCCTCCTTCACGCAGGCACACGTGTTCATGTGCGTGCTAATCGTCCAGCCGACTTGATGCACAGAGAATGGTTCCTAGTCGATCTATCAAAAGGCAAGGAACCGGGAGGACTGGTGATTGCCTCTGTTCCCGCCGCTTTTGTGTGGTTAGACTCGCCAGAAACATCGCCAGAAAGGGTCATGACCAGTGATGAGGTGATAGGAAGGAAGGTGGAGGTTAGAAGGAGTCAATCGGCATCAGCAATACCACAGGGACCAAATAATAGAGGAATGGTCAAAGAGTGAGTTATTGTTTCGTGCTAAAAGTGGAAAAGGGGCAAAAAAATCTAAAAATTGGCTCTTTAAGATGGATGGAGATAAAAGCTTCTCCCATTTGAGGTTCCATCCTTTACCAAGGGTCTGAAAGGGGCACCTAACGCAAAATCTCCTTATAGTGAAGGGATCTTTGATAGATGTGATGAGTGACTTCTTGAAAGGGTCCAATAGTTGGAGCCACAATAAGAGTGGATGGGGTAATGCATAAAGCATTTGAGAGTAACCAATGATATGTTTTCTTCCTTAAAGGCACAGTAGAAAAACACCATTTAGCAGGATTTTGTCAGTCGACCACAATGAAGTGAAGTGAAGAAATGAGAAGTGGATGCTATTGTTAAAATGCTTACAAACATGGTAATTCATGACAGTGACCTCCATCTGCTTGACCTTCACCAAAGTCCACCCTTTGTATTTAAGTTAGGTGTCAGAGAGTCAATACATCCACGGCATTACACATAAATGCAAAGTGTTCTTGCAAAGGCAATTTATACAGCTTCATGTAAGTCTTCATGGTGTAGATCGAAAAGCCATTCTCAACGCGATGCAGCTAGCCCTGATTGATTCATCACTGGAATTGGTTCTGAGCAGTAAGGTCTGTTACACATAGCGAACCTTCTCCAACTATTAAATTTATAAGGTTTTGAAATAAGGGAGCATGGATCTCACCCACATGATCTAGCTTTGAAATAGAGCACTGTAAAAAAGCCTCTGTCCTTGGAGGCTGAAACACATCAGGAGTGCCTCTTTTGAGAATCCGTCGAAGTTGCAACTAGTCGGTACAAGTAGCTTCCCCTAAAAGTTTTAAAGAAAAATTGGGTTATTTGATGTATTTTGTTGGCTTAAATCCATTTGATTTGGCATCAGGAATTGTTTTCCTAATTAGCAGTTTCCAAGCCTATAGTAAGGCCTATGTGTTGGAAAAAATCAAGAAGTTTTAATTCCTCATTCTTTGCCTTTTAGCCTGCGAAAACACCTCTTTAAGGTGTGGGAAAGGGCTTGTTCAAAGTTTGATCAAATTCTGCGAGAAATGAGCACCTTATTGCTCAAGAACGCCCTCAGCAATTCACAAGTAAAGATAAACGATGAGTTTTGTTTCTTTATCTTAAAACAGTCTAAAGAAATGCTTTGACTACCCAGACGGTATTAAGCGCAGAGGAGCTGGCACGCTTAGATAAGGCGCTGCAAAAGTTGTCGGAATTCATCAAAATTTTCGAGTACACCCACGAGGAGGGGCCGGAGATCTTGTCACACCTCCTCGACGACATGAAATCAAGACGTGATAGTCGAGGTAGCCTGCAGAAAAAGCCACTTTCCTGGGTCATACACTGCCTCTACTAAATTTTCTTTTATTTTTGGCAATTACTCCGAATGATAGGTGAAAACACAAACATTGATGTCAATGCTTTGGACGCTCTTGTTCAAGCTATCGACACATTCGAGGTAATTCCAAAAGACTTTCTGACAATTTTTTAACATTAAATTTCCTAAATGCTTGTATTTTTCGTATGCAATCAGAGCTAATTTTCGGAATAAGTGGATAGGTAGGCATGTGAGTTGGAAGCACAAAAGAAATGTTCTAGAAAGAAAATAGAATATTACTCCCCCATTTGGATTTCAAAAATACGCCTTTAAACTTATACTAGCAAGTTGTTTACCAAAGGAGTTTTGTAAATCATTCATGTTATGTGACTAGTGGCGAAAAGATGTCGCCTACATGATACCCATTCGAGTTTTTATCCTTGTCAGGTACTCTCTGGAGGGTTGAACAGGAAACCTACAGTTGCAAAAAATCGGCCATTATATTAGCATATTCCAGCATCTGCACAAAATTCACTTGTAAAATATTTGCTGCTTACTGACAATTAGTAGCAAAATGATGAAAGCTGGCTCGGCATTGACTTTGACAAAGGTTAAGAGCTCTAACACCATTTCTATAACAAACGTTTGTTCGTTTTGTGAAAAACAAACGATTAAGCAGTTCTGATCAGAAAGGATTTTCAATCTAATTGGAGTTCCTTCGATATAATGGTTTACTAAAATTTACTAGTGATAAATTCTACAAATGTTTATTTATAATCTGCAATAAAGAGGGTGAAATTTGTAAAACCCTTATCGTTGTTATGTTAAAAGTTCAGAGAGAATAAAAGTTAGACTTTTTTGAAATTAATGGTGAGTCTAAAGCATTATTAAACGAAATCGCGTTGGATTGAATCAAGCAACTAAAATAATCTTTTATTGAGCCAATTTATTTTACTAATTGAAGTGCTGGCCAAAACATTTGGCTGTTCTTTTTAAGTTGGAAAAAAGCCTTTGATGTCTGCATTCGGAGTACAGTCTGCTCTCGTAGCTATCAACTCAACTCCACCCACCTCCTTCTTTTTCTATCACAAATTTGTGCCGAATGCCACAATGCTATATTCGCAGTGGCTCAGCAGAAAGCACGCATTTCGACAACAAAGTGCCAAGTGCCGATATGCTATCTTCACCAGTGTCGGTGAGAAAGTTACGCTCGATGCATTTATTCTAGCAGGATACATGGCATCCTCAAGTCCACCTGCACTTAGATCACCATTTATCTCCGAGTGGCACATTCTTCCGCTGCCCGCTGTCTCTTCTTCAAACAATGGCGTGAGGACCTCCTGTGGTCATAGAACCAAGTTAAGCCTTTTTAAAGAAAAAGAAAATCTGCAATCACGTTGTTGGGTCCACACAACTAGAAACGGGACAGAAGTGGTCGGAAGCACAATATTAGGATGGCCTATAAATATAGTATCGCCTACCAACTACCGGGCGAAGTCGTTTTTGCTGATCGGCGGCATGTTAAAACCCAACAAATTGACAGCCTTTTATTATCTTAAAACACTTAACTTAATTAACGAAAATTTTTAACATCTTAGGAACTGGTTATCTGTTATCAACGCTACTGTTCATCGGAAATGCCAGAAATCATCAGAAAAGATGAGATTGAAAAGGAGTGAGTAGTATCAAGGATTTTTGAAAATTTTCTCATTTGCTGGAATTTGCACCGTGATTTAGTTAACCTTTTTTCAGTTGGTATGAGACAGAAAAATCGGACAATGTGTCAAAAGGCTCAACTGAGTCTCTCGAAGCAAATATAATACCTCTGATCCAATCTCAGCCACCTGGTTATGCGGATCCATTCACTGCAAAAGTGTCACATAAGACTTCTTCAAGGACCTCTGATTCTACAAAGTCACTCCGGACATCTCATACCAAATTTAAACACAAACCTCTCCTTGTTGACGGTTTCGATTTTTCTCACTCACCAGACTCCTCAGGTGGATATGGGGACCACAGCTTCTCATGGATTTCCCGACCTTCAAAGACTGATAAAGGCATCCGAGAAACGCGATCCTCCTCAAGGAATCGAAAGCGTGATCGGTTCTACCGCTTTCTACCCATCTTGATACGTCGTCATACACAAAGTAAGAAAAAGGCCAAAGCTTTGGGTGATGGAGAGCTGGGTTTCTCTGACAACGAGGTGAGTCGCATGAAACCCCGCATTCCTTCTACTCCGCCAAAGAGGCTTCAACGTCCCTATGAAAGTCTAACTCTAGATCGGGTGAACTACATGAAAAAATCGGATTTAGCCAGGCTGCACCGAACCCCTTTACTCCTACCCTCCTCGGCGTTATTGACTTCTGCAGATGTAGATGCCACTCCTACGGGAGCTTCAACACTTCAACATCAGCTTTGGCGAGGAGATGGGTCGCCACAAAGATCCCCACTGCTCTACACTGTCGCTTGCCAGAATGGTGTCTGTGTGAGTTACAAGATGACTGAAATGGAATATCCGGCAGCCGAAGAGCATATCATCCGTAAATACGGTAAGAAAATGCAGGTTGGAAAGTCGTTTACTGCTCAGGACTTCGACCTGGAAGGTGACGAGCAGGAAAAAGGTGAAGGAGTAATGGACATGGTGGAGAAGGATTATGTTCAAAACTCGCATGTCTACGCAAATATTGATCCACAGAGCGTCTATCCCTTGCAACAACCGATTTCTGAAATTACTCTTTACGACATCGGAGTTCAGGCCGATCTCCCAAATCGATTGAGAGGTCTTAGATGTCGTTTGGAATTCGAACAACCAGGTGTGGAACTAGGCGACAAAGGTCAGCTCTCCTGTGAGGCTTTTAAAGAGCAATTCGATACACTAAGTTTGAAGAATGTAGGAGAAGAAGGCGGAGGAGGAAGAGGAAGAGGCGAAGCGAGCAGGGACTTCAAAACGTTAAGCTTTCGTGTGGCATTTAGCAGTAAGCCTGCAAGGAGTGCCAGCACCATCTAAACATAGACTGGTTCTTGACTTCGCTTCCCTTCCTCCCTTTTTTCTTTGTTTTATTCTTCAAATCCTTTCTTTTTGTTAATTCTAATGTCTTCGACAAAATATGGTTTAATATGAGTTACGGGAGTGCTTTTGTCCGCGAGACCCAAAAAGATTTATGAGTTTCTGATATCCACAAACAAAATGGCCTACCTCTAACCGCCTTCAAACAGGCCATAATTTAATCTCCCTACTACCCACTCTGCATGCGATCATCTAAGTGGCAATAAAGTGACAATCTCCCAGGGGGATACCATCATGGCAAATCCGGGGGATGTGGATGGCATTTCCCTCACCCAATAAAATTTGGTTTAGATCTAAACTCCTAAAAGGTTTCATTCGAGTACGGACTTTCCTCTTTTGTGGACATCTCTGAACATGAAAGAACACCTTTCATTGAGTCTCCATCGTTCAATAATGGTATGAATGACTTCTGATTATAACCATCCGAAAAAAAGATGTATGGACACGTCGCACTTTGGGAATACGCTAATAGTTGACAATAGAGACCTCCGTTTTGAAGCCTGCCTCTTTGACTTGCTGGTTGAGGCCAAGACGCTGTCCGTGTTCACCCAACTATACCGGCTCATTGAAGCACTTGTGTATCCACTTCTTTCCACATATCGTGCGGATTTTCTGACAACATCCTTTGTTTCTCCGACGCATTTTTGTTTACATAGGCATAAACGAATGCCGTCATTGCCTAGGTTTAACGCTAATCTCGAAGTTGCGTGTCAGTGAAGACGTACAATTTTACACGAACAGGAATAGAGGATACTTCATTCCCAACTCCATGTGGTCCATTCTGCTATAATACATTCTCTAGGTGCTGACTTTGTGGAATCGTTGCTTAAGAAGGTCAACTCAAGGCCTAGTACAAACCTTTCACTCGACGTGTTGCTTTAAAGAGGGCTAAAAAGAAGATGAAGAAGCACTTTTTTGCGATCAAACGAGTAGATAATGTGGGATCAGAGGAAGATAGAGAGCATTAATAGTGATACTGATAGTGGAAAAGAGAGTAAAGAGGGAAGGAAGTGATTCCTTGCGCGGTTGAAAGACTGCAAGATAGGCACGCAGAATAGGAAGACGGCAATTTATTAGGAATGTAACTTTCCACAGCGTTAACAATGATGATGGTGGTGGCGGCGATGAATATAGTGGTGCCAAGATTAGACAAAAGCAGGGTCCGAGAAGAAAGCAACAAAATCTTCAAAGGTAAGGCCAAGATCTGGTGAAACTCCATAGAGTTGCATAAGGTTCTCAACCACCTGCCGACTGTTTGCAATTGCTCCCAACAAACTCATTACCTCTGTAACCTCTAGTCGACCCGAAGAGTCAGTGTCGAAGGAGCTAAATACGCGCCGAAGGTTGTCAATGCTGGCAGTAGACAGAGCAGTAGTATTAGGGACGAAAAATTACATTGCAGCAAGCGTATCTTAAAGGCATGAATTATAGTATTTACTTACAATATTTAAGCACACAATTCTGTACATTAATGAATGGGCGTAAGGTTTTAAATTTTCGAGACATTGAGGAATTTACTTTACGTAAGGTGTAATTTGATCAGCAATTAGTAGATTTATGTAAACTTCTTGAAATTTTTTTTAATATGAAATAAGGAGCATTTAGCTTACTCGACGCTGTCATCAGGAAGTCTTGCTAGAACCATGTTGAATTCTTCGGCTGTGATTTGACCATCTTGATTTAAATCGAAGGTACGCCAGAATTCCTGGAATTTTCTCAAAGATTACTTGTTTGCTTTGTTTAAAAGACATTGCGAATTTATTCAAAGAATTATAAACACCCCATGGGGCGAATTTTTGTTAATAAATGTTTAACTCATAGCCTCATGTCGTAACTACAGAACCAATCTTTTTAAAATCTAAGGGGCCAGAATATTTGTTCTCTAAATCAAAAAGCGTTTAATTTGCTCCTCTTTCGCCATAATTTTATAATTAGTTTGTCCGCTTCCTTCAGCTAATTGGGATTGTCATTTCATATAATCATCAAATTCGTGTGGCGGCATTATCTTCTCGCTCCATCTGTAAAGGACTAATTCTCCTGTCTATTTATAAACACTCCTCTTCCATACCATCGTGCCTCATTAAGGCTTCCGAGAAAGTTCAAGTGTCTTGTGATTCAAAACAAACATGGTAACCAATCCCAAGCATCAAGGAAAAGTATTTATCTGCTGCAGGTAGCTGGGTCTGTGGAGGCTTTCGATCGAAGGACTAAAACAACACTTATATTGGAAATCTTAATTATTTTAAGGTCTACACGATAATTGGGATCAGAGAAAGACCCGGCTTCACCGAACTGTAGACGACCTTACAGGAAGGCCTGCTATATTCTCCTTGACATGACGCATCAGCCACTACTTAATGTCATGCTCCAAGTAAATCTCCACCTTATTGGGGCATAGAAATTTTGAGCTCTTTTTTTTATCATTTTAACGAGTTAACGACAGGACTTCACCCATCTAACCTTGAGGGAGACCTAGAATATACTTCTAAAACCAATTTTGCAAGAATTAAAGCATAAATAAAAAATTAATTAATTGATCTATCGGTCGAAATATTAATTAAGGGGTCAAAATGTATCTGCGCTAAGGCAACTTATGCCATTTTATCACTAGCTCTACGCTTTAATTTTATTTTTAGTGTGAGAGACGCAGAAAACCACAATGGTAGTAGTGCTTCTCAATGAAATGGACAAAACAAGGAATTTACTCTGATGGCGGATGGGTCGTATCGATGCCGTTGGAGGTACTCGTTTACTTCGTTCATGTGGAGGATGCGGTCCCCGTTGCAGTCCATGCGATTGAAGAGCTCCACCAGCCGCTCCCTCCTTCCAACATCGTGACGTCGACGAAGACGGGAAAACATTGCAATGTCTGAATCTGTCAAAAAAGTAAGCTTAACAGGCAATTCAGCAAATCAGCCAATTTTTTTGCGTACGTAAAGTGATTAAAATTGGAAAATAGTTGTCAAATTTTAACACAAGTTGCTTTTTTCTTTTCATATGAAGGGGACGAATTTTTTCCGGCGAGAGAAGAGTGGTCTCACCTTTCTCAAGACCACCTGACTATGAACTGAGACTGAAAAATGGCTCTTTATCGCACACGTTGTAACGCAGTTGCGCAGTTAGTAAAGCAAAGAACGCACAACGCAAAAAAAATGAATCAAACTTTAAAGTACCTCTCTCTTTTTCTCACAGAAGATTCCCTTCTAGTGGTTGCTCGAAAAAAAATAACTTGGACTAAGCCTCAGCCCAGTTTAAGTAGGAATGGGCAGAAGCATGAAAGTTCTCCATGTCTCTACAAGACAGGAAAAGGCCTTTGGCCCATAGACGCTCATGTTAATACCCCACTTTTTCTTTTCTGACTTTATATTTTTTTTTCGATGTGATCATGCTATTGCCCGTTGTTAAGAAGTGTTGGTTAAATTTATCTGCAGAAATAGGCAGGTAAAGGCTGAACAGTGACATTCCCTCTTACATGGATAGGCATCGCAGCGGTATGAGACCCTTGAATGTCATACTAGGACTATTTACGAAAATGAATTGTTACTGTACATGTTTGAGTAGCATCCCCCGGGCAGAATAGATCTTGGCCGCAAAGTTCTAACACCTACTAGGCAATTCCGCGCAAGCATTTGCTTATGAGGTCTTTAAAGTGGCAGGCCTTTCTTGTAAATAGTTAATCATTAAAACACTAATGTTTAAATAGTTTTCGAATTGTGCCCCCTTTAACCGCATTTGAGACCTCTTTTAAACGTTACGCCGCCTCAGTGCTTAAAATTAATTCCTTTCGTGGACCAGATAGGGTCATGACGCTTATTGCTATAAGGGTAAAATTTGCATTGTCAAGGCATGAGTTCTCACATGAACTTAGCAAGGCAGAACTTTCTTCCAAATGGCTGCTTCTCAAGAAAATTATCCACTTCTACACCATCTAGTTACGCCATGTCGGAATGCAAAAATATCACCTTTAGCATGAATTTTCCGCAGTTCTCCACATTAAAGCAGGCATAATATTATAGCGACGATGTATTGATTGTCTTAGGTGGTTAGACTAGCAAATTGGTGATTTGAAGAGAATGGGTGATAAATTCGTTGTGACATTAAGGTCCTTTCCTACTATTTACTGTTCAGTCACGCAATCAGTCAGTCAATGTGTCCAGTTCTCCTTCCCTCCGGACCGGTTTCACCCAGTTAACAAAGGTGTACACGTCCTGTTTTATCAAATCACGTTGCCATTAAACACTTGGAGGAATCTTTGGGAAGTATAGGGGTAGGGAATAACCTAAGACAGTATCTCTTGTATTTTTCCTTTCTTAAGTTCTATGAAGATCCAAAGATATTCCTCTTCGCAAAATCCAGTTTTATTATGCCTTCACCACGAGAACCAATTTGAAATTGACTTTTACAGAAGACCAGGCTGAATCTCTTTTACCAGGTTCGTTCAACTAGCATTTGGTGATGTAACAAATTAAGGGTCCAGAAAATAATAGTGGCTACAGAAACAGTGACATGCATCCGACGTGTCTCAGTATCTTGTCAACATCCAAGGCGGTGGGAAAATCGGATCCACTATAATGTATCGAATAAAAAAACTCAAAGTATTTTTTATTTTCCCGTTTATTACTGACAGTAACAAAACACTTTCTCAGAGAGCCTGTGGGTAGGTGAAGCGACGGTGTTGAAATAGATTAAATCCTCCCCTTTTCGCCCAAACAAATGTCTTCTATCGCATATCTGGGGGCATGAACTGACTATGTGATATGGAACAGAGGCTGCAAGCCCTTGACCGATTTTCCTTTACAAAGGCCAGAAACTCCGATTCACTGATTTCTCCATCTTTGTTGGAGTCCAGTCCTTCGAGAAAACCCTCAACATACTTTCTCGGCAGAGTTCCGATGCAACCTTCAAAGAAGTTGTACAGCTCCTTCACACTCACAGCACCCGACTTGTCTGCATCGAGGAAGCTAAAGAGAGACCTAGCCATATCTTCATTTCTACAAGGAAATAAGTGTTAGTCTCCCAGCCGTTTTACCCCTCTCATCCGCCTCCGTAAACTTACTGAAGATTTTGAAAGAGATAAGCAAGAAGACCATTACGATACTCCTCAAATGAGATCTTCTTATCTCCGTTTTGATCGTATCGCTTAAGAAAGCACTAGAACGAATTTTTGGGGTAGTGTAAGCAAGATAATTTGTAATCACGTTAACAGCACACGTATGAAATGGATGTCCTTTGATGCAGGCTTTCAAATCAGCCTCTGTGATGAAGCCATCACCATCGCGATCCAGTTCGCTAAATTGCTTACGCATAAAATCGCCACCAGCAAAGAGGTTGGTCATAGTTGTTTCTCGTTTTGAGTTAAAGGCGAGATAAAAAAGAGAACTGCTTCTTATAGAGGCTTGATTTAGCACTTTATACAACGTAGATGCAGCTCTGGATAACCTTGACCGAGAGAAGCGTAATTAGCTCTGAAGCGCAGGGGGAGAGGGTGGTTGAGGCGTAGATTCGACTCGAAGAGGATGCACTTTAATGGGCTTCCTCTTCTTCCAAATAAAGGGGTCTTTAAGGTCTTTTGGAGGAATCTTTCCTACACCTTCATGGTCTGCTATCGTATATTACATAATGGCACAAGCACGGCCATGTCTTTGTGACCCCTGCCCCAGCCTTGACCTCAGCCGTCTTCTGACTGACCATTTCAACTAACTGTCTTCCAAATGGTTCTGTGATCGACTCATAGTCAAAGAAAGGTGATTATCAGTAAATAAGGCAATAATTCCTGGGAGGGTTGGTTATCTTATTGATCAGTTCTGCACTATATGGTGGAATACGTTTGTGCCGCCTTGCAGGAAAGGGCCTATATTCCAAATGATTTCTTAAGTCTAGCTACTTCTCTAAAATCATTCCCATTAACTTCTACTTCATCAAGTTGTGTCATACCAAATACTTGCTCCCAGCTGCAAGTATTTAACACTCACCAGGGAATCACTGACGGACGGCAGTGCCTGGCTTTCATCCTGCCGAAAGCCGGGCTAATCTCGACAATATGAAGTGGCGCTGCGTGTCTAAGAAGTTTGACTGATGAGCGGATGATGTGAGAAGAGTTAACAATTAGGTTCTCCACAAGTGTAAAGTCACTACCTCTCAGATGTCAATTAATCAGTCAAAGGGCAATCTAACTCATACAGTTCGCTTTTAAATCTATTTGAGGCGAAGACCAAACTTGCTGTGTTTGAGGCTTGCCGAAATTTCCTTCTGATGTCTATGACAATTCATCATGGATTTCCGTGGTAATGTATGTGTCAATATACTTATTAGTATCTCTCCTCAATTTTCACTGCTAGTCCTCCAAATGCTGCTAATTAAGCTTGCACTAGCTGAATTCATAAATGATCTGTCTTGTGGTCGCATTTAGGCATTGGCAAGGAAATCCGCTCCGAATAGACAGCTCCTCCACTTCGCTTCATTAGCCTTAAAACATCTACGTTGCATTTTGTGGTTAGCTTACTTTTTTATGCGATGATTTACTATGTAAAAGGGTCGTCGAATCCGCATCCACATTTGATAGTCTTCTTCAGCATGCATTCCTTGTGAAGGTTGGAGGCCTACTAAGGAGGCTATAAACAGGGGTCGAATGGAATCAACGAGAAGCACTACTGCCGTTGACTCCAAAAAATCTTACTGCTCCCATGAAAATATTGTGTCTACTTTTCCAGCACCATGCGATGCCTCCAGAACACCAGTCGGAAAGCGCAGGTGCGCATTCAAAGGGGAAAAGGACTGCGCGTTCAAGTGGATGGTTCACTTTCTGCGTCCTTCGACTCTTCTAGTTTTGACCGCTCAGCCCTCGAATGATACTCTTATTTTTACGCCATCTATCATTGCTCACTGTCTGCCACCTCATGTTATCCCATTGCATGTAAATGAGAGCCGTTTTTTTTGGCAATTTATCACCATTTTCGTCATTTGACATCAGAAGTGTAACGGAAATGCTTCATAACCCATGTTAGTACTACTGAGAATCGTCAAACGAAGAAAGCTATAAAAATGATACTTGTTACTGCCACAATAGTTAAGAATAAATTATCCTACAAAAACCATTTCTTTGGTGTACGCTCTATCACCGTGCCTTTATTTTAATCAGGAATATCAAATTTTGAGGGGGCTGTTGAGGTTTTAAAGTTATTCAATCCTCGACACTTCAAGCAGACCGGCATGGTACTAACCCTGGAGGTTCGTTTAACTGGCATTTAATGATAAGTGGACTCCGCTAGTAGAGGGCACACTCAACCGTGCCATATCAACAGGCCAGCACGCACATAGAATAGCCCTACAAGTAACAAGTTTATGGACCTTATTGTGTCAAAAAGCACGACCTTTTGACAGAGAGGCTAAATAAATGTCAAATCATCGCGCATTTACATGGGAGAAAGATTTTCTGGGGGAAAATCAGCGGGAACACGTTTAACTAAGGTGCAGTTCCCATGGGATATTTCATTGAACCAAGAAAAACTTTCATCAGAAGACCGATGAGAAGAACGTTAGCATGTCCAATTCGACGCACTTCAATCGACAGTTCGTAGACTGCCTCAATTGCGAAGTTCACACAAATGCCTACCCTAGCTATTGACTTGCTTTTTACCCTTCTCTTTTTAGCTTCTTCTTTCTGCGCATTAAGAGTCGCGTGAGATGAGCAGGCGACCATTTTACGTCTTTATCAACACTTGATCAGATCGTGGCACTCATTTGGAATGCCTTTTCCTTTCTCCAAGTCGGCCAGTAAAAAGGCATCTTCGCCTACACCTTCTGCAAGCATGTAAGTGACTGTTTTGTCGCATTTGCTTCTTTTATTTTCCCTGAGAAAAGAGTAGCATCTCATCAAAATCACTGATTGTTAATGATTTGTTCATTTTTGTCCCCCATATTCTTAAAGGGTGAAATTTCGCAGAACCTGGGACGGGTGATTGTAAATATTTGATGGAAAGGACGCAACCCCGATGTCATGCCATTGAGGTGGATGGAGAACATAGGAAATGGGAAATAAATGCGAGCAGAAGGTGGAAAAAGGGCTCATATATAGAGGTATTTTAGATGGGTCATAGAATAATTTATTCCATGGACACCAAGCTGATTTCCTGGATTTTCATAATGGAGTTCCTTCTCAAGACGCAGCAAACTTCAGCTCCTTCCAAGTAGAAGCCAACTTTTATCCATTCAGTGGTTAGAATTGAAGACTTAAATGCGTACTGCGGTTGAAGGATCCCGGAAGTAGGGTTTCTTCTGCACACGCGGAAAAGCAATTTTCGCAAGATTTTTTGCCACCTAATCAGGCCCCTTTGCTACTGACTCCGAATCTTCACCACGGGTTTTGGCTCAAATAGGTAAAAGAATATGTAATAAGATTTTAGAAGAGCTGGATTTCTGCTTTCTGCTTTGTATGAATTTAAAAAGAGAGGTCAAGGTTGCATTTTCTGATTATAGCATTGCTAGACTGCGCGAAGCCTTCGATAAATTCGACACCAATAATTCGGGGGCGCTAGACCTCGAAGAGATTCAGGCAGCTTTGAGAGAGTTGGGGAAGCCTAACAATGCCTCGATCATTCACTCCATCATGCAATTGAAGGGTCTGCAAGATGGCATCGCCTTCACTGACTTTGTTCGCTTCTTCACTGACGTCACCTTCTAGTTCACACGCACACACACACATACATAATGTAGAGGCTCACAGATTTTCATGACAACTTTTCGTTTATTTTCTTAAAGCGACAACTTTTAATGAACTCGAAACCTTTATGACGTCAAGTTAATTTGATCTAATCATTGTCAATACTCACTTGAGAGTAGGTAGTAAAAATACGTGATTTTCTAACCTTCTAACCAGTCTCTTCTATGCACCCTCTATGCAAACAATTTTAAACGAAGGATAATATAATTCTTAGAAGTGAGCAATTAACCAACCGATCTCCTTCGTGAGCATCGACTCATCAAAGTTAATTCGATTTCATATTTGATTTATACTTATTTAAAATCAAGTACACTGGTTTAATAGAAATCTTCCTCGAGACGGGTAGTTAAACATCTGAAGGAAGTGTAGAACAACAAAGAAGCAAAACAATTGGTCCGCAGATGCTGTTGTTAGATTATGGGCATGCGCTAAGGAGGCACAAATATGCGACCGCTTATCGGTCGAGTCAGTCCAGTGGATGTAGTTCGAGGTTGCTCGCTTCTTGAAGCAAGTAAACACCAAATCGTAGTGCCTTCTTTGCGAAATGCACCTCACAAAGGTGCGATTGTAAAAGGCACCATTCAGAAGGGACTGAGACGAACTCGCTAATTTATCACCATGTGTGTTTAAATTCAGTGCCACCACTTCACATCATTCCGACTGTCCGGCGAGGTCCAGGGAGATGGCGATGAAGCAGCTCCTCTTGGAATTCGACTCAAATAAGGATGGAGTGTTGACACTTGCCGAATTGCGTCAAATGAGTCGAGACTTGTGTATTCCTTATGAGGAGGTTGAAATTTTCTTCTTTTAGCTCACTAATTGTTTTTTCAAAGCCCTAATAATTGAAACTGACAGAAAAATTAATTTTTTTTAAATCATAGATAGGCAAAACGTCATAGCAGTCGAGAATCCCGGGAGTTACGTGGTCACATTTGTAAGCAACAAGTTTGTTGCCAAACAGTCAGTTTTGTAAAATGATAAAAGCTACAAAATCCTATTGTTTTGTGGTGTCTTGGAACATACAACCTCCCAAACCATCTTTTAATACCTCAAATCTGTCCACTTTGTTTTTTCTGCAGACTCAATAGTAAATACTAAATGTCTAGGCCTTTCTTGAAGCAACATAGCATTAAAAAATTAACTTTTGTTGTTTCCTCGTTTGCTCCCTAAAAGGCAAAGATTAACTTGTTTTAACAGTTTCTCAAGTGGACACGCACACCTTGGGGCGAGGAGTTGACGGCACTTCCATTAGACACCGTTCTCGAGTGCATTAAGGTCTTCGTGACGCGCCAAATGAAGTGAGTTTATCCACCGCCTTTCTGTTTCCACAATTCCTCTTTCCCTGCCCTACCCCTCCCTTTTGTTTAAAAAAGCAATTGAAATTTAAGCTAATTTTGGACTGAATTTAAGGCAGCTAATGGCAAGAGAGTGAGAAGTTTCGTTCCCCATTCTAGGAATTGAAATGCAGCCATGTAGGGCTCAAGCTGTATCGAGGACTGCAGAGTCGCCTTGAATTAATTTGACGCATGCCTCAGATGTGTAGAATGGGTAGTTTGTAAAGGCTTCACAAGTGTAAGCAAATAAACAGGGTGAGGCATTTCTGGAAGCCGCTCTTAACAGCTCCATGCATGACATTTGAACGGGTAATTCTACGATCCCATTCTCCACCTCCTCAAATAATCAAAAAAGCTCTTAGAGCATGAAAACCAAATTTAATCTGATTTTTAAAGCTGTAAAAATGCGTCACATCTACACGGTTTACTCAGCACTCATGCTTTGGAAAATGACAAATGACCGTTTGCGTGCTTTTGAATGCTCACCCAATAGGTCGCAAAAATTCTGACAACAGACAAATCAACCTGTTTATCAGTCATCTACTAGGACTTAAGTAGCAAATGGTCTTTTATATGTATTTTAACTATTGTTGCATCATATAACTTATTGATTCGAATTTTTTCATTCATTTTTGAAAGAACTAAAGGAGCAAGAGATCTTTTCAAACTAGCCGATGTAGACCAATCGGGAAAGTTGAGTTTGGCGGAGATTAAACGTCTTCTGGAGGCATCCGATTATGACATTGATGATGAGGAGCTCTGTGCCATCTTTCGTCGCGTCGATGCAAATCGTGATGGGGAGCTGGATGACAAGGAGTTTCTTGATCTTGTCAGATATCTCATTGAAAATAAGTGAAATCTCCTTTGACCTCTTTTTTGTTTTCACCTATAACTTACATTAATCGTCAAAAATCGTTTGCTCGGAGTTTAAAAGTAAAACAAACTAACTTAATATAGTTGATAATTCTTCCCTTTTTATTTGGGGTATACATAAGCGAGAGGTGAGATGCGAATTCGCTTTTTACTTTAAAGTGTCAAAACCGAGAAATCAAATCAGCGGATCCAATTAGGACTACTTTATTCAGGCAATGGCCAGAGTACATGGGTCCATCATCACCCTCATCTCTCTGAAGAAAAAGCCCTCGTGCATTGAATGGTCACATCCAGAGGGTCACATTTACCTTTCTTAGATTAAGGCCCGCTTTAAATCCACGTCATTTTAAGCCCGCTTTTCCAGCCTGTGGTGGATATAACAAAAGCAGGAATCCGGAATGCTAATAACCTCCGTTCATCCATAACCTGATATCTTGCACCCGACTAAGGTGCTTGAGTCCCAAAAAGTTGTGACCTTTTTTGGTCCTGTTCTGATTAGTCTACCTTGTTTCGCATTCACGTGACAAAACTGCCTCTACCGTGCATCGTGGAAAGGAAGCAGAACGGTGTGGACCTCGGGAGCGGCGAATTGTGACCACATTTCTTAGAGGATAAAAAAATCGCTTTTACTTGGATAAGTCGACAAGTTGGAGGGCATTTCATGTCATGTTGCAAATTAATCAGTCTAATGTCAACTGCTGTCCAGTGCATTTCTGCGGCCTTTGGCAAGTCCCTCCCGGTTGATGTGGGCGTAAAAGCACCTTTAAGTGACACGTTGGAAATGATCAACAATTAAGGACCTCTTCGTGAACTTTGTGTGGCTTGTCATCTAGATGGTACATTCACTTATCATCCTTTAGACAGCACATTTGACGACGATTTTCTGCAAATTTCGTACTGCAATAAAAGTCCCAAATCAATTTCAATGAGTTCATTTTTTGTCAACATGACTCAAAACGACGCCATTAAATCAGAAATTATTTTACTCACAAAATAAACAATTCATTTCATTAAAATGACAAAACATTGTTCGCCTAATGTGAGCTCACTAAGTTTAAATTATCCAATCTCATTGGTTAAATTTGATTGGTTAGTAGCTTCTTCCATAAAGTTCTTTTCTAATCCCTCAACATGAACGATATTCGGCATTCGATCAAAAGCTCCTCACTTTTAGGTATGGCTAACTTTGTCCTTAGCCTCCTCGTTCTCTTGCCTATAACAGGCTTCGGTAACCCTGGCCCAAAACTTCAAATAATTTATTTTGAAAGTGCTGACAGCTGTATCGCCTATTCCAGTATCTTTAGCTACAACGAGTCTGTTTACGACACTCTTCGGTACGTGACCTCTCTCCATCCATCTCTTCTCCCCCCTACCGAAGTTCGAGTTATTACCCAATTTATTGGCGGCTGCAACGTACGTGAAGAGAGTCGGGGATACAAACTTTTTAAATCGCTAGCAGGCCTAAATGAATTAGCCGACATTTCTAAGTGTTTTACAGTTTTCGTGGGTCCTCCATTAGCTGGCGATTGTACCTTTATTTCCGGTTGGATGACTCAAGTCCCATCATCAATTCCTTGGCTGTTGAGGCCGTACCAGATCAACTATCTCTGTCCGGCAACAGATCCAGCTAGGAAACATGTTGAAAATTTTTACACAGGAGTGGAGGAAGAAGTACGATATGCAACAATCACAATGACTCTAGAAGTACAGTCAGTGACGGATGTCTTTGCATCTATGTTGAGGTTCCAAGGTTGGCGGAGGGTGCTATTGCTATATGAGATTAGCGCCGACATGATGCCACTATTCTGGATGGCGGATAGGCTTGATATGGCATTTGATGCAAAGGGAAGAGTGGGTGCCTCAGCAAAGATTGTTGCTATGAAGGGCATCCATGTGGGCTCCAATTATAATATGTTGATGATGGAGTGGGTGGATCAAATAGATGGTGCGTTTAGTACTACCTTATTTGTTAATGAATATTCCCTTAAAAGTTATTAACAAAGAAGTGAAAGAGTAAGATTTCACAGTTTGTCTAGCAATTCATCATGTTTGAAAGAAATTCGCTTGACAATTTATAATTCCTTTCCCAAAGAGGCTAAAGGGGGCTTAGAGTTATTTCATCAATCTCTGAGAGGCAAAGAGAAATTTAGATCTGTGCCATCTGTGTCTACACTATAGCTGTCTCACATTGTGACTATCTAGTGTAGCTACAAGAGACCATCGTTTCTGATCCAGTTAAGGTGCAGCTCCTAGGCTTTTATAATTTAATGGTGCCACCAAGACCGGTGCAAACAAATCACATGGGTTGTAATGATCGTGCGGTACAAGTGGTAGGGAGATTGTGTGAGCCCCGGGTAGTCCAATTAACCGATTGGAAGAAGAGGCCAACAGTCTGGAGCCAAGATGACTAGAATGAAAGCGTGACATGATGTCTTCTAGGTTCTAGGAAAGACTTTTTCGTTCATCTCACTTTAGCCGTCATCATACTTGCAAGACCACCATTGGTCATCGTCCTGTTGGATCAGATCCAAAATCTTTCGCGAATTCAAGCAGGTCGTGTGGCCATCCTACACTTAGATCCTTCAAATGCAATTACCTACGATGTGCTACGGTTCTGGCGCTTTGAACTCTCCCGCAGGTCTCAATTGGGTGCTGCGGGTCAGTGCTTCTTTATAATCACTGCTTTGCCTCTCGGAATGGGATACGATGCACAGTCGCCGCTGCTTCAGTCTGTGAGTGTGTTGTGCATGAATAACTTTGGTATTGGAAGAGGTGTATTCTCCCCCGCTAACTTATTATGCAATACCAATAGGCCTAAAGAACCTGGATTTATAGATGGTGAATTTTGAAAGAAGTTCCGTTTTTATTAGCATGCATTCATAATAAATATCTCACCAAAGGGACATTCGACAGAGCTCAAAATTGCCCTCAGAAGGGAATAGAAGAGAAGTGATAGGAGTATGTAAGGCTCTTAACATGCTTATAACTAGATTCTGTATTCCGGAAAGGCTGAAATTAAGCCGTTCTTCAACAAGGGATTTTGATTTAGGCATTGCAGATTCTCGGATGTGGGAGTAACAAAGGAAGCTATTTCAATTGGATTGTTTTGAGACGATTACATGGGGAAAATGAAGGATTTTATTAAGTTGTAAATTTTACTGAAAATTAATGTGAGTACATGGTTGTTTTGTTTAGACAAAATCAACTCCCGCAATCGCGTATTTTGGTACCATTTAAATGCGCTAAGTAGAAAGGTTCCTTCAAAGATCATCTGTTGCCATCCTCATTTGACCAGTTTGTGAAAACCATCGGCATGTACATAGTTTTACTCCTATTCGTAAGTAAAAGCAACTAGCTATGGAGGGCTAACTTGGACAATTTTTTTTGCACAAATCATTAATGCTATGTGTCAAGTTCCACTTCTCTGCCAGTTTCCATCTTTAGAAAGCGACAACATATAAACTCGTCTTTCTGTTCCGCAATCTTATTTCATTATTAATTGTTTTCAATGTGACCACATGGTTTATAAACGCTGAACAGTGTTTAATCGTCTGGGGAACTGGGGTGGAGGTGGTGAGTTAGTATCCTCCATGGCATGAGGCAGCCTGCGTTTTTGTATTGTTCCAAAAGCAGAGGCCGTGCGTCTGATTAGTGGATCGACTGATCAATCATAACTACTTCTGCAAAAGTTTCCTCTAAACATCTCAGCCGTACCTATCAGCATATTCTACCAACTGCCTAAAATCAATGGTGTTACCTACATTCCGAAAAAGAATCACCAAAACTTCTAAAATCCATGGCGCTCTTAAAGAGAAGGGGATAGAAAATTGGAGATCCATTTCTCGCGTTAAACATGCTCACAAGCTTTTCTTAGCATCTCAGTCCCGAAGTAAGGTGACAGTAGTAACGGGTACTTCTTCATACTTAAGATTGTAGGATCTTTTTCATCGCAAACCATCCTTCCTCAACAGTGTAAAAGACTGTGGAACCATTTTTGGAAGAGAGTACTACTGTTCCGCCTACGTTATCCCTCAACCACCCTATCATTCGTAAAGTGAATCCCTCAAAGTCACTTCAACTTTACTTAGCCTTTATCCATGTAAGGGGTCGAGGTGAGGGAAAATAATGAATGGGTCAGGAAAAAGTGCATAGACTTTATAGCTCGGGTAAGCAATTGCAAGTGCATCCGATGGGTTTCAAAGTTTAAACTCTCAACTAAAGGCAATTTTTATTTTAATAGAAAACGATGATATCGTTTGCCTCCGCAGTCGCCTTAGCGATAAAAATGGTACAGCAGTCATTAACTGACAACAATGGTGAAATTCCTCTCGATGCCAACTTCTTTGGTCCAATGATGTCCACCCAACTTCACGTCCCTGTGGTACCAGATGTGGAGTACCACTTTGTGGAAGATGGCGACTACTTCAAAAATTTGTTTGACATCTACGCCTTTGAGGCGAGTTTCCTACCCTCTTGTCCATTCAATGGCTCTCCACCTAGTCGCTTTCAGGAAGGTTTAAGGGACAATAGGTACGACTAGATGTCCATGATGTCAATGGGGCCTGAGTGCTTTAAGCAGCTTGAAGGCGCTATTATAAGTGGCACATTTTTAATCAAATGCGACATTGCCTCCTTAAAATTCAGTAGCAAATTTGCCTCCAAAAAATCGCCTTATTCAGTAGCCATGGGTAGTCGGGTTCCTCCCACATAGTGGTCTTCGAGACTCCAGTCACAAGTAATGGCATGAAATGGCTTGATTTGACGTCTTGAAACAGCTGTGTGTTAAAGCGTTTGTGTCTCTTAATAATGCAGAAGGAATCTCGTTTAATTTATTAAACCAAGAAAAGATTTTGCCTAAAAGCAGATGGTTAAATATTGTCTAGCTACAATAATTCACCCTTGCTTTACTTATTTTTAGCGCTACCTAAAGTTAAAAGTTAAATTTTTTTGCTAAATTCCTTATGTAAATAGCTTGTGAAATTCTGGGTAGAGTAAAAAATTTCTCGCGCAAATTATGGATGGAAATAAGCAGCATTAGTAGTCCATGGTACTGTCTTAAAGGGTGAGTGTAGAGGGTGTTGTACTACCTACACTTTTTTTGCTTAAAACCAAGGCTTTCAAAAGTTTCGCCAGGAAAAAGGGTAGTGTCAGCCTTAGTAAATTGCCTCGGTACCCCGCTTTTGCACTTTTCTTTTGATGACTGTCGGTTGGGGAGGGCGTTGCCAGATTGGTGCGTAGTGCATGCCCTTAGCAAGGGTAGACAAGTCACTCTTAGCGGGCAAATCAAAATAAGGGCCTCCTTTATAAAGCAGGAAATACACTCTTAAATTGGCATTCTTCTGTTTTACTTGATAGATTAATACACAGAATGTCTACAACAAGTCATTCAGGATTGACACAGCTCATTTCTATGAACTTTTTGACCTCGTCTGCATTATGCCAGCTCCTGGGTCCATCGTCTACGAGATCCAAGCCAAAAAGTGGCCAAATGATGGCAAAGGTCCCAACGTCGACATATGCCTCCAATCAGATTGCCTTGAAGGTGCGATATTGGGAAGAATTCCCCATGTTTTTGTCAAGTTGGAAAGAGGAATTTAATTATAGACAAATCAAGAGTTTATCGCCCAAGTAGAATAGGCATGGCAGACCATTGAAATGATCTAAGGTTCACATGCCTAAAAATAAACTTCCAAACCACTAAGAATTAATGGTGAGCTTAGATGATCAGAGAAGGAGATGCACCTTAAACATCTCTAAGATGGCTAAAAGCATCGTTCCTACACCGTACCTGATCTGCCGCATATTCTAGACAGTTCAATTCCTTTGTCACGGAAGACGTTAGTTAAGGAAACATTTGTGCGCTGTTCCTTTTTCAAACCTGGAGTTTGGTCGCCCTTTTCTGCCTTTAGGAACAATTGTTAACAGAATGGTTCTGTTACTCCTGATGGCAGGAACAGCCAGCATGATCACAGTGGTCGTCTCCCTGTTTTTTAAGTAAGTGGATGCTCGCTACTTCTTGAATCCAGTAAAACGGTAACATAGCTTTACCTCCATACCTTATTTTCACATACAACACTTGAGGGAGAAAAAAACTTTTGTTTACTTGTCAGTCGAGAAGGAGAACTTTTCACCTTATCTCCTTTGAACTCTGTTGGCTAGGAAGCTTCTGCAATCACTGGAACCCGTTTTGTAAAGCAGGTCAACCCATGTCAAAACTATTAAATTCGGGAAAAAAATATGTGTTGAGGACCTGAGAGGAAATTAGTGGGGAACGCAGAGCGTGTCGGTGATCGGACGCGCACATAAACAGATCTGCGGCGCGATAAGTCGAGGGCATCAAGAGGTTCCTTGACAACCTCCTTCAGCTTCATCGAACCGTGTTATTTCTCAACCCAAATTATCAATTTTTAATGGGTCAAAATAAAACCAAGGGAGCTCAACCTAAGTCTCCACATTTCCACGATGGTCAATTTGTTTTCGGCATCAGCGGCTGCCAGGTCATTATAAATATCACTTCCTTCAAAATATGTTAAAATGCGTAAATTCTACATTTGTATCAAAACTGTCAACGGAGATGGCTGGTCAGAGTGCTGTTCACTGCCAAATTACGCATGCGAACGCCAATTTGGCAGACAACTTGAAAAGTTATGGCATGACAATAATATCTTTTCGATAAGAACAACACTTAGAAGGAGTTGCTGTTTTTCCTCTCCCAAATTATTAGGCGCCACTACCGTTCCGTGAAACTGCGAATGGGTTCAAACAAACTTGTCCTCTATCCTGACGATGTTACATTTCTCGGACCATCGCAGAATATTTATCGAAGTTCTCACGCCGAGGTGAGCTTTTACAATTTACATCCTTAAGTGTCAATTTCGTTTCGTGAGAGGAGCAACTCAACAGTACAGCATATCGCTAAAAACTTTCCATTTCATCGTAGTACAGCCACCTTCATCAAGGAGCGGGTGTATCTCCAATCGACCTCCATCTATAGAGCATGCAATCTGCAAAGGGCGTGGTCTAATAGAGTGAAAGATAGATTGAGGCGTGTTGTCATTTACAGTCAATGCTTGCGGACCTGGATCAAGTAGCTGCCACCACGATCTCGTCGTGACAGTGTGAATTTAAGCCATTTGTCCCCTTACTTACCCGTGTCACGTGAGCCCTAAAAACAGAGTAGCAATGTAGGCAGGGTTACGATTTCCTACCTCTCGTGAATGAAAGGTCCTCCTAGAGTTTTAAACCACTTCTGGGTGACACCAGTTACCGTATCGAATTCTGCAAGAAACGATTGCAGATCTTTGAGTTTAGTTGACCTAAACTGGTAGGCTCGAGTCATATTTGAGTTTGTCAGCCTCACATCAAATCGGTGGTAGATCAATGATAAGCCAAACACCCCATCGAATTCTCCTAACAATAAAATTTTCTCTTTGCAGCAATCTGGAAGGACAAATGCAGAAATTTTGGAGCCCTTGTGTTTTCTTTGCTTTTAGCTTTCTACTAGTCAGACATTTCCTTCTAATGCACTAAACAGTCAAAATACGGAGGGATCTGCCGACAGCGAGACAGATGGGGGAGAGGAGGCTTTTCCAACTTCCGACATTGGACCAAATCAACATCTTAAAAAAACTGCAATTTTTAATGTACGCCTTCGACTATCTCCACTTCTTCTTACCTGTTTCAAGATGATAATGCTAGGACAAAGCCTTAACCCTTTCCGTCTTTTCAGGGTAAATGCTCCCTTACATGCATTTATAATGTAGTAAATAATCAAAGTTCATTTTCTCTTTATAGGGAACATGGTTGCACATTAAGCAGTTGGGCCTGCCATCAATTAACCTGAAAGCAAAAATGGTGGAGCATCTGCGGACTCTGCGAGAACTTCGTCATGAAAATGTTAACCTTTTCATTGGCTGCTATGTTGATGCTGATTCCTTTAGCTTAGTCTACGAGAAATGCAGTCGAGGGAGCTTGAGGGTATCGACACTTTTAACAAATTGACATCTTCGCCAAAGTTGAGGCCTTAAAGTGATTAATGTTTATCCATCAACTTTAGTCAGTCTTATCCAGTAAGTCAATTAATCTCGATTGGGAATTCAAGCTATCGCTGATCACCGATTTAATTCAGGCAAGTTTTCTGCCAGCAATAAAACGCTTTACTGACAATACTTGAGTAGGTGTTACATTGCTGCCACTGATATTGTTTATAACTACATAAAAAGGTTTTATCGCCTTTTTCACTTCGCTGGTCAACAATGCAAAGCATAGCCTTGGAAGTAGCTACTTTGGATCATTTCGCAGTAAACGAAATCTCTTAAGTGTAAAATGATGCAAAATTCTTCCAATTTTGGAAATAGTAAGTCAAGGTGGAATTCATGCTGCCGCATGAAGCACACACAGCGAAGCTTAAATAATTCATGCAAAGCAATCTCTACAGGTAATGCTACTGCTTAAAAATTAACACCTCATTCCTCGCTGATTCCATTGGTATCTTTAAGAAGGTATTTTTCCGCGTAAAGCAGCAAAAATCGGGGAATGAGACCTTACCTTAGGCCTCACTTGAGTCCTCATTTGCTTCCGCTGCATAGGGCATGGCCCACCTACACAAAAGTGATCTCGCCGTTCACGGATGCCTGACCTCTGAGACGTGTGTAATTGACAACCGATGGGTACTCAAGGTCACAGATTATGGATTGCAAAAGATCTACTCTATGTACAACCACATTCCATCAAGAACTCTCGTCGGTGAGACTGGTTTTTCTTTGAAGGTTTTGTACTCTAAACGAGGTCATGGATTTGCCCAATTCTGTGTTTACTGGAGCAGGAGGCGAAATAGATGACGCAAAGCTCTCATATTCCTTGCTCTTTTCACCAAACTAAATTGAACCGATGCAGCCGCTGTGGAAGGGCCTTTGATAACTCATCTATGGTAGGTAAGCGCAGAGTATGGCAATCCTTTAGTGAGCATAGGGTCTGAAAATAATCAGCCTAGGAGATCCGGCCATTTTTTTTATTTGGGGTGAGATTTGCTCACCATCGCTGTTATCGCAGCAACTTTTGTCCTTTTTAAGGTGCCTTTATGACTAGGGCCTAAAACTGTGCAACTATGTTGCCTTTTTACCTTTAGAAAAGCTCTACCTGGCGCCGGAAATGCTGCTCGATCCCCTAGCTGCCGAGATTGGCAGTCAGGAAGCGGATGTGTACGCGGCAAGTATAGTGATGCATGAGACCTTCACTTGCGGCCCACCATTCGGTCTGGATCCCAACGATAGTGAGGCCATTGAGTCCACTCTACAACGACTCTTATCCCATGATGATTCCACGCCAATTCATCGTCCCAGAGTAACTAGCAGGATTTCAAATTGAATCTTCTTAGGGGGGAGCCCTTTGACTTTCTCTTTGGGGCGACTCTCCCATTCCATTGCTCACGTGGTTTATTTAAGTTTACCTTGATTTCTTTTTATAAATTTAAAATAATCCAATCCTTTAGCCTTTTTAAACACCTTATTTTCTGGTATGTTCATTCAGTTTAAGGACGAGGATGTTCCCGCGGCATATATGAAAATGGTGCAGCTCTCATGGTCGGAGAATCCCAAACTGCGACCAACGTTTCGCGAGTTAGAAGCTCAACTCAACCAACTATCCAAGGGCAGGTAGGCGAGATGCGTGACATTTTGGCTTATGCTCTTCAACCCCTAGCAAATCAAATATCGTTGATCATATGCTCAAAATTATGGAGAAGTACTCCTCCAATCTAGAGAGTCAGGTGAATCAGCGCACAGAGGAGTTGCAAGTGGAAAAGCGAAAGACAGAAGCGCTTATCGCCAAAATGCTTCCTCCGTGAGTCTACTTATTTTTACATAAGTAGGCAGCGAATGTAACCTTGTTAAAATTTTGTAGCTCATAAGTATTAATGAAAAGAAAAGGAAGTAAGTGGTCAACTTATATAAGCATAAATAAAGTCTAGAATAATGTGCTGTTACTTGAATCGCTTGGGAGTTCCCCTGAGTTTGACATGAGGTGGTCCAATTTAATGCTTTCTATCTACACAGCTGATGCGGTCTCCCTTTTTCCTCACTTAGGTCTGTTGCTCAAGCATTGCTTTCCGGTGCACCTGTGGATCCTGAGGCTTTCTCTGAAGTGACCATATCCTTTAGTGACATAGTCGGGTTCACCACAATCTCAGCTAAGTCCTCACCTCTGCAAATCGTCAATTTGCTTAATGATCTCTATACAACCTTTGACGATATGATCCGGACATTTGATGTTTACAAGGTGAGTACCCAAAAACGTGTAGGAATGTTTATTTGATGCCTAGGTTGAGACCATCGGTGACGCCTACATGGTCGCATCTGGTTTGCCCATTCGAAATGGACGTAAACATGCAGGTGAAATCGCAACAATGGCGCTGGAACTAATTAGCATTAGCGGATCCTTTCGGATTCCCCACATGCCGGGGGTTCCTCTTTATTTGCGTCTTGGAATCAACTCAGGTACGTTGGTAAAAATATTCTTCGCCTTTGTAGTTATGTTCCTGTCAGTCTGAGCTCTGAGAGGTGAGAGGTATTTTGGAGTTTAGTGTTTGGTTGAGTGTGAACTTGCTAGTAAGATGCGGTTTCGCGTGTGTGGTTTATGCTCGGGCGCCAAACTTTTCAGATTTTTATTTTATATGCTTGGGACGCGACGTTTCAGTCTAAGTACTTTGCTTAAATATTCTCAAAGTTCGCCCGGTCTGTTCAGGGACAAACAGGTTTTCTGTAACTGAGACGAAGAGAAGATTTCAGTGGACTACTTTTGCGCAAGACATTTAGGTATATTGTAGTCCTTTGAGACTCCAATAAAGACAAAAAAAGATATAATACTAGACAGAGTGTATGTATATTCGGTGAGCAGAAGGAATTGGGGCTGCTGGTATGACCCAGAGGTCGGACCACCCAACAAAAGATAAATGGCCAACTCTGTGTCCGTGATTTGAATTGACATTTAAAAAAACAACAATTGTATTGCACAAATATTGGCAACGATTTTCATTTTTGCACTTTAACGGAAGGATTTGTTTTTCTTCTCATTTTCTTGCTTTTTACCATCAACAAAGATTTAGGTCAAATTTCTAAATGTTGCTTACCATTAAAATGAGGGTGAGTTTTTTTTCAAAAACTTATTCATTTGTGGTGATTTGGTGGTGTGACTGCGGTCTCGGCTTTTAAGCACGCAGTGCAAGCTCAACCGTAAGCGGGACTTTCTGAGACCGTACAGGGAACAAACAAATGTTTTTTCCGACCACTGGCTGCTATGTCAATGCTTTTATCGCTACGTTTGATTAATTCCTATCAAAGTTCAACCGAATTTGTCCAGTTTTAAGTCGTAGTGAATGATGAGTCTGCAGGTTTCCATTCATTTAATGGAACTCATTGCTTTCATGGTGGAATTACGTGCACAGACTTTGCCATAAGTGATGATGACATGTGGGAAATCTTAATTCTAAATCCTACTTCCCTCCCCCCCTTCCCTTACTCCAGAGCTCGAGAGTGGACGTGTCGATTGTCCCGAAAGAGAATATTTGTGCAACACAGCTTTCCTTTTCTCCCACCTCGTATAACAAAATAAGTACGCCAGCTATCACTTAGAGCAATGTCATCTGGGTGGTAGGAAGGATGAAGTGGGACACTATCGTCTTCTCAATACATGATGCCATGTGACGTATCCTCTCTGGTCGATCTTAAGGAATGGTGTGTGCGATCCACTGGTGCCACGTAAAAATGCCTCTGATTAATCAGGCTTTATATGCAATCAGTCTCTATCAACAGAAAATTGCCATGCCTTTAAGGAATGAGCACTTCGGAGGTAATAGTTATACCCACAGTATCCGCCTTGACGCACACAAAGCATGCGTGGTGAGTAAAAGGCTCCAACATTGCTACACCATCTCTCATTGCATATCAGCCAATTAATTGGCCAACAACCAAACCAAAGTGCTCAACCTTGATTTATTAGGCGGAGGAAAGAGGTAAGGTTCAGTATCACAGTGCCCGCTGTTAATCGTTGATCATTTGTAAGTGTAGAATTCTGAAAGTTAGTCATTATACTTTCACAGGTCCCTGTGTAGCCGGTGTAATCGGTTTGACAATGCCACGCTACTGTCTCTTTGGTGACACTGTCAACACGGCATCGAGGATGGAATCCACGAGCACAGGTGAAGTCACTTGAACGGACTCCTCATAGTTGTTAATGAAGTTCCCTACCTGCCTATTCTATTGGAACTGTGCTCCCTATTCTTGGGCAAAGATCGACTATTTTCGCTCACTTGGCGTACCCCACATTCTGTGATTTACCCTGTACTTCAACATCACTTCCATGTACTAAGCATTGACTTAGACGGGAAGGTTCCACAGGAAAGCCCGAGACACTTTGAGAGGTTGAAGGCCAATGAAAATTAGTGCGGAGCAAATTAAAGGGTCCCAGACCGATGAGCCGACCCACTGTAATCCTTTATAGTGCATGTGTATGGTCCTATCCAAGCCTTTTTCCAAGTCTCTGTCCTATTAAACGTCATTCCAGCCATCCAAGCAGTAAATCCCGAAAAACTTTTAATGAATGCCTAAAAGATAGAGGTCTTACAAAATCACATAAGCAAAACTTCCCAAAAAGCATTCAAACAATTTCAGAGCATCTAATCAATTGCAAGTTTTGGCATAAGGAATCAAAAGTTGGTCACTAGAGTGTCATGCCACTCATTAGTTGCCTATGAACCTTACTGACGTAAACTTTTTGCAAAATTATTGGCACCTTGTTTAACCACTGGTGCTTCTTTTCTTACAGCATTTCGCATCCATGTGAGTTCTCCAGCCAAGGCCATTTTGGACGAGCTTGGTGGTTACCACTTAGAGCACAGAGGAAAGGTTTTTCTCCGCGGAAAAGGCGAAGTTGACTCCTTTTGGTTGGTTGGTAAAGATGGCTTCAGCAAGGATTTGCCCAAACCACCCGACGGCGATGCGTGAGTTTGGAGCCTAGGCATGACCAGATGTCATGATCAAAATTATTCATTCTTAGGAGCGATTGCGGATTTTACAACTCAAATTTTACCCCTTCATAAGCAGTGACCAATAAGGTCTATGCATAAGAAATTAGTAAAATGTTTGCATTCCAAATGCCTTTCAGGTTGGCTCATCTAAATGAGATGATAATGAAGGTACCCCAGGTGACTGAATTCGAACCACTCACCTGTCAGAACTCCTCTTTGCTCCTCGAAAACTTGGGAGGTAGCAAATGTGGAGGCGAAATGACCCAACTCAAACGACGTAAGCGGCATGATCCTCGCAAACAGCATCACCAGAAGCGCCAGTCTGCGACCTCTGAGGCGATTGATAAAATCTGACCCACAAATTTGCATAAAGGTATAGCATCCTCCTCAGCCACTCAACTTAAAGCTATTGTAAAATCAAAACCAACTTTTCAGACCTTTTAATTTAAAACTAAAATGCGCTGAGTTGTTTTCCCTTGAAATTGAATAAATGGTTTAATGGAAATTTCCTCTATCATGGTTACACATCATGTTGTGCAATTTCAAAGTATTTACAATCCCATAATACAACCATCGTAAACTTTGCATCCCAGCCTATAATTCACTAATTTTCTGCTGGAAAAAGGACAAGCTATAACCTCACCCCACGCGCTTAACGTTTTTATAAGGCTACAATTCCCGTACCTTCCTTTTAAATGTGACTCGAGATTTCGTAAGTAGCCTAGACTGGCAACCTCAGGAAGTCATTTTGTCCTCATGACAAGAGATTTCGCAATCGCGTTACATCTTCCAAGTCTAACGCTATTAATTCCTTCTTAGCAAATAAAAGTCCTCAGAAAAAAAACATGAATGCAGTTAATAACTTGATTTATGTACCAAGGTAAATTCCTTTTAAATGCATTTTGAAGATCTGATGAATGCAACAAAATATGGAGTCGGAAAAAAAGAGAATGCACAGTTGTGAATTCTCCACGAAATCAGATTTCGAGGACGTGATCCGGACCGCGAACAAGTTTCAACCAATGGTAATTAAGGGAAGTAAATCGATCGAGAAACCTTGAAAGTAACCTATGAATTTCGAGGAGTCGATTTAAAACAGTCATTGGTGAGACCATCCACAGAAGGGTAAAGAACGGCGAAAAGAGAGCCAAAGGTTGAAAAATTATGTCAAAAAAGGCCTCAGCGAAAAATTCCGCTCCACAGAATGAGGAACAACTGCTGCTACAAATTGAGAAACTTCAACTCATAGCACGTCTGCTCACTTTTCGAGCATGTCGTTCGGAGGAGGTTAATAAGAAGTCTGATTTGGCGGTGAGAAAGATGCAACAAAACAAATTGCAATTGAAACAACAATCACAGATGATAGTGGATGACTTGGAGCAGGTCATATTTGCTATTTTGACATCGCTAAAGTCGTTTCAAGCCGAGGCTAGAGCCACACTCTTCAGTCTGCAAACTCAGTTGCAAAATTCGGAACGTATGCTGTTGGAGTCCAATGAAACTATCTGCCGACTGACTGAAAAAGTGGACAGCTTAGAGACATCTATGGGAGAAAGTCGTCGGCTCTTTGAGATTAGTCTCCAAGCTATCCATATAACCTACTTCAATTGTATTGAGCGAGTGTTTGAACGACTTCAGGAGTTGATTTTAACCGATTTGGAAGACTTGAATCCAGTCAACGATGAGGTTCACGAGACGTATGCCAACAGGTTTAAGGCACTTGGGTTGCCTTGCACATTTGACTCAATTTGATGCGTCGAATGAGCAGAAGACAAGTGGCAAATTGGTCTAGAGTAGGGAAAGAAGACTATAGGGATAAAAAGGAGAGACGAAGGGAGAGGTGCTTCAAGATCTCTCAAGTTTATAAAGCAAAGATAAAAGCTTCGCAGGCACCCTTCTTGTTCTTGCTAAAGTGGTTCTGGGCCCAAATGATAGTGATTAGGAGTAGCTCAGCTAAGACGCCGCGTCATCCAGAAAGAGGTTAGGAAACTCCACCTCTTCTGAGATTCCTTCCCATGAACAAAATTTGTTTTACTAATGGTTTTTCGAGACGACCTATTGACATAATACCGATGCGCGAGCTAATCGTGCCGGCATAAATACCATAAGGAAAGTAGCCGAGATGGTGTGAGTAGGGCTTTGGAAAATTATGCTGTTGTCTCGACAGGTCCATCCATTTTGAGTCCAAAATCGGCCTATTTTGACACGCCATCGGTGTCACCACAAGGCCAATGCATAGCATAAGAAGCTGAAGGTGTGAGATAGCCAAGCAAGCTAGGACATTCTTATACGCAAAAGAGAGAGAAAATCCCCTTCTCAAATCCACCTCTACAAAACGTTTTGTCTATAAGAGCAAAATTCTGCCCTAACCACTACCGATTTTATGCCATTCTTATGTCCCCAGTGTCTTTTATATTTGGCATTTGACCAGGTGGGCGTTGAGGGCAAGAAGATGGCAATCGCTTGGAGAAGTGCCATGGAATATGGGCAATGAAGAAAGTGTTAAGGCCCTTCAAACAAAATCGAAGCGTCATTGCCAGAATTTTTTGTCAACAGATCGCTGAAAGGGTCACACCCCGATGCAAAAGCAGTGATCAAAATTTCCGATGACATGATGCTTTGTTCTATCACACTGATGCAGTTTAACAGCTCCGTGTTTGGTGGTTTGAAGACTACCTGGCGGGTTAGTGTTCCGGTTGGAACCAACATTCCGAGGGCGCATTGGTTGCCTGAGCAACACTGTGATGGTCTGGACGAGACTTACGAAGTCAAAAGACCTTTCGAAACGGAGATGCAGAGATACTGTTAGTTCATGCCATAAACGTCTTCATATAGGTCATGTAAAGCACTTCCATAACTGGCAGTCAAATCCCTCAGGCCTGACGTCACTTCAGTTAGCACTTGTTGTCATCTGGGAAACAAGGCTAAACTGATTGCTAAAAGTGGATAAGATTTTGGTAAGTCTTTGCACCTGCGTTTCCATGACGTTTGGCTCTAGATTCCCTAATCCACTTCCAAATACTTGTTTCGTCGGACACCGTTGGTTTATCGCTTTCAACAAAGCCCCCAAGTAGCTCCTCAAGACACTGCACAGCAAAGGCCACCACAAATCTGTTCACTAGGATAGCCCGGAGGACCATGCAACACCCACATCCAGCAGAGGCAAAAATTATCCTCCTACAATTCCAAAAAGCCATTTTTCCAACAATAAAGGCATTTTCTTTAATCAGTAACAGTATCTCAAGTCATCACTGATAAAAAATAACATCACAATTCGACCAGCAAAAGGCGTTTTGTTGTGTCACTCCTCCGCAATAATGGGCGCGAGTTCCTCCACGACACTGTTTCGGCTCGAAATCAAGTGAATGCATAACGGAATGATAACGAATAGAAGAGTCAAAATACAACATACGAGGAAGAGATGAAAGACCCAATCCCAACCCAACTTGGATTGCAAAACCGGTACCAAAATTTGACCCAGTGCAGCTCCCAAACTGCCTGTCCCATCAATGAATCCCGTCATCGTTGATAACACTTGCCTTCCTTGAAGCTGTGGTAAAGCTGCTAAATCGGTCCCCACCACAGCCGACAACAAATTCGCCGGTCCGGCGATCATGAAGCCTGTTAGTCCCATCACAAAGCCATTCAAGGCCCAAGGACTGCCCGGTGTGCTGCGATAGACGAGGAGACATGGCACACAGAGCATGAGAAATACTATATTGACCCAGTTCCGCGATACACAGGATAGATCGGAAATTCCACCTCCGACAATTCCACCAAACAGTCCACCGAGATCGTAGAACGCTGAAAGAGCAGATGCAGCTCCAGCATGCCAATTGAATTTGTTGTGAAGATAGAATGGTAGCCAAAAGAAGAATGAGTAGTTCACGAGTTTGAGACCGGCATAAGCCAACGCATAGCATATTAGCTCAGGGAGGCAAATTACACGATATAGAGGAATACGACTATTGCTTTCGGTAGAGTGTTCAGACTTAGGTGTTTTGACGATTCCAGTAGGGACCCCAGCAAATACGAGGAAAACTGTGCCAGCGAGAAGGCATGAGGTGGTGAGGAAGATGAACTCATAGCCATAGTTGATGACAGCGGAAGAGAGAAGAGCGCCGATTATGTTGCCGACCCCGGCTGAAGTGGACCAAAAACCAAGAACTAGACCGCGAGCAGATGGAAAGGAGTGAGCAACCAGAGAAACACCAGCTGGCCACCCGGGAGCCTGGAGAAAGCCGTTGGCAAACCAGAGAATTCCGTACCAATATCGATTGTAAAAATGGCCCCACTGCGGTGGGACTCCAAATAGAAAGGTTGTGACAGCACCGCCAAACATACCACTGGTAAGAACATTTCGTGGATCGAAAAGGTCGCCGAGCCAACCGGTAACATAGAGACCGAGAGCGTAGGAGAGGAGAAAGAGGAAGTCAAGAGTGCCCATGAAAATGGCGGCGTCATCAGCAATTGAAAACAGAGGGTGTGCATTGTACCAAAGTTTTTCAGGGTGGAGGGTAATGTTAGTGTTATTTATGTGGCCAACAAGATTTGCAATCATTAGGGGCTTGACGGAGCTCAAGGTCTTGCGGGTAGCGTGCATGAGAGCATAGGCGAGGAATGTGCAGGCAAAAACCATGAGTTGATCACCCCGGACACGCCAATTGGACACCCTAGAAAAATCAAGCAGGAAAACATCAAAATATGGATCAAATACTGGTGTAGCCAAAGGAAGGTCACAACGATGCAATGGTAAAGCACAGTCAAGTAATCCTTAGTTTAATACATTATTTCTCTGCACAAACTACTAAGGAAAATGAATTATGAAACAGCATTCCTGCCGCTTCCAATCACGGGATCCCATACATTTTCAGAGCACAGATCACCTGACCCCCACCCTTTCAACACCAACACCAAATTTGCAACCTGACCCGCGAAACATTCAAATCTCTATAAGTGGAGTAATAGCCACAAACGTGCCTACCGGACTTAACACGAAATGAGAAACCAATCAAGTGGAACGTTTTTTTGTGAAAAAGGAATAATATGTCATGGTGTATTTAAACAATATCATAATAGCTATCGATGATGATGATTTTGCCACCACTTGGTATTCAATTCTTATTGGGTAATACTAGCTCCCCTTGTAAAGCTGCTTACACATGGTCATGCGATGTAAGGGAAATGTTCTTTTGTACTCCGGCTGTTCTAGTGTCTGGAAGTGGGTCTGTGCCCACCAAATCCGATATTAAAACCGAGGAACCGAGTAAAACTTCTGTGACCAGAAAAATTAGACCGCGGCGAGCAGAGGTGACGCAACGTTTCAAAGCACCGGAGGCACCGAGTAGGTTTGCCCACTTTTTCCATGAAAATATCAGAGGAAAGATTGATATTGTACTGGGATTTGGGGACCAAGTATTAGTGTGCCGAGTCAAGGTCTCTGCGGTCCATATCTACCGATATTTTCATAAATTCGTGGTGATGGTGCTTATGAAAGGCTGGTGTATATGCGCTGCAAACTCCGATGATCATGTGGTTTAGGTCTGTTTAGTAGGTCGAGACAGTAATCTCAATCCTCTATTTCTTCGGCCAGGAGGTACTAACCGCGCTTACTGATCTGACTATGTTTTGCTCTCCTTCATTAGTTTTAATCTTCAACCAAATTGTGTGTTAGCTTTTTGAAGCCTCGACTGCTCACAAATCCTTATTCACTTTGATCAAGTTCGCAGAGTTTGGTCTTTTTTGTCATCAAAGATCGAATTTTTTCCCTCATTTTAGCTCAACGTTCGTTTAAACCACAAGTTTCCATCAAACGTACGCCTCCCAAATCTAATGGTTCTGGTCGGTTGGGTGAGTTTTATTTTTTAAGGAAGAAAACTTCGAGTACCATTGCTTGCAACTCTTGGTAGCAATTTAACTTGTTTTACGCAATCAAATCGGAGTGGGATTTTGCTTGCTTAGTTTAGAGAATTCGCTTGGGGCCCGATTGGCCTAATGAAAGGGGCTGGTTCTTAGAAATCCTCCTTAAGGGCAAAAGCGCGCTTGTGAACCGACTAAGCTATAGTGTTCCGTATTTTGCGAACTCATTCTCAGCACGATTTGTTACAACCAGCTATCGTGATTGGTAAATAACACGTCTCATATTTGTGTCGTTGGGATCAGGTGGAAAATCTGGGGTGTCATGCGGACGAATTTAGTAGTGTGCGCGTGGGTCTGAAATCTAAAATTTTGAATTAGTTGATTTGGAAACATGGAGCTCAGTTTAACAGGCATGACTCAACAAGTAGGACCCAAGTCTTCAGGTATTATTCTTCTATTCTCACAGAGGAACCAGCGAAGGGGTCAAGATGGGCTCCACTGAGAGCCAGAAATACGATAGATTCTTCCGCCACTTCCGTAGCAAGGACTCCTCGCACTCCACGAAGGACGTGCAAGGATGAGGCGATGGTGAAGATCTTGGAATGCTTTAAAAAACTCTCCACCAATCCAAAGGCGAAGCGGACTCCACTTTCGTCTTCTGTAACTCATCAAAATACGGAGAAGGGTGAGTGGGTGATGCGATTTTCTTTGCTTTCATTCATTTTATCACTAGTCTTTGAAGATCACAAAATGTCCCCGTTTGTCACTGCACACAATCACTATTCCAGCTCTTAAAGCAGGAAAGGTTTGAGTTGGTAAAGCACTTCGTCAGTAGAAGATTTACCTTCAAAACTAACTCTCAATGAATTCTTTCAGTGCTTTCAACAACGTCTTCGTTGTCGCGTCGAAAAAGTTCGTCATTGCATTCTTCTGAGGCATCCTTCTCCCCCTCTGAGGATGACTCATCTTCCGAAGAAATCGCTTCGGAGGAGATCTCTTTTGACGAGAACTCTACGTGTTCCACCACTTCTACGGGCACTTCAGATGATAAGTGGGTACGTCGAACGAGGCCACGACGTAGAAGAACCGGGAGACCATCGCAAGTAGGTAATTTAGCCAATTTCTTTCGCCTCAATATCTGATTCACGTATTACTTTCCATTTTCTTTTGCAATGCACAGACTCCTGTTGGTGACCAAGCCTTCTTTCCACGTCGTACTACCTCCGCTATTATAGATCGTGAGACCTTAAACTTTAAGTAAATTGTCTGATTTACTTATCCCTTTTTGCCTTACCCTCTTTTTGTGTCGAGGTTCCAGTTTTTATAATGGCTTGCAGGTTGCACGCTTCACACCTCTCAAACGACTTTCTGCCCTGTCGTGAAGGAGAATTTGATGCGATCTTCGAGTTTCTCTTTGAACATCTTCAAAATGGCACTGGAGGGTAACTTTTATGTTATTTTTATGCCTGATTTTTTCAAACCAATCAAGTTAACAAAGCAGAGAAAACAACTACTGTTTTAAAAGATATTGATTGGAGATAACTTGTTACTGCATTACTAGTCTTTTTTGTCCACTTTTGCTTTCAACGACCAATTTGAACCTAGCCTTTGGTCACATCTGGTTTTCTTGGCGGTCAATGTATCCGGCAAAACTCTGGTCCTTTGGTTCATTCGGGAGTGGAGGGCTGGAATTGGCTTACTGTCTTAGAAATTTCACTAGATATTTTGGTGTTCCTGTTATCCATCCTAGTTTCGTAAAGCCAGATAGAGAATGGATGGTTTGTTGACTGATGGACTGGAGCATTGAGTGGTTGGACGAGGGTTTGATTAGACCAGTAAGGAACGCATAACTGGATGGGTAAATGAATAGTTTTAGCGATTGTCATGATTGGTAGGAGAGTGAGTTAGACACTATTCAAACAATAGACGCTAGAATTACCCTTCATAAGCGCTGGCCGGTCATTAAATGGCGTATTTTGCAGTCTTGAAGTTCCCATGTTGTTATTCTGTATAGGTGCATGTACATCTCGGGCGTTCCGGGAACAGGAAAGACAGCAACTGTCACGGCTGTGGTGAAAAGCATGACTGGCTGTGTGGATGAAGACGGTAGTGGTGTTATTCCACCCTTCAAATTCGTCACCGTCAACGGGATGCAAGTGTCTCAGCCGCATCAAATCTATCCTCAAATCCATGAGGTTAGTCGCTCAATGTTAATCATAACATCATTGGGATGCGTAAGTATGCTAGCGTCTTAAACCAGCATTCCTAGGGTTCAAATTAGGATGTATGCCTATGTGATTGTTCATCTGTTTCGATAATCAGCTGAGGCATGGGAATGCTTCTTTTTTCTCCTCGTCGCATCCTCCGTTAAGCAAACTTTATGGAGGAAGAATTGATGCAGAAGCTAGTGCTTCTACAGCGAATGCGTTTCGGATCACAATTGCCTTTCGATGAACCATTCCCTTAAATACAATAGGAGGAGATGCAGAGTATCGAGTCCGTTGATCATGACCGAAAATTACTACTTTTGCCAGCAATGTAAGCGGGCAGTTTCGACTCATTTAGATCTGCTACTTTATGCTGCACTTTAGCTAGGAGTGATTGTCAAAATTTGATGCCCCTTTGAAGGTCTTACTTTTGGGATATTTCTACGTGGTAATCAGTGGCTGAAGAGTGGGGCTTTCCTTATTTTAGAATTACTTTTTTGGCTCCGTCGTAGGTGTGGAGGGCACGTTTTTGGGGTATATCATGCCCTGTCAACCAATAACGTCACGATTGCAAAACGCCATAGATTTAGATGGCTTCTGGCCACCGAGAAACAAGTTTCCTATTCCCCACTCTTTCAGGCATTGAAGGGCGAAAAAGTATCAGCCTACAAGGCAATGTTGCTGCTCGAAGATGAGTTCTGTTCAGCACCACGGCGACGAGGTGGTTCTACTTCTCCAGCTTGCGTCCTCCTCCTTGACGAATTGGACCTTCTGTGCTCACGTCGACAAGATGTCCTCTATACCCTCTTTGATTGGACATGTCGGTCGTCGGTTGGCGCTGGCAGCCGTGACCGTGGGAGACGTGTATTGATCGTGTTGGCCGTAGCAAACACTATGGATCTACCCGAACGCGTGTTGCATCACCGTGTGGCTAGTCGTTTGGGTTTCAATCGGCTGGCGTTCGCACCTTATTCGCATGAACAACTCGCTACCATTGTCAATGCTCGATTGGGATCGGAGTTTAGCTCTTCTTTCGATGTAAGGGATGTAAATTCTGCCACATGAGCTCGCATTTGAACCTGTTGAAGTTATTAAAGTATCACTTCTTATAGGTGAAGGCAATTGAATTGGCAACACGCAAAGTAGCCGCTGTGTCGGGCGATGCACGTCGGGCACTGGATATTTGTCGCCGTGCAGCGGAGCTGGCACAACTGGAGGGAGGCCAAAAGGCTATTATCACCATACAGCATGTGAACGCGGCTCTGCGGGAGATGTTCACCTCGTTAGGGTTAACTGCTCTGCGAAGCGTTTCTCACCACGAACGACTACTGCTACGAGCTATTGTAGCTGAGGTGGCAGCGCGAGGTACTGAAGAGGTTCCACTGAGTCGATGTTTGCAGCAGCTCCACGTTCTCTGCAACCTAGAAGGTTAGTGTCTCTGTTTCGTGGTATTTTCCATGCAGCATTTTTCGTATTTGATATTCAAAAACAGCTTAGTTGTGAACCTTCTTAGAAAAACAACGATTTTTGTCTCCTTTTTTAGGCGTACCTAGACCAACAGACACAGATATATTTGCAATGTGTGCTTCCCTGAGTGCCTACAGATTGATTTCTGCGGAACCGTCTCGAAAAGACACGAACATGCTTTTGCGACTGAACTGTTCCAGGTCGGATGTTCTGTTCGCTCTCAAGGTTTCTTCCTGAAAAAGATCCTCGTTTTTTATGCAGTTCTGTGGGGAGGCGTTTGTCTATTTTTGTTAACGTTTATTTACTAATAAAATCGCAAGCATTTAAATGTGGTTTTGCCACAGGTAGGCCATGTTGGCTGACCACTTCTTGACGTCGCTTCCAAGATATTTCGTGACAGCCTAGTACGTTTGACTAACTCGGTTGATGGTGTGGCCATTAAAGCGTTCTCTACTAGCACCACGTATGTGACACGGGTTTTCCGTCAACTTTTGGTAACTTGCTGGAGGGCCAAGTGGTGATGCTATTTGGCAATAGGTTGTGATCAATTTAGCCGTCAGGTGATTGTGTTTGCACCCACTGACTGTTCACCACTATCCCAGTCGTCACTGTCGGGCGTGCGGCTGACCGACTGTGAAGCATTCATATCAGCTAAACCACTACTTTACCAAATGAAAAGGTTGAAGTTGACCCTAGACACGAGTTCCCGCAGACCTTGCTCTTTTCGTCACGCACGTCCTTGCAAGCACTGTTTTGTGCCATGTGAGCCAGCTATTGGCATGTCTGGCTATGTGTACTACCTCCACGGTAGCGATCTTTTCCAGCACAAATGCTTCAGAGATCGCGGTTTCGTTTCGACTAGCTCGTGCAGTGATGGAGATTAAGGCTCTTGGAAGCACAGCTCCACCACTAGCTTAGGCCGTCAACCTCACCACCGATTGACTAGCTGTGCGGAGTGTTTGTCCAAAAATTTAAAGTACTCCAGGCGATGACAGTAATGGCATTACTCAGTCATGCAAAACCCTTACACAATCGGAGGTAGGTATGAAGGGAAAGGCTCTCCTTTATTCGCTCAAGGTTCCAACCTTCTCGTGATGGATACATCGGTTAATGCCACCAAAAGGTGGCAGAGCCATGACTAAGCGAAGCTGGTTCTGTTGGGAACACCTGTTTTTACTTAGAATTTACATGCTTATTAGTTCAAAAGCGCTGTATGCTCGCAAAGAGGATCAGCGAAGTTCGCTTGCTAATAATTACTACCCACTAGTCAGTCGCCTAGAGATGAGGAATGCATTGAAAGAACGAGACCGTGAACATAAAAATGTGAACAATCACCGCTGCGAACAGCTATAGAGCTGCTATCATATCGTACTCTGCCGATAGAGAGAAAATGGGCCACAGGATAGGCATAGACGATAAGTCCATGGGCCGTGATCTTGAATGCCATTCACAAGAACTGCAACTACCTTTCCATGTCTTGTTTAGAATGCAGGTGAAACCCATTCGACTTACCTGACCCTAAACGGCCCAGCGATTTCAGCTGACATGAGAGAAGTGATTGGAACAGCATCCAACCTTATTTACGGAAATCAATTGTTCCTAACTACTCGAAGACCACTTTTCGTGTTCTATGTTCCTGATAGCTTTCTTCGACAGAACCATGGGGATACCAGAAACGGAATAACGTCCCAACCATGGAAAGCCACTGTTGAATCTCCCACACGATCCATCACCATCACCTCATAAATCACAAATCTTAAAGCAAGTTGCATTGGTGGTTGGCATTTCAAATGTATTTGGTCACTTGACACACTAAGACACGTTCAATTAATCCTACTCCTCCACCGTGCACAACCCACACACATAATTGATGAGACTTTCACCACCCCTCACATAGGCCATTTTCGAATTCGATCAATGCTTTCTTTGTACACAAAGTATCTTTATTCAGACATTTTATCAGGTGCGACAGAAACCAAAAAAATTGCCTCATCATAATGAAGAAGCCCAGTAGTGTGAGGCGACTATAAACTAACGTAATGAGTACTTTGACGAGCCGAGAAAAATCACTAATTTCACAACTGACCCGACGCATAGCGGAAGAAGAGTGAGGCCCCACGCATGAAGGCATTCTGACGACGGAAAAGGAGTAAAGTAAAGTAACCAATTTGACCGGGCTTCTTACCCTTGTTGAAAGGTAGTTATAACAGTCCAAACTATTCTTGAACGGCACCGCAAGAGACAAGCTGGAAACGGATTGAAACAGTAAGGAGTTCGAGGGATAGAAATAAGAAGCAATGAACCATTCGTACGTACCCAGAACCACTGACAGCCATCACGGTCGAGGTAACCGTCAGACGGTGCGTGCACGAAGACACCAGGATCTGCAGAAAGTGTATAAAAACGCCTTACTTATAACATAATTGGTAGACTTAAAATTTCTGCTAAAAGTGGCATTCTACGCATATCAGCGTTAGTAGTAGTTTCGTCGCTCCACATATTCGGAATATCGCACCAGAAACAATAGTGCATCAATCAGCCTGTAGTAAACGAGGAGAGAAGCGAGGAGAAGCAAGCGGAGCAAAAGTTGAGACCAGGGCAAAAAGTAAGGATACCATAACTCACGCCGGCAATGTAGGGCGTCTGTTCCTTGATAAATGGATCCGTATCCTCGGGCAGAAGGTATTTGTTCACTACATAGGCCATACCGGCCGTCAACCAGACTGTGATTACTTCTCCCAGGAGTCGTGGAATCAGGCCGCTAAACGATGCAAGAAGGCATAAATATTAGATCCTTCCTGCCGTATTCTACAGAAGTGCCGCATTCGCATAACGCGCGGCTCGGAGATGTCGAACCAATAAAAAATCTCTTAAGGAAGACCCCATTCTCAACACAATAAGTAGGCTTACATATCAGCACTGAAATACGTCTTTGAGATTGGGGCGAAAAAAAACTCTTCACCGCAATGTTTGCACTCATCAAATGAGAGGAGAGTCTTGAAGGCTAAGAAAGCAGGTGTCACAATGCCATTTCAACGTCTTTATTTCGATACTGTATCAAATTTCATGAGCATAGGCGGAGGTTATCCCAGGGGTGGACAAAGAACCCCAAGAATAGTAACTTTTAACACCATCTGTATGAAAAATGCGGAACCTCCGTCTGGATTTTTGAAAAGGAACAAATTTGTTCCTGAAAGACTGCATATAGTAGCAAAGTGCGCCAAGGAATTGGAAGCTTTTGTTCAATCTTGCAAGCCACTTACCATCGCAAAGCCGTAAGGTTCTATCAAATAAAGTGGTGACTACACAACCCTCACTTTTTCGCAAAGATTTAAGGTTATTCAAGGTCACTGGACAAGTGGGGAGGTCAAACCGCAAATGTGTAAAAGCCTTCCTATGCGAAGACAAGTGATTCCCTTCACACACAGAAGACTGAGGAACAGGAAAGTGGCACATTCGATACAGCCTGGATCAGACAAAAATGAACCACTACTAACGCTCCGACGCTTCTCGCTGTTCGAGATTACCATCGGTTCAGCTACTGCTGAGGAATCACAGATTCCATCATTCTATATAAGAAACTCAAAATGATGCGACCCCGAGTATCACAGGCTGCAAGAAAACATGCCACGTAGCCGCAACACCAAACTCGGGTGGTAGGGTTAGATGCGCGTTGAAACCCGCGGGGTATTTATCACTGGACTGCACACGCTTGAGTGGTTGTCCTTCTGACAACCGCTAAAGCACGATAATTAGCTTAACTACCAATCTCGATGATTACCTTAAGATAGACGGCCAACGAGATTTTACGATTTTTTTCATTATAGTTTGCCTACCTTTCATCTACAAGATGAAAGGAGGGCGTAAAACACAGAATGGGGAATCGGGACCTTGATTGGGAATCCGCTACATCGGAAATTGACATCAAAAGCTCTTTCAAGATAATGAACGGCCTTGCCTTATTGAACCTTCAAGTTAAGCACTTTTATTCCCTCAAAGAAGGAAACCGACAGCTGTACAAAGGAGGCTTCTTTAAAGTCATACAGTCTCGGCATTCGAAATAATGTCATCTAAATGTGGCAAAATTGTCAAATCAACGCATCCAACTTTGACAGCTAAAAAAAACTGAATTTCTCGCCAAGAAAAAAGGCGTTAAGGTGCTGCCCCAGTCACTCTTGAAACCCACAAAAGGACTCCTCAAATGCTACCGCTCGAGGATTTTATCCCATTCATCATACTACTTATTGGGGATGAGATTAAGAAAGCAAAACCGCTGTTTCTATAAGTAACAAAAATGCGTTCAGGATGGAAAATTCGATAAATGAGAAAGACAAAACGTTTTTTTTCTAAAAGGAGCTCACCCGAAGGTCAACAAAAAGGCCCGGATTTCAGCTATTTAAATGAACTTTTCAGAGGAGATGGTATTTGAGGTGTCAGTTTTAAGGAGGTATGTACCCATAAATGCTTTCAAATGAACCCTGGTCTCAGAAAATAAACACGACCTTCCAAAAAAAACCTCAGAAAAAAACCCAGAAACTGGTGAATAAGCATAATTAATTCATCAAAAGTCATTCAAAAAGAGGCTAATACACCTAGAAATAATCTAGAGAAACAACAGAAATCGGATATTTGAAACATTACCCCCCCTCCACCAGAGCAATCTAGAAAAAGCAAACGAGGATAAATCGCGCCCAGAATGCAATGCATTAACTATGCGGACAAAACTTCTGCAGAAATGACAAGAATAGTACAGCCGATACACTAAAACGTACCTGGGAGAAGAATCCGAACTCAAAATACAACCGAAATGGTAGGAGCGGTTCCAAAGACTTTGCTTTAAAAGGCAATGAATTAAAGCAGCAAAGTATGGGAAAAGTTTCACAAAGGTTCTTGAAATGACGCCTTCCTAACACCAGAAAAGACCAGAGTTGCAACATCAAAACCTTCCCGAGGCAAGAGAAAAACTCGGTAAATGATTTACAGGATCGATGAGCTTCGAATTGGTGTAAACTTGCGAGGTCGCCATAACTTAGGAAGATGAACCATTTTAAAAATGGCTTAAAGTCAATTCGATCCACCAAAGCCTATCGGGACAAATGAGTCAGCTGCAACTTCAAGGCATCGCCTTTCAAAAAATTGAATGAACACAGTTTATTCGAAAATCCCTCGAATATTAAGTGGGCAATCCCACCTACTCTTACCCAAAAAGGCCCGGCAGACCTTCATTCACGTTTATCTCCACAAAAGCTTTTAAAATGTTGCTGTAGATGGTTTCCTTGCCGACCAACTGGGCGATTTGCCGAATCATGATGACTAGAGAGGAGACGAGGTTTAGGAATAATCAACGAAAGAACTTATAAAGCTCACCTTGAAAAGGGTAGCTGACCAAGAGGCCAAGACAGCGTCCAGCAGTCAATTTGCAAGTCTAGGGTGGGAATGGAGAGGGTAAATCAATGACTTGGTGGTATATTGATGGAGTGGCTAAACTAATCGACATTTACAAACAAGACATGTCTGCAAACAAAAGCACGCCTTTCATAACCAGCTTTTCGTATGACTCGTGGCCAAATTAGAGATATGAAAATCCAATGTAAGAGCGAGAAACCAAAAGATTCTAGAAGCCTCAATAACAAAGCAGAATATCTTTATCTTGCCTTTACAGTATGGTACCGAAATCCCAAGATGAACTTTCATGTGTATACAGTTCATGCATTTCTTCAAAAGGGAATTGAAATCATGAAGTATGTTCATTGTAAATTAGGAGATGGGTTTTGTGCTTATTGAGGAAAAGGTGCGGGAGATTGAAACAGAAAGTCCTGGGAATGTAAATCAGCCACAATATAGAGGTTATTGGATAGAAGACTGACATTATGAGAGTAGTGCCAGTGACAAATGGCATAAATATGATTTACGAAATTGACTAAGCTTTTGACATGGTTCATTAAACCGAAGGAATAATGTAATGCAACTTAGAATGCACCTCCTGAACGAAAACTTCCCAGCCTTGTTCCGTCTCGAATATGGACTTTTTGTACATATATCCTGTAACATGTTCCTAAAGGAAAAAAAATATTTACTTAATGAATTCGCGAAAAGTAGGCTTCGGAAACATCCGGTCATCCAAAGACTAGAATTGCCTCGAAGTACATGGTACTTTTCCCAGAGGGATAAAAAAACAAAACAAGGACTCCCGTCACAATCACAGAGCGCTTATGTGAAAAACTGAGCCAGCATACAGCTTACACGTAAGTAGGATTCACACACAGACGACTTAATGGCCGAACCGATAACAGACGCCGGTAGACCCACAATAAATACCGGGAGGAGACCAACATCTTCCCGTAAGTGGCCAACTACAAATTTAATAGGCTGCAAAAAGACACATACGATAGTTAAAAACATTCGGATACATATACCGCTGCACTCCGAAAGGGTTCCTTCCAAGTGTAGGTGGCTCAAACTCATGACCCAACTGCAAAATGCCGAGTGAGTGAAGAAAAATGCAATTCACCATCATGAGAGTTCTAGCGCATACAAACGGGTGGCAAACAGTTGAAATAGCGGTAGGAATAACATAATCGTAGCACAACTTCGCGAGTGAACCGTCCGAAAGCGCAACGCCTGACATCCTGAGCTGAAGTGGACTAGTTGTGTTCACTGGGGCCAATATCGAGTAAATCCGATGAGTCAAGTTAGCATCCAAGCTTAAATATTTTTCATTAGTCTTAACCACTAAAACTCAATTAAAAATTTTTAACACTAGGCAAATTTTGCATTTTTGCGCTACTTCGTTGCAGAGTTTTACATCGAAGCAATTTTGAATTGACTTATTTGTGTGGCTTCTTATTGTTATACCTCTTTGAAGGACTCTGTAAATTGTTGCTCTTATTCGGTCAAAAAAGTTATATGCTTTATTGTTGATGCTAATTTTTTACTAACAAACTCATCCTTTGGATAAGCAATTCTTGTTCTAAAAATGCTTAACCTTTACCGAATATACTATTCATTATGAATCAGCTGGTGTCTAATCTCCTCGGAGTTACTAGTGTAGAGGGACACCAAGTTTTCTCCACTTCCCTTCTTCCGTCCCTGCTATTAGAAGGCTGGGTGTAACGAGACATTTATTATGATACAGACAGGGAAGTATGGTAGTGAAGTATTTATGATGAGAGGCCCTCTGGGTCCTGAGAGGAATTAAAAGCGTACACAACCGGTTCGGGGTTGTCCATCTGCCTCCTGCCCGCAAACCGCATTTTAGGAACATAAGTACTATGCCGTGGCCTTGGTCGCTTAATAAGCGAATTCAGACGGCCAGACCCCAAGATTCAAGAAAAATTGCGCCAAGATAATGAGTTCATTTTGACCTCGAATAGTCCAATCACAGATTTCACAAATTCAGTCAAACTACATTATCTATCTGGCTGCTTGCCTACTTCCTTTCTTAATCCAGTCGCCGCCGTATCTCATGTTGAACGCAGTAAGCAATAGCGTTGAGGAAACGAATAAATCCTGTGTCCATTGGTTTGTCTAGGCCCCGAAATAGGCGATTCTTCATCACATGCACGAACTCCTTGTAGCTCAGTTGGCCGTCGTCTATAATGGGAAGAAAGGACTTGTTTGTGGTCAATAAACATCAGGACTGTGACAGACATCCAAATCGACATCGTAACAAACCCTTCTTTGTCTGCAAAAGGATTCACTGTGAAAGAGAGCCACCAGCTCCGCTTAGAATATCTGCAGAATTTCTAACATTTTGGAAGCGTTTTCGGGTAACTTATCCAATGTAAGTTCAGTAATTTGATGTTCTGCTTAACGGTTTTGGACCCTTCGAGTACTTGGATTTGCATGCTCTCCTTGGAACCTCGGAGAAGGCTCAAAGCGCCACATTGAATCCATAAAGCTCATTCGTGCAGCCGAATACTTCCGTGACGATGACGAGGAGGAAACGAAGCATTAATGAGGTAGGGAAAACTTCCATCATACTTTCGATTCCTATTTACATTGAATTACATTTTAGAAAACTGAAATTGGGCAAGGATGGGGACGTACGCTATCAACCTGCCCAGGCCTAATGCCTAGGCCAGGCTGACAATCACCAGCGTTCCTTTTAATTGATTGACGTGGCAAATGAAAGAGAAACATCTGTTCTTGCTTGTTTCCTGTGAAAAAAAGTTAAGCTATCTATCTGATTGATGCAGAAAGATTTGGAAGGAGTGACACTTTCATTTAGATAATTTAAGCTTTAAATAAGTAAGAAACTCAATTTTTGGACTTTTATAGAAAGGAATGGAAGAACTATGCGAATTCCACAAAATCTAAGACACCGGCCCAACCACACATCAAAGGGAAGGAGGGAAGCGTGCGGTTTCAGAGATAGCTTAAGTCCATTCAGGATCATCTTGGTACGACGTTGTCACCTACAGGAACCGAATTCACCTGCATGCCCCAGTAACAGAGGCTTCTTATTAAATTAGTCGCATAGCCCTTAGAGGTACAAACAAATTATTTGCTTCCAGTGTCACACAACTAAAAAGACTCCTTCTAGATAGAGAAGAATAGCCCATCGTCACTGAAGACCTGTCCAGGCGAATATTTGGCTTTGAGGTGGAGTGTGGAGAGGGAGAAGTGGGATATTGCCCAGCCCTAGCCTCACCTAAGGGAGTGGGAATCGAATGATGAGGGGCTTGGAAGTAGCCCTGTCACCACGCCCAAGGATTCACGCAAACAACAATTGCAAATAAAAGGTCACTTCTATCAATTTTTTTGAGTAAATGAAGTTACCTATTGCTCCCAGAATGGAAGACAGAGTAGATGGGAATGGCTACCAAAAAGCAAAACAATTTTACCAAGGTTACAAGTGATGGAATAGTGCAATTTCGGAGGCCTCCCAAATGAATAAATATTTGCCAATAAAGCCATATCGACGGTGGAATCAAGGTCGTGCAGATGTGGAAACTAGAGGGAATTTATGAAACAAGAAATCGAGTAGTTGGAAGCAGGTAAACAAATTCATTGTAACAAAATTCCCCAAGCAAGAGCAATAGGATTAGCAGTTTAATGCCATAAAGTGGTTCGATGTTTATTTGAACATACAAATTAGTTGAGTGGGTTCTTTAATCTTCCAGAGTCGTATTTCCTCCTTGATGATATGGTCAGTATGTCATGACGCCTAGAGCTTCTTAATGTTTCCGTATGTGAATGATAAAGCCCCTTCCACAGTGCTGTGGCTTGTAATAACTTCAAGGAGAAGTGAAAGCCGAGATTCTGGTAACTCAAACGAAATTGGGATGGGCTAAAGTTAGCAAGAAAATCTCACATTTCAAAATAATCAGATCCGAAATAATAAACCTACTTTATCAATCAGGGTCACACAAGAGTTCGATTCATTCCAAAAGGTGTTTGACCGTTTTCGCGAGGAAACAAATGAATCTCTTACAAACGTGGAAGAGGAATTGAAGGTTCCTGTACTTCAAGACCGTCAAAACAGATTCAAGGAGATAGTTAGATTTAACTGTTGATAAATTAGTTGCTGAAACAGGCTGATTGACACATCATTTAAGGTGTAAATTTCAATTAAGACTGACCCCTGGGCCTCTGACGAGCATATCTACAGGCCTAATCACCTATTCCACGAAGTGATCTTTATCCGCAAAGAAACCAAATTCTAATGAAAAAAGGAATGAGTAGAACGAGGACAAGTCAAGTCCAAGTCTGCGGTCTCAAAAATAGGAGCATTTACTCGTCTAACAGAATAAAAACACCCAAGCAAGTTTCAAACCTACCATTTTCGTCAAATAGTGTAAACACGACATCCACGAGATGAGGTGTCAATTCGACATGAGCAACAACCTTTGAGACATGCAGAAAAGTGGCCGGATCGATGGCAGCACCAGCCAGAGTGTGAAAAGTGAGTGCTGTGTCCAACTCCGAGACGCAACGCAGAAGGTGAGTGAAATCGAGGAATTCTTTAAATGTGATACCCTACAGTGAAGGTGGGAATAACCGATTTATTCGTCATCCCTTCCATTTATGACTCTGTTTGCCAAAATTCACACTGACAAAACGTAAAATTGTCCATTCATTAATTTATTCAAACAGGCACTCTCCGAACTCCCTACGCATCACACGTCCGCTGCACAATCGGCCATTCAAAACTCTTCCAATCCCCTGTTCGTGCACCCATTTATCCCTTCTTCAACTCATCCTACACCATTCACCCATTCAGCACTTCATCCTATCGCTTGTCAATGCGCCAATTCAAGTAACGTTGCTGAACTCATCAATCCATCCATCCCATATTCATCCTCCCATACATCCACCCATCTATTTACTTACAGGTCAACTGTTTGTTGCCCCAAAAGTACGTAGCAAAACGCCCACTAAATCTGTCATTCATTCATCCATCAAGCTTTACGAGTAGGATCTCCTTTAGATTTTGCAAATTCACCAATCTCCAGAGTTAAGAGTTAATCCCGACAACTACTCCATCCATTTATTGACTCTTTCATTCGTCCCCTTATTCAATCCTCCATCAGTCCAACCTACTTTTGGCCACTTGCTCAGTTGGTCATCCCTCAAGTAAATGAAAAGCAAGCTAAATTCTTCATTTATAAATCAAGTGTTTTCAATTGATCTACTTATTCATTCATATGGCAAGTCAACAGTCCATTCAGACATTCTTTCCCTTAGCCAATCCCGCACTCATCCCTTAATCTGTTCATTTCTTCATCAGGTCACTCAACCGACCAAACAACCGTCAACTCACCGTTCCATCGGCCTGTCCAGTTATCTACCCTTCGATCCACCTGTCTGTCGAACTATCACTTTACTCTATTCTCATTCACCTGCCAGATAATGTCCACCACCTTATCCACCCCTTCGACACACCTAATAACGAGCCAGTGAACAAAAGACTAGAAGCTACTGCCTTAACGGTTAAGCGTCCAAAATACTCTGATACCATGGTAACAAGACAATGACTATGAATGAAACCTCCGAAAACCAACTAATAAAAGGTCTCTTGTTCAAATAAACTACCGTACTAGTGAAAGAATAAGTATCATCACAGTGATATCAGCAGACGAAATTTTGCCTACGGTAAATATTGTTAGATTACCAGACAGAAAACTAATGAATGTGGGGGACAAAAAAAACATAGGATGTTCATTTCATTCCAGTATTGAGGTGAAAGCCTCAAGATACGAGAAAAATCTAATCAATCCATCAACTCTAAAATTGACGGATTGGTAATTCTAGATTGCTCTTCCTAAGTCGAGAAATCGAGTGAAGTTGACCAGAATAATTAAGCGTTGCGGATAAGACGTGCCCAATCTGTCCACATAAATTGATCATTTTTACCGTTAAATTTCAAGGAGTTAGTGAAAAATGACAAATTCGACGCCTTTTTCTGAGGTCCGAGACCATTCAAGCAATAACCAAAGCAGGGTGCGTCCTCGATTGACCAATGAGTAGTAAATTGCAATCAGAATGGGGAGTCGTTCAGTGCTTCGTGCAAGCCCTGTGAAACTCACCACGTAAGCTTCGGCATCGTCCTCAGGGAACTTCTTCTTCACTCGGCGCAACATTAAACGTCGCTTGTTCTCCGAGAATCCTGCATAAGTGAGCAGAGACTTGGCGAAAGCCTGCTCTGTAATTCGGCCCTCTTTGGGTTCGTAGCGTTCAAACTAAATAAAATAGAAAACAAAACACGTGCAGACAACTAGTCAACATGTCAACGCAAATGGAAAGAATCAGGACGCTGAGGAATCGACCAAACAAAAGTCATTGTTGAAATGTGCAGAAAACACGTGAAAATGTCCCTACAATTGGTGAAAATAAATCATGCTAGTGTCCTGGTTTAACGTATGCCCAATATTTTATTCATGAATGTAAAGCAAAAATGAGTGAAAAATCTGATTAAATGGCCCCTTTCCTATCAAACATCCAACAGAACACTTCGTGTTGATTCCTTAATTTTACTCAAGATGTGAAAAACCCATTTTGATCAAAAATTGTAGGTAGGCGAAAGCGCCCATTGTGCTACCCCCCCCCCAGACCAATGTTTCAAGTGATCCCAAGGCGACCAATCAGCTTACGACTCAGAAAGCCAACCTCCAATTCGATTACTGACAAGATGGAATGGGAAGTATTTTACCAACCAGATATCCAGCTTTTAATGGTTCCCACTTTTTTGTTAGCTAATGACCACACATAACCTCCCAATTTAGCAAACAATTAAATCCACTGACAAGTACTGAGCTACTTCTACAAAGTACGTGTTTTCGTCTCAATTAAGATAATTTCGTAGGCAACTTGGAGCAGAACAGCCAATTATCAAGTACTCGATCACATGCCCTTGACAAGATAACCAAATGCGAACCGCAAAAAGGTCAATGACCCTAGAGGCAGTTGAAAGTGGGTTATTCATGTGGTCGGCCGCGCATGCACTTACAAGGGTATCCTGCTCTAGCCTCTTGAACTGCGGTCGAATAGAAACAAATAAGTGTATTTATTTATTAAGTGCCGTTCAAGGTCGTTTTGAGAGGAGGGAGGCCAAATGACAGTAACGGACTGTCCCAAGACAATCTAACACTAGAGACTAATGCTTTATTTCCTTAATTTATTTTCGACAATCAGAAAAGACTAAAATTACAAAGGAACGATAAAAAGGGGGGGAGACAAATGAAGACGAAACACTTTCTGTCAACAAATTTTTGTAAATCCCCCCAAAAAGGAAAGACACGAAAGTGATCCGTCGGAAGGGCTCACGAGACGACTGCTCCCACGCACGCATTATGATGGACAGAAAAACGTCGGGCTATCGATTCAGCACGGCTTCTTGTGCTGTCCACACCACTTTCTTGGGGTTTTCTATCCTTGTAGAAAGCAGACCCGATTGAATCTGATTTATATGATGTGAAGAAACATTCCGAAAGAATGTGAAGCATACGGTAGTGAAACGTCTCCAAGGGCAATCGGATCACGGTCCTGGTTATGTAACGAAAACAACTTTTAGTCATGGTTGACGTAAGTGATTGAACAACTTGCTTACAGTCACATCAACTGGGCAAATCATAGCAGAAAATAAGCAAATAAGTCACAAGTATCATACACCAAAGGCTGTTTGTCGATCAACTCAGTGACTTGTGAAGGGAAATGCCTTTTCGTATTCTGGCCTTTGTTAAGTGGAAGGATACATCACTTGCCCAAAAACACTTCACTCAATGTTCAGCACTTGGAAGGCGCACACCACTTCATCCCCAGAAGACTGTGCTTGCTTACAGTATGGCGAGCGACAGACACAATTATTAACCACGAAGTTCACGAAGATGAACCCCTACGAGACAATCTGAGACCTCATACACCTGCAATACTTACCCTAGGAAGGGCGAGAGGGAGGCACCATCTCATCCTTTGCATTACCCTGATGGCACTCCCCAATATCAGGCACTCACAAGACCACATGGGAAATAGGATAGATAAGACGTGAAAGAAGGACAGAAATGGGGAAAAGGGGAATGACTATGGCCTGATTTCATCTAATGATTGCTTTGAAAGTTTACATCTTTGACAATAGCCAGAATACAGCTTGAAACGTCAGAGAATGTATTTGTAGACTAGTTGATTCGATGTCCCCTTCAAGAGGGAGATTTCAGCTCTGAACACAAATAACTCAGCCGGATGATAAATCCCTCATCCAATAATGCTTACCAAATGTTCGAATAGATCGGGTCAATGAAAAATCGAACACACCTCCAGCTGGGTAATCTCCTCTTGAAGACGAGACTGAAACTCCAAGAACTTGGAGATCTTCAACTTCTGCTTCCCATTTGATCCAAAAAAGTAGTCGTGTAGAGCACTGTGGCTCACCGATTTCAAGGTGCTGCCTGTTGTAGAGTGATCTCGATGTCGGCGACCCATTGCCGTAGTGTCGAGAATAACGCCTCGAACCTGGTAAGTCAAAAGAATAGGCACATGAGGAGGCGAAATTCGGGGATGAGAGATGAAAGAGAGATGATCAATCAATTCGGGTTGCCCTCATCCCTAGCCCCCGTGCAATGCTCTCCCGACTTTGTTTATTTCCAGACGCAACGTGGAGACTCCTACTCTCATGACGACTGAGTACGAATTGCTGAGTAAGATTTTATTGTAAGCCAAAAAAGAGTACTTGAGCTCATTGATGATGTCTTGCCTATCTGCTCATCCGTGCAATTTTATGCTTCTTTTCACTAGAGAGAGTAATGACAATGGCCAACTCCACCTGACAAATTAGCTAACCAAACAATACATAAACACTGGGAGGATCGGCGTTCCACAATATTTTGGGTAGTTTTGTGTCAGGAAAATGGACTCATCATATTACTGGATAAAGTTTCCTCTCTTTCCGAATGGTCTGTGAGTGATTGCATTTTTGTGCTGGCCACCGAGAAGTGCAGACCAAAGTTCCATCGGTATGAGTCTAGTATAGGGATAACGTCCTCTTTCCCCCCAAAAAAACGGCGCTAATGTGAAAGTAGAGGGCTGCGACTATTCAGCCGGCTGCACTCACGACAACAGGGAATGAAGGAAACAAATCTAAAACGTGAGCGTTCACCTAAGCAACTACTAACCGGGGAACATGAAAACGAATAAGAGGACTTTTCACAGCAAATGCCAACAGGTAAGGAACCATCGATTTATTCAAGGAAATGTATTAAAGTGGTCAAATAAATCCGATTAACTTTTTGTAAGACAGCCAGCACAGTTCCCGCCTCAGTCTCAACTGTCAACCGTCTATTCCACTTTGCATGCGAACACATGAGCGTTGTCTAGCAAAGGTGATGAACATAACGGGGAACCATATCAAGGGGCACGGAGGCTGGGAATAAAGGTGAGGTTCAAGCAGTATTCCTTCCCATCTTGTGTCAGTCCCACGGATCAGTTATGCAAGGCTAACAACGAGACTTTTCACAATCTTTTGAGAAGAGCATCTTCTACTAACTCATTAACTAGTCATGTCTGTTTACGAAGAATTTTATCTTGCACAGGTTTCGTTGTAGCGTATAGTACCATGCCGTGCTGGGTCTTAATTGTAAGTGCTCCCTCGGGGTATGTAGTGATGCCTATTGGCATCTGTCAATGCGAGCAGAACCACTTGCATAACTTTGCGATTGTTTCACCATTTGTCTCAAGCATTCCTGAGAACCATCAACGAGATGATCATGAATAAACATTCCAGTAGCGACACGTAGTTGTCTGTTCGCAGTTAAGAATCAAGCACCTTCTTGAGCATGACGCCCACTTAAATGATCCGCCACCAGCATAAGTTTCAAAACACCGCGAAGAGACAAGTGTGGCAGAAAAGTTTCAAAATTTCGAAGCTGAGTCAAAAAGACGAGCCCGAATTACACATCACCTTACCACATCGAATTCACTGGCCTCCAATTCACCGTCGCCATTGATGTCGAACATGCGGAAGGCGATTTCAAATTGTCGCTGCGGCGCTGAAAAATGAAACACAGCATTGAACAGCTGTCTTTGAGAGAAATGCCGCACAGGCAGACGTACTACATACTGGATATCACGGTCAAGAGAAAAACAAAGTCGGTGAACGAAATCAGAGCGTTATTGCCGAAGCAATAGAAGATTGAGTCTTTCGGAATATTCAGATCCAATTTGTCCTTCTATAAAGGAGAAAAAAAATATTCCCCATTGGCGTCGAATGCTCATGGCTTTTGGACAAAAAAAACAGACGAAAAATGGCAACAGGGAGTAGATGGGAGAGTTATTTTTTCAAGTAAAACTAGAATTATGTCGCGACGACGCTGCACAAAATCGTGACCTGCTATTGTTACCAATGTTCGGTGCAAATGCTCTGAGTCACAGAAAACACAAGATGGTGGGTCAACATTGCCAACGTCCGAGAGCAATTATGAAGGAGATTTCTCGGACCAAAACCGTGAAACCCGCAGACACCGCATCAAATCTATAAAAGCTTTAAGCCGCTATGAGGCATTCGCCACAGTGACGATTTCAATTGTGACAGTTCCCAGCCCACAATCCCAGATGCCTCTTCAATGTACAGAATACACATCTCATTGATACATAATCTGTCATAAAGTTGCATCAGGGACGAATCATTCCAAAGAAGCAGATATCAGTTGATGCCAAGCCATCTTTCCGCGTTTAATCAGCAGAAATGCAGTAGTGAAGCGCAGACTGCTCTGGTCTGGCTAATCTACACTGAAAAAAAACATCAGAGCTTCCTAGGCATGGATTAAACACCGGGTTAAGCGTATCGCCACTGCACGAAGTGCCACCTACTTTTCTTCAAACGGGTGTTCTTACACAGGTTTAAATGCACCAATTATTACCTAATTTTGCCCAACGTGGCAAAAAATGACCGCTCAAAAGTGTATCAAAACGTTTTCTGTTGCGAAATCAGGCTGTGAAAACATGGTATTTTTGGATTGCTGATTTGCGATGGGTGATCAATGTATCAAAAGGTGACATAGAATGGGCCTTAGACTGTCAAGCTGCTCATTGCTCCGATCCAACTTGTAATGATAATGCTTATTTAACCTAATATTCGTTGAGCGCAGTGAAATATCATTGGCTACCTTCAAACAAATCCTTTACCCGTCATTTAGCCCCATCCCTTCCCGTTACTAAGATTGCTTACTTTGTGTCCGGTGGACTACAGACGCCATCGTACACTATGAATCTTGCACTTACGGAAACTCGAGGAGCGATTACAACTAAGACCCATCTTCTCAATAAGGTATGATACGATACGATACGGCCGAACTGTGCAAGAAATTCCTCAAAACAGGGGATAAGTTTCGTCTTTAGCTCCACAAAAGTGAATCATCAGAAGATTTACACTTTTGTGTAGAAAGGAGTACTGCTTCAAACTCATCCCTGTCCTCATCCTCCGTGTCCGCTGATAAGTTCCTTGAAGTAATCGCCACATTTTCTTGACAATGGGCGGCCGTATGATAGAAATGGAGGTGGTTAGAGCCAAATGTTTGTTTCTTCTGGCCTCCATCCCACAGGAAGAAGATTTCAAACTGATCTATGCAAAGAATTTTCCTACGGTTCCCACTTTTAACAATCACACCGAAGGTGTAACTGCACCCGACAGATCGCCTGCCTTACGCCAAAATACCGTTGGTATTTATGTTAAGACAGTCTGTAGGTGAAGTTTCTAGCTCATATTTGTAGTCGAATTAGGGAACTTTCCCTGTAGTAGCTTGGCAGGATATCAAACACCGCTATTAGATGTACCCTTGAGCCTTCCAAATTTTGCACTCACGCTATTATAGTTGAGAAAACAGCCATTCCCAATTAAGACGTCCACTGGCTTCATTAAAAGAAATACTGTCTCGCCAATTTTATTGGACAAGATGTTTGGAGAAAAGGCTTTACCTACTTCTAATGCAGTTGCTTCCAAGCCGTCGGTAGGTTATCTGGTAAGGTTCGAAGCAACTTTCTAAGTAAGTGCTTTCGGCAGTCGAACGAACCCCACGGTAACTTTGGCATTAGAGCTGATTACATCAAGTTATTCTCCAACTGTCCTGACATGTGAAAACCAAAAACTGTTTTTATTGGAAAGAAAAGTGCAAATGAAGAAGCATTGCAGTTGGTAAGGAAGTACCTGTCTTTTATCACATAAATTGTGTTGTACCTGTAAACCATATTTTTAAGCGCATAGTGCAACCACAGTTCATTTACCAGTAGGGTATGACACTTTCACGCCCTAGCAGCAAAAAAAGGTGAAAGAGCGGACTTTAGTAAAAAAGGCCAATTCGACTTCATACAATAAAGTAACTTCAACATTGCCAAATACTCTAGAGCAAAATATTACTTTAGCCATTTACTGTTCTTCGGTCGGAAACTACTTCGACATTTCGTGTTTTAATTACTTAGCTATGGGTTAGCTAGTCTGCGATGCTTCGGATCGTGTACGAAATCGCAAACAGTTAACACATTCGAGCATTTGACTGCACAGGCCTTTTCAACGCTCCGAGGTCCTACTACAACAGGTCGATGAAGTTGAGTAACTGATAATAACTAGTCCCTTAATCATCCTACAGGTGTGCTTCATCACATTTGTGGGGATGAATAAAGATCCCCAAACCTAGTGACTCCAACAAAATCGACTATTAAAGCAGCAAAACTTTGAAGGAATGAACCACTCTAAGGAAGTATTTTGATATACCAAATCAATTAGCAAGCGGTCAAGTGACAACTCTATCACAAATCAAAGCGAGCCTGGTTCAGTTAATCAGTATTCAACATCATAGTATCGAGTCGTTTCAAAATAACATGAAAATGGAATTTCAGTGAGCCGGGAAAGAGATCAAATCGTAGCAAAAAACACCAATCAAGCAGCCTAAAAAACCAAAACCATCCTTTAATGTCAAACGCATTGAGGATTTCACAACAATCGGTCTCACCTTGGGATCAAATTTAATAAATGCATCGAGATCCAACCCATCAGGCTGTTTGAGACCGGGCGTGATGGCACGAAGGAAGTCGTCTGGAGTCATGAGGATCTCTGAAGTACCATCCTCATCTACACACTTCAACGTGGCGAAGTAGCGGAAGATCTTGTCTGGGGTCGAGTAGGCTCGAATGCGATCCTCATAGGCAATGAACTGCGAACAATAAGCGATTGAAACTTTTGGTAGTAAGGGTATAGACTGGCAAATGGTGAGGACAGCTTCGTAGATTGGAACTACGAACGGTGTAGATGTTACTTTTAACGAGTTTTCAACGTTTAAAAATGAACCCAATTCGATCTGATACAGCTTACAATTCTTATAAGGCACACTACTCAAGTTTTTCCAAAAAAAATTATGGTGAGATTGATATCATCGCAACGCAGAACCAACAAACGCCAAATGAACGGAGAAATAGATAAATGGGGACTTCAAATGCCCCGTGCTAACCAAGATGAAACTGTCACTAATCCAAGTTTACTAATCCTTAAACCGAAAACCTCCTACACTAAAACTGCTTATACGTACTATGATTTTATTGCCAAAAGGGAAGAAATTTCGCAGTCAAGGGGAAAAATAGTATGGGAACACCGAATCCACCTTTCATGAAATGCAAGTTAAGCATACGCTAAATACGAAGTAGGGGAAATAACAATTCCAGGCGACGTACTTGAATTTTTTTAAAGGCGAGAGCTAATCTAACGTTCAGGGAGTAAGACAAGCAAACCCGCATAACAAGAAGCAAAGATCTGGAGAGCATAAAATCAAGGCCCACACACCTTTCTTGTACGAAAAGTATTCTTCACTTTCGGCTTTTCATTTTCCTCCTCGACATCCTCAATTCCCTTCTTTGAGTGATATTCTGTTTGGCAGTCAACTCTAGTGGGTTTAGAATTATTCTTTCTCTTTTGAACCCACTGATCTAGTTTCGAATCTAGCCACTCTACACTAGATTTTGCCATTTATCATTCAACGAACCCATAACATACCCGCCAAAGTAAGTGACATAGATTCCACCAGCAATGAATAAACCAAAAAAGATGCATCCCTTGCCAATCGGCCTCGGGTAGGCGTCTGAGAAATGGGTATATCGGTTTCGATATGTTTGATTGTATCGCACAGATATTTGCGAGGTTGATGCCACGGGACATAAAGCCGACCGAGGTGGGAAAAATTTTGATGGGCATCTGGTTATGAGGGCTCGTAATCCTGTTAGCATTATGCTTCCGAAATCAAAGTAAATAGATGGCAGTTATAAAGGCAAGAGAACGGGGAAGAACTTGTTATTTGTCACGCATCCACAGGCAAAACGACGACTCGACACACAGACGTTAGCCTTTACAAAAATGGCTTTCAAGGTCGTGATGCGGATAAAACTTACATTCATTTTACATCCGAAATTAAATTATTTCCCTTCATTCTTCATACTCATATAAAGCAAAATTTTTGAACAGATAGTGCTGGTTTTAACTGCCGGACGCTTCAAGTTATTGTTATAGTTATTCAATTCGATAATAAATCCAATAGTTTAAAAAATACCACTTTACGAACCGTTTATGCACCTGTTTTGCTTGCTAAAATACCCGCTTGCATTACTAAAATATTGTGGTTTTATATACTAGAAACAGTCAGATTAAATTCAGCACTCCTTTGGTGATGAGAGGGTTCAATTTATGCTTTGGGTCAACTTAATTTAAGTGTTCATCTACTTCTTCACAAGTAGTTTCTTATCTTTTGGATCGAAACGAAGGAAAGCCAAGTAGCTAGAACATTAATGACACGGTGTTGTTTAAGTAGTTCCGGACGCCAAATAAAGTGTGCGTTTTAATAAGCATTTCGCATGTATTTTCTTGATCAGCCACTGCTGAAACACCTTGCGCCATTGTGGGGGTACATGGCGCCAACTTTTGAGGTCTATCGCCTCTACCCTATGCATTACAATCAATACAAAATAAATTCTTAGCTCTTTTAAGATATTGTTCCCAGCTTTCTCGTCATTGTTATCTCGCTCCGGAATTAGGTAGTTCTGTGGCATCCGCATTATGGAGGGAATCCTGCCTACTGATATCAGCACATGCTACGGACCGAGCCAGAACTTTTAATTATGAGGTTTTCTTAAAAACTACTTTGTCAGAACTATGTTCTTTTTTGAGATATGCCTAAAATGTGTTCTGGGGTAGGCACAGTGTTTTAACGGCTTTCCTAACTGAAGCATGTGACGCTCTACTGCGCCTTCAGTGTATTTGTGTTGATACCGCCTTTGAGGAGTTGTTAAAATACCCTTTTCAGTAGCGGCCTACTGCAGCAGTTTTACCTCTCGGGTATTCAACCTTGGCAGCTAGCTAACAAAACCCAGGATAGCTTTTCACTTAGATCAGGTTCCCACCACTACAGCACCCGAAGCTTCCTCAAAGACGTGCAATGACCTACCGTTGAAGTGGAATGCCTCCGAGTGGAAGCACAATTCGATGAGTCCGAAGATCTCGATTAGTCAGACCTGTATTCTTCGCCTGCCATGATTCGCACTTTAAAGCAATGTGTAACTCCACTGCAATATGTCAAGAGCCCAAACCGGTGAATTAGTTTAAATCAACTTGGTATAGCACTGATATCCTCTTGCCTCCGTAAAAACCGCATTTCCATCATCTCAGGTGTCTCTGTCACTATGTTTTGCAGACGTAGGCAGAAAAGTGATCAAAGAGAGCACCAAGAGGTGGAGGATAAAACGGAAAACACATTAGAGGTTGGATGTCTACTTTGGTAGTTTGCTTAACCCCTCAGGCTCTTCAATGTCCAACGGGTTTGGGTTCCTGTATGGTGCTACAACACTCTTAGCTGGCATAGCCGCTTTGGTCTCCTCCTTCCTAATCACAGGTCTTTTCCTACCCAAATAAGCCCCATTACGGCCTCAGACAAGACGTAGGGAGGTGGAGAGCTCATTCTGCAATGAGTCAATTCACTTTGTCCTGCAAGGCCTGGTCGCAATAAGGATTAAAATAGTTTAGCGAATTTTTTGCAGGAAATGCATTCATTTAAGGGAAGAAGGCAAGTTCAAGTACCATCTGATCATTTTTATAAAAAGTTGCCCAGAATAAATGTCCGTGTTTTTGTTTACCGACTGAAACGTCATTTCATAATTTGACTACTGGATGATTTTCTCGCGCAGTAAACAATGGGATGCCATTTTTGCGAAAACATTTTTTCAACAAAAAAAACCATTTGTCTCACAATAGTCCACAGAAAAAGAAGGATGCGCGAAACGAGGGTATCGAAAGCAGTTAGGCGAAAGTGATTCACCCAGGCAAACACCAGGTCAGGCATGATCTGGGGGCCAATTAAATCATTCACCTGGTGCATAAATTACACCCACTCCCAGATGCAACCAATTGGGGTTTTAGGTTCCTCCACCTTAAGGTCAAAATTCGTAATTGCTAAGGTCACGAGGTGGCGAATGCCCTGAACGCTACCACTAAGGTCACATGGTGCCTTACTGCTGACTGCCAACTGGCATATGGCCAGTTTTGTCGAAATTGAGCCTCGCAGCTCGTTATTCAACAAAGCGCTTAAGTCTTATTCCGCTCAGCCTTTCGTGGTCTTTTGGGTTTTCTCCTCAGGGCAACAAATACACGATTGGCAACCCAGTGCAGCAAATTCAACTCATGATCTCGGAAAATGCAATAAAAATAAGCGCCAAACTTGTGCATTCTAGATGTAGCTAGTTCTAGAAAGCCATATACGCTCCCTGATTATAAGGGGAAGATGGTTTACAGAATCCAGCACCTGATCATGCATAGCTTAATGGGAAGACATTTCCTATTAACGTATACTTACTTCTCCCAAGAAAAAATTTTTTCTTACTTTTAAACTATCCAAACATTTTTGCAGGCAATACTGAAGCATCGGTAACATGACTAGATTCAAGACCTTTTTATTTTACATGAGAAATTCTGGACTTATGCTAAGTTATGCTGTCTTTTTTCTCCCAAGTTAAGTAAATCCAAATGCACTTTTCGTCGCCCTAGCAACAGAATAAAATTAACCAGAAAATGTAAGATTAGCGGATTTTTAGTAAACAAGAGTGGAGGAGACCTTGACTGCATCAGGTTAAACAGGTTAAGGGAGTAACTTCATGCCTTTACGTCTGATTGGCTGGACCAAGGTCACAGATAATTGCGTAGTGGGTCAATCACTATGCTTGCATGCATATGTGCGTGTGGGTGTGGGTGCGTGTGGGTGTGGGTGCGTGCGTGTGTACGAGTGTGTACATACGAATACGCGTCTTGCTACAATCTCGTGGACACGGTCAATACGACCTTGAACGCGCAAATGCACACACGCACGCAAACACACCCTCCCTGGCTTAGGTACGGGGATGAAAAACTCGATCGATGGCGGTAGGCTTGGCAACTGTGTTCATTGCGCTGATAGGCACGTGCGCACTGAAAACACACAAGACCAAGGTCATTTGGCTCCCGCTGATTGGCGTTTTCTTCGTCGCCTGGAGAACTCGTCAGTCTGTCTGCTTTTTTTGGGAAAGCCGAGGCTGGGAGGTGGGGGGGAGATTGGGGAGGTGGAGTGTGGGGAGGTGATGGAAAATGGGAATTACAAGCAATCTTTGGTGGTTTGTTTATGAAAAGGCAAATTAGTTTACCCCTTTACTTCATCTCCGCGCCATGGGGATTCTGCTCTATGTCATGGCGATTAACTTTTTGGTCAAGTGAGTATACTGACAGGGCGACCATGTTGAAGGGCGCAGAGTAGAAGGGCCGATGAGGAAGGATTCCAGCATGTACAACCGAATAGTAAACACAGGTTTCAAATTTGTCTTCACTTTCTCAATCAATCCAACAATGCCCTTATTTTGTTGGGTCCAGAGTTACCTGTCTAAAAGTGTGCCAAAATTAGTCAATATTTAAAGAATGTTCCATAGAGAAGACCGATATGACTAGATGGGCAGCATTTGACTACTCCTTAGTACAACGGCACCTAGTCTTCTTGCTCGTGTATGATATTCCTCCTTCCATCGCTGCATCCCCACCTTAAGCCCATTAAACTAAAGTGCTCGTCTTGCGAGGAAATCGGGAGGAAGGAATGTGGTACATTTCTCAAGTGACCATGGTAAATGCATAATTATTGCCAATGAGCTCAAGTCTCGTCCACTATTCCATTTCTATGTCACAGCAACGGGAAAAATTCACCAACGGCTACGGCATCTCGGATCCCTGACTAACAGGCGCTAGCCAATGCACGCAAACCCCATCACCCCCCTTCCTGCGCTGTTAGGTGTTCTCGCGCGTGGGCGCACATGTACACACACACACGCACGCAGCTTTCCCACCACCATAGCCGTTCGAAAGCAGTCGACGTTGCTCCTACCATTCAGCTCTCGCGTTAGCTTTAGCAGAAGCAATAGAAGAGGCAGCAGCAGCAGCAGAAGCAATGCACACCATGTGCGGTGTGTGTGTGTATAGCGTTCGCAGGTGCGTCCGTGTAAGTGTGCGTACAAGCGCGAGTTTGGACGATTCCCGTTGGTAGCATACGCGTCCTTCCCCTTTCCCAACCACCAGCCAGCCTGTCCACCCGCTCGCCTGCCTGGCTACCTACCTAACTACCTACCTACTTCCCTATCTCCATACAGCAGTTGCGAAGACTCCCCATCTTCTACTGCTGCTCTGCTTGTGGTAAGATCCGGCAGCCATTTATGCAGCCACTTTCCCTTTCCTCCACCTTGTATGCCCTTACAGTTGCTTTTTGCAGACCCTTCAGTGCGCTCTCCCCATCGCTCAGGTAATAGACGAAAAAAGCTAGAAACATTTTTAAGCCATTAGCATACCCTACTCCAAACGGGAAAAATTCTAAGTCATAGATATCAAGTAATGGGAAAATTCTCTTTTATTTGCAAAAAAAAGAAAACAAAAAATGACGCCCAGAAGAGGAGCTGTCCACCCGTGACTAGCTTGTCTGTCTGCCTTGGCATCGATCCGTCACACCGGACGGTCGATAGTTCTGTCAGTCTGCTAAATTTGGTGCCTTCAGCTGACAATCACAGATTTGAGCCCTAACGCTCCCCACCTACTTTTTTGTAGCACTTGCGTTCGAAGAATCCGAAGGCGTGAACCTCTAGACCAGGTGCCCATAATGTACATAGAGGTTTCGGTAGCGGTGAATTATCTTCTATCCCATCTCTACACAAAGTTACCACGAAGAAGGGTGGATAATTTCGGTGAAGAATTGGAGAGATGCCTCTTGCGTAAATTACAACCTCACTGGTTTACTGATACATCCAGTCAAGATGCATCCCATCGGTGCTTTCAAACCAGCGGTCCGCATACTGACTTCATCTTTCCTGAAGCTGCAATCTCCAGTGGATTGGAGTGGAGTGAAATTCAGGCCTGCCTACCGGCCGGTTTGGTTATCACAATTGACCCAGGTCATGTCGCCTGTCAGTACGGATCTAGTGAGTCCTCTCCGGTTATCTCCAACTCAGCTTGGGGTGCTGGAAATGGGTGCAATGCTGCAAGTCTCTCGTCTTCCGGCTGTTCGTCGGCTTCGTCCGTCTCTTCTTCAAACGGTTCTTCAGGATCATGGTCGAAAACCAAGCATCAGGTTCTCTACTCGGCTACTTCTAGGGGTGGAAATGGCTACAATCTGAGCGCAGAAAAGGAGATAGATGCTCCATTAAATGAGGTCTCAAAGAAGCAGCTGGAGGATGTTCAAACTCATTTGGCTACAGAAGCAGCTCTCAGTGTTTTGACTGAACCGGAGGATGTTGTTTCATCCCAGAATGGATCAGATCATTCAAAGACTAGAATTAGCAATGAATCTATTACTAGTGTAGAAGATTCGCTCGACTATCAGGATACGGCGGCCAATTCTATTTCTTGTGGCAAGAATACTTCCACAGATCCCACCATAGATAGCAGCTTTTTGGATCACAGCGTCAACACGGAATCACAAGCAAAATCGGACGTTGAGAATCAGTTCCCATTCAATGATTTCCATGCAAAACCTCTACGACATGTCGATGAATTGGGAGAGCTACAACAATTCGACTTCCATACCAGTCAACACAACCCACCTCCACTAGCTCAACCTCCAACGACCTTCATTCAGAAGTCCACGTCGACACCGAGCTTTACTGCAGCAACATTTGCAGCCACTAAATTCGGTTCGACAAAGCTGAAGAATCAGGCAAAGCGACCTCATCGTCTTGTCTCTCCCTGTGATCCGCCTGTCTTCGGCTATGCCTCACAGCTTCTGGAAGCCATTGGACAGAACCCCCTCCAATCTAGTCAGGTTGGCACATTTTCTTTGCATACGCCACTTCGTAGTTAAGCCGGCAAATGTAGTTTAGTAGCATAAAAAGTGTTGCTTTCTAGATGGATCTTGTTAAAGAAATTTTCAAACCATGGATAGTCTGTGCAACATGTTTTTTTTCTTTTTGAACATCAACCGAAGAATTTTGCGTCCCGAGTTAGGAAGGATTAGTCCAACAGGATTTTATGCCTAAAATCCGTTCGCACACCAACTTTTTGAATTATCTCCCGTGAGCGTGTTGGAATCAGATGTTTAGCAAAAATGACTTTGTGCCACTGCGATGTAAAACCAGTAGGACAAAGTTGACTTTCCCATCGGCCTGTCAGAAAGGGAGCCCCAGTTAAATAAAACAATGCGTATTTGGGTCAAAACATACTTAGAGGAGATTATACATGCATGATAAATCTTTCTGCAATAGGTGCTCCACTTCTTCCGAATTCCTAACCTTAAAATGTCCCATATTTCTGCCTTTAAATATTTTGAAATCTAACTAGTTAGTGCATGGTGCCGAATTCTTAACTAGTCGCTCAACAGATTATAGTGTTTATTGTATGAAAAAGTTGACTTAGGCGATTTGGACACATTTTCTTTGTTTTAGATGCCTTTATGCGACCGTTTCATGCGTCTGAACGAGCTTCATCGAAACACTGGTGGCCTATATGGCGGTCACAACTTCGGATTAGACTCACCAAGGGGTGGTTACTTCGGCAACTATCAACCGCTTGATCGTTCCAGTGACTTGACCTTCAATAACAGCGGCTATTCTAGCGGCTTTATGGACAGTATCCCCGGAATGAGTCTCTACGGCAACTCAGATGCTTCCAGTGGCTATGGGATGCGTTCAAACAATTTAGTAAACAACCCCATGTGGTCGCAATTCGAGAAAATCCGCTCCGAGTTCCAACTAAAGAATAGTCAATACCTTCAACAGCAACAACAGCAGCATCAACAGGAGAATTCGTCATTATTGAATCGCAATCCGGGATTCGGCTTCAATAACATGGAAGGTAATATTGCCCCTTCCCGAAATATTACGGCATTTAATACAACAGCTCCCAGAAGCGCTCTCCAGCAGGCTGATGGGAAATATGGTTTTGGTGATGACCTAGAATTGAGTCAGGACTTACACGACCTCTGGAAATCGCAAAAATTCACCTCCAACAGTGGAAACACCTTCTGTTGGTCGGGAGATGTCAACAAGCCATCGGTTGACACTTCATTAGGTCAAGCTTTCAATGCAATGAACATCACCGAACGCTAGGTCACGTGAACGTGTGTGTCTACGGAAATAACATTCCAAGCTGAAATTCTTGTGGAGATTGTTGGTCATTCACTTCCTTTCTATCCTCTCTCTTCATAATTTCATCTCCTTCATTCGCCATCATTTGATTCGAATGTGGAAGAATAGACAGTGCCACCAACTCATTGACTGCTTGTCTTTCTCTTCCCCTTAATACATTTCATCCCCTTTTTTCTTTCCCCTTATTTTAAAGGCAAACGCACACTTACAAGCACACACATACAATGTGTAAGGAACGACGAGTCTTTCCTATTTTTTTAACCCTTTCTCGTGATCCACACAATGTCTCTTACTTTTTACGGATAATTTTGTCCCAGTCCCTCTTATTTAGGCGATTCGTTATATCCCACTCCAACTTTTCACATACCTTGCCTGTGTAAGACAATATCAACGTTTCTACAGACGTATGTTTAAAAATCATACACTGATATTTACCAGATAAACAAAAACAACAACCAAACAAACAAAAAATATCTACCTATGTACTACCCTTCTTTCCTTGTTTCCATTTCCATCTTGTTTCCTCCTTTTCTCCCTTGCACTTTCATTAAGTGAATGCGTTGATTTTATGCGTTCAGTGAGCCCTCCTCTTCTCCATTCATGGACTTCACGATGAGGAAGACCGAACAAGTAAAAGGCCAAAAAAACAAAGACGCAAAGACAGGAAACAACAACCACCACCCCCTTCTCAGTCTCCTTTTGCAGCTATTTCTATAGCTTTTCCGTATCAGCAAACTTAATTTTTACTTGAGCTTGCGTACTTTTTCATGTTTATAGTTAATGTATCACACCTATGAAGACACCGCCAACGGCTACTACCAACCTAACAACTGTTAATACGTCGATAACCAAAACTGCTATTACCCTAAATATTGCCGCCAATACAATTAAAGAAACACACATAATTCATTTCAAACAGTCTTGCCTTCTTTTTTCTCCATTTTTTCATTGGTGATATGGTGAACCAATGAGGCTTATCGATTAGTTTAGCAGCGGTTCCTGGGATTTTATTGGCCAGCGTTGACCAATAGAATGGTTGGAAGGATTGCACTGAGGCCTTTTGAATTGAGTTATGATTACACTTAGACGGTTGGAGCAATTCAGCATTTGCTTAAAGGCGCACCGGCTTTTCATTTGTCGTGGAGGCTGGTATTTTTCAGTTAGCGGCGTGGCCTTTCGGCAAGGCGGATGACTTTTCAGACCTTCTAAAAGCAAATGACAGCAAATTCACCCCACCGATATGGCTTATTAAGGCTTCAGAAAGGATCCGGGGGGAGGTAAAATATGCTTCTTAGGGCCCATGGTACCTTTTAGATTTGTTCCCTTTCTTTAAATCATACTTTTGGTTGGCTTTACTGTCATTTTTGCCACTAACTATTGGATTAATTTATAAACGAAGAAATTTCGCCGGGTAACCTTCTTTGACAAATCGATTGTACTCGGTGTTCTTCCTTTTGATGGAATGCCTTCACAGTCTTAAAGAAGGAACAGGTGGACTGTTAAGTACCGCATTGAGTCCATTATCGCAACGACTGCTTTGAAGGCAGATAGAACTATCAACATTCTTAGGGTGATGAAGCATATAAACTCTAATTTCTCCTCATTTATTGATAATGATGGATTGGTAGCAATTTCATTGCCTCCATTTCCACTCATTTTGCACATCATTTAAAAACAATTATTGTATCCCTAAAAAATGGACATTTTGTGGTGGAAGATTTGCCTTTGGAAGGAAAAGGTAAACAGCTGGCTAAGTGACCGACTGCATGCCACCGGAGAGTCGGGCTTTATTGTTGCAAGATATTGATTGGAGAAGGAGGCGGAGTGAAATCGTACTGGTCAGGCTCGGACCAATGCAAAGTGAGGGGATTTCGTCCCGCATTTCTTCACTCGCGTATCTTTTGGGCATAATTTTTTCCGTTACATAAGTCTTGCTATAACCAATGCCAAAGTAGGTGTTAATTTTAATTAGGAACTTTGCGATATGTGCTATTGCTGTGCATGATTTAAGTAGGTGGTAAGGTGTAACCTTAACTTGGGATTTGGTTGTTATTTCCCAGTGTTAGTAAATGCAAAAACAATCTGTTTAGGCCCTTTATCAATAAAAGGGGGGCCTTAAGACGGGTCATTAATTGAATGATAACAAGGATTGGTATCGAAGGTATGCGAACAATCCTGTTGGCCACTTCTAACCAATGAGATTCTGAGACGGCGTTCATGTCTTTTGCATGCCACATTGCATGGGCGTTACTGATTTACTTTTTCCTCCACAATTCACTCATTTCATGTCATCAAATCCGGATTTTCTGAATGTGTAGTTATTTTTATACCAGTCGATTGAGAAGGGTCATAAATTAGGGGTGCTGAAGGGTGGAGGCATCGCATTGGCTACTAATGCCAGGGCCCAAATGCTGCAGGAAGCGATAGCTTAGTTTTAACCACATTTTTGTTTTGTAAGGAAATTTCGCCTATGTTGAACAAAATTTTATCATTTGATGAAATTTTCAAATTTGTGAAAATAAAACCACAAAGTTCTACCATAAATGGCGACCTTTCAATGATAAAATCACGAATGGAGATCCGAGGACTTATAGTTTGGGGGGATTTGTTGACTTTGATGGGTTTTTACTTAAATTGCAGAAGAGCATTACCTTGATTTGATTGGCAGTTGTCACTACCCATCTTGTCATTGCGACCCCCATGTCTGAATCACCTGATAACAGCAGAATTCAAGAAAAAGGTTTTGCGCTTAGGCACCATTCTTCATTATGCATTTCCCCGTACATAAAGAGAATATGTTTTCAGGATTTATTTAAACAAGAAGAAGAATAGGAAGGAGAAGAAAACTAGTCAAGGATGCAGCTGTTTAATGAAAGAGTCCTCACTACTACTTCCAGAATGAGAAACTTCCTCATCCTCAAAGATAATGAATCCGGGCACTCCACACATCCCTTCTGACCATCCATCCACCTCATCCAAGTTTGAAGTCGATTTTGACATCCTTCTACCCCCACTCTTCTTTGTCATCCTTTTGGCGGCATCAATGTTGTCTGTCAAATCCACCAACGAACTGCTTTGCCTTTTATGGATTTTCCCGGTATGTTTTAGCCTCTTCACCTTCTGCTTCATTATCCGACCGTTCTTAGTTCCCTCGATCGTCTTCTGTTTGTCTTTTTTGTTAACTTTTTGAGTATTTTTAGCCAGAGAACCGGTTTGAATGGCTTTCCTCATGGCAGAGAGGAGGCAACACGACTGAACAATGGCTTAGTTGCAACAAAAGGCGGCTTTTAACGATAACGTGCTAAAACATGCTGATTGGATGAGTAAATAGGCGCCACATTAAAAAGATGGGTTTTGATGACATGTTGATGAAACTTGGGCGTTGTAGGGCCTAAAGGCTACACTTAACTACCGAGAATTCGAGTCCTCACGATCACGTCCACTGCTTTGGTAACATGACATGGACGTCGACAACCTACCCGCCTCCCTGGAGTGACAACAACAGCTTGTAATGTTCACACAGTGAACGGTGAAATGGTGTGACTTTAAAGCTGTTCATTAAAAATGTCCACTCAATTTAATTAACCCCCAAATTTTGGGACTCATGTTTCGAACCCTGTCTTATAAGTGCTTTCTTCCAATCATCACGGCTTTATCAACATTCGAAGAATGGGATACCAATCCCTCCGTCAGATTGAAGCGTCTGCTGGAGAGAAACATGAGACAGTGAAAGAAGTTGCGACTATAAGAAGTGGAGTGGGGTTCAAAAGAGACAGAAGGAGCTTTTTAATTATGCCTGTTTTATTTTAATAGGCATTTCAGTTCTTTTTTTCATTTACCAGTGGTTGGTTACCTCAAATTTGCCTGAGCCATGTGGAATTAACATGCTAGTTCAACGTGGGCACAATTTGAAAGGGTAATCTGGAGAAAAGTGCAACGGATGTATGCTGTTGGATAATTTTTTTGAGTCTATGAAACTAAATTCTTGTTGTTTATTTTTTGATTCAAAGAGCTATTGAGGTTTTCGGAACTCATCATATTATTCTTGTCAAGTCTAATGGAAAAAGGCTAGAAACTTCCTATTTTCACCACGTTCTAGGTACCATTTCGACTAACCAAATTTGTAAAAGTGACTTGAGATCCGTGACAGTAGCCTCTCCGTGCTGGTTTGGATTATAACAATTTCATAGAAGTGCGGGATACTGCATTGGTGGCAGTGACAGTCGAGTTGGATACAATAGGACAACTATCCAAGCGTTCACAGTTCATGTGCTGCCTCTGGACAATCAGAGGAGTTGAAGGCTACTGAGACAGCGTGAAGTCTATGCCGCATTCGCACAGTTGAACAATGCTATCAAATTACTTCAGTTAATTATTGAACTTCAGTATCCAAGAGATAAAACTTTTGTTATAGAGAGCTTGAACTGTGATCTCCATAATGGAGGATTTGGAATGACCTCCACTTTTGGTAAATACCCCAATCATGTATTTAGCAAGGAATCCATTCACAGTTAAGGCAATGCTTTATACCTGAGCAACTTGGATTAGGCCATTGGAGAGCTATCTACAGCACCTGTAAGACGAGGTAAGTATATGGACTGCTCGATGGTTTTTACGGGCCTAGTAGAAGATGTGAAACCGGCTAGACTGCTGAGCTGCCCCAAGGTGAAAGCAGACTAGCGAGGATGATTGGAGCCGTAGGGCTATATGGATTTTTTCCTTTATCAGACGGCTTAAGAAGGAAAAGTTGGGGAACTCACCTCCAATGGGGCACATAGATGCGATGCATTCAGTAAGATGCATCGTAAACGATAAGACCCATTGTCTTCCAAGTTACGCGACACGTCACCGACTAATCTTCCAGGCTGGCAGTTATCGTGGCTAACAGTGAGGCGACCAGATAGTGTTCTACCAAACGAGATTTTCAAACTCCCTGGGCTCCACCGCCTGCAGAGGTGTGCTAATAAACTCCCAGACCTTTGTGCGTGAATAGTGAACCATTCTGCAAATTAATACGATTTCATGAAAGACTTCGGATTTCCACGTAAGTACAAACACGACGATTTGGTTGAGATATACGTAAGAAGACCGAATTGGAATCAATTCAAAATCAGATGGGTGTCAATTGTAGGCCCTTTTGAGTTAAAGCCTGTAAAACTTTGATTGTTCAAACTGCCGGTTTCGGTCACTTAAGTGGCCATATTGTACTAGCCGGATGGCCGGCCTCCGGGCCTTGCCAGCAGCCCCCAAGCCCTCTGTTTCCAGAGCATATATTCTGCCCTAACACTATGCCTTCTTTTAACTTAAGCGAAGTCTCGGGACGCTACGAAGCCTAGCACAAATCTCCAGTTCGGTCTCAGAATAAGTCTTAAAATAACTTTTTTGACGCGCTCAATTAAATGAAAATTACTCATCAGAACCTAACGCATTAAAGTCGTGAATGAATCGACGTCAAACCGCATAAACTTTAATCTTGAAATCTCAAAGAATCAAAGTAAAGTGCGTGAATTATCAGATATTTAGCCAAAATGAATAGGGGTTTCTATAAGTCGGGTTATTAAACTTAAGTTTCACGTTATTTTCAGATTACATCCAAAAAAACAAGCACTCAACTGCTCTAGGCACTCTCTTACGAAATTTTTTATACTTAGCAGGAATGTCTTAACAACGTAAAAATGCAGTAGTGAAAAACTAAGTATGTTTGTTTGAATTTGTCAGAGTGCAAAATATGTCCTTTGCTGGAATGAAAAGTCAACTAGTCGCCTTGAATCTCAGCTGATTCAAGGGCGCTTCGCGGTGCGCTGTTTGGGAGGCTCCTCGAGTTGGTTCGTTCGTTGGCCTCTTATTTGCCAATTTATAATAGGTTTGTGTAAGTTTTTGTCGTAAGTGTTGTGGTCCTTATTTGTTTTAACTGCACGCTTTATTCTAAGAGTTATTTTAGCATCTACATCCCGTAGCCAATGACTCCTTTCCGTCTCCCAGTCTGCATTAATCCTTCAAATTAAGTCTTTTGACTAATTGCACGACTAGTTCTTCAATGCATAGTATGCGGACACTGGTTTGGTGTTCTAGCGTTAAATGAGAAATCGTTAATGAGATTTTACACATTGCGCTTCTATGTGCTGTGCAGATTCTTGCTAACAATGAAATTAGCAGTGTTGTGTGTATTTTAAGAGTCTTATAAATTGGAATGGATGTAATCGCACAAGTAGGTGTTTCTTTACTGTTATGTATTCGTTGCCTCTTTAAGCATTTATTTCCTCTAAAGACCATGCTCTTGATCACTGAAAATTTGTAAAGTTTATATCGCTAGTATGGACGATGGATGCTAAATTTGCCATATCGTCATGCGCCTCCTTGTATTCTCTGTCTTTCCCCCTGCCTTTCCAAAACCTTGGATCAGGTAATAAATATTGCCTCAAATGCAGATATTTTTGCTCCCCCATTTATAGAACCAAAGGCTTTGAATAAGCATGGACAATTGGCAACTCGTTTACAGTGATGGCGAAATCATCGATGCAGATGACACTTCAAGCATTTGTATGTTGGATTATCGCTTGCCTTTTTTTCATCGCCTATTTTACAGTTTCAATGTCACATAAATACCCTTGTACTGCGGTTCTTAACCTTCGATCTTTGCTCAGATCGCAAGAACAGACTACCGCTTTCGCTCTTTAGACACAGTCTAGACCTATGTTTATGGCAATTTAAGTATTTTCTGTTCCATTTACTGCATTCAAAATGCCTCATGTTTCCGGGTTTACGGTCTATTTGTTTTGTTTTGCTGCTCCCACTTAATACCAATGCTGAAAAAGCGAGCAGAGTAGGAACTTTTATTACTAGTTCTATCAGCTTCGTTAAGCGAAAAAAGTGTCTTGACAACTCATTATTTAGAGCCTCTTAAAACTACCCAGAGTGAAAGATCAGTAAACATCTGAAGGGTATCTTCGCATAACCGGAGAAAAAGCGGATTGAAATGATGGCCACCTGTATGGAATTGTAAAGCACTAACACAAGCGGTTCGGCTTTCGGAGATCACTTAGTAAAATGTACTTCTTTTCGCAGGTTCTGAAGCTCTATAACGTTCTTACATCTTCCAGACCCTCATTCAACACGCTTCAGCATCAAAGCAGGCCAATTTTTACTTCCCATCTACCTGCATTCAAGGTTGTAAATTGTTGACGCAATGAGATAGGAAATTTGTCTACCTACTTTGTGTACTAAGTCGAGCGACTGGAGATAAGGGCTAGATAACATTCTGGGGAAGTATTTCAATCCTACACAGTCGCTCATGCGCTTTGGACATTTAATTTAGACTTTGGGATAATTTAAGTATTATTCTGCCCTATTTACTGCATCCAAAATACCTCAACTTTGGGGTTCATGGTCGACTTGTTTTGTTATTTTGCTTTACGAGCCCCGTGTCCTTACAAGGTCACATGCAATTTGGCGGATGGAATTAGTCAGAACACAATTTTTACTTGCTTCCAGATTTTCCTGCCTCTCCAGCCGCTCGACTTAGCACACAAAGTAGGTAGACAAATTTCCTATCTCATTGCGTCAACAATTTACAACCTTGAATGCAGGTAGATGGGAAGTAAAAATTGGCCTGCTTTGATGCTGAAGCGTGTTGAATGAGGGTCTGGAAGATGTAAGAACGTTATAGAGCTTCAGAACCTGCGAAAAGAAGTACATTTTACTAAGTGATCTCCGAAAGCCGAACCGCTTGTGTTAGTGCTTTACAATTCCATACAGGTGGCCATCATTTCAATCCGCTTTTTCTCCGGTTATGCGAAGATACCCTTCAGATGTTTACTGATCTTTCACTCTGGGTAGTTTTAAGAGGCTCTAAATAATGAGTTGTCAAGACACTTTTTTCGCTTAACGAAGCTGATAGAACTAGTAATAAAAGTTCCTACTCTGCTCGCTTTTTCAGCATTGGTATTAAGTGGGAGCAGCAAAACAAAACAATATTTCGTCTGCCATGGTTATCAGCACCCGCTTTTCACTTGTTTGTCGATCACGATCTCATGAGCCAGGTCTAATTTTCTGTCAATTGATGGACGTCGCTGTCATGACCTATCATTCCCCTATCGCAGACTGGTTGATTAGTTCGTATGTGGGCGTTTTCGATACGTGAGTCTATTGTGCTATCTTCTTTGATCTACAGCCTCCGATTGGTCTCTTATGAACATCCATGAAGTGGATAGTCCTGACTTAGATGTCCGCACCTCTGATGACTCATCGTCGTCAGCATCTTCATCTCACACGAGCACGGAGACACCAACTGAGGCTCCTCCAGCGCCGCCGCCGTCGTCGTTAAGTTCACGTCGACAGCGCCGACTGATGCGGCATCGTGGCCGCGCTGCTGTCACCCGACATATCGACGTTCCGCCGGCCAATCGTGCTGCTTCCGTTGCGGTTCGTCAGACTCTGGCACCAACCGCTGAGGCTGCCAGCACGCAGATGGCGACGCGTGCTGCACTGCTAGCGGAGGTCTCATCTCAACGCCGCTACGTGCGTAGGGGTGGAGAGGTGATGTCAAGACCTCCACACGACCGAAAGCACACCAAATGGATCTATGGTGGTGGGAGAATTGGGGCGCCACATCAACGAGTGAGAGTCCGAATTGCGTAGGAAACAAATGGAAAATGGGATTGATTTCTCACCACTAAAAAATATAGTGTCATTGTTACTGCCGCTGCTGGTAGGAGAAGTACCGCGCAATCTTTCTCTGTGTGTGGGAGCATCCCTTTCCCAGTAATTGTGACCCTCCTTTCGCTCTCCTTTCACCACTTCTTGGCTTGAATCACCCTTCCACTCAATCTGCATTCGTAACTTGTGTTGCGTTAGTTATTTGTTTGGTGTTTTATTTATCTGTACGCGGGTAGAAATATTTTTTTGAAAAGAACAAAAAATATACTCATGCCCAATGAAAACTACTACCTTACTTAAACTTGACTAGAGCCTATCCGAAAGAGATTTCGAGATTTCCGTCTTTTCAAGAAGAGTTAGCTATTGCTGAAGGAATCTCCATATTTGTGTCTCTGCATAAAAGATATGAAAGCTTTCGACCCCGACGCTCCCAAAACGTATGTATTATTCATGTTCACAGACTTTGGTAGTTGGCTGGGTGGTGGCCAATGGAAAACAGCTCCATAAGGTATTTACCAATCCAAGAGTGTCCCCATTGAAAAACTGTCGGTGTTGTGATGGTTGTTTTATCTATGTTAAAGCAGAGACATTGGCTTATCCGAAACATGACCGGAGCCAGGTTTTTCAAAAGGGCACCATCAAAGAATTTCTCATGCATCTTAAAGATTCGTTCCCAGGAAAACGGCTTGCCAGGAAGGAGCGACAGCATCAACCTTCCCCAATTGACCATAAAACAAGTTTTGGCACCTGAAAACCATTTGTGATCATGGAGGAATAAATGTATGTGTATTTTCACTTATCGGGTCGAATTCGGGTTATGTTAGAAGTCAGGCGAGCGTATAACCTAGTGAGCAATGCGGCCGACTTTATAAAACAAAAGGAGATTAACAAATGAAAAGAGGGGGAAGGAAAAACATAGAAATAACATATTTCCCACTAATGAGGGGTAAATCATACGACGATATGTGTTGTATCACAGTAACGTGAGACAAGGGTACGCCAAGTTTGCATAACCTGGGAAAATAGGCAAACCGTCCAAACATACCTCAGATCAAAGGAATTAGAGGCGAAGGATATCTTTGCGATGGATTATTTTAGCGGCTTGCCAGTAAGTTCACAGATGGTGAAGAATTGTTTATGTTATTTCCAACAAGGAAGCGAAAAGGGAAAGGGCTCAGCATCGCTGAAGTGATGAAGGGTTTACCAGGTGATCTAGCGGACTTGACACATTGTGACTCACGCAAATCAGTTGCTGTCGCTTGAAGGGTTCAGACAACCGCACGTATCACAAGGCTTCAATACGTGATATGGTGATAGTTAAGCGGATGAATTTCGCATGACTTTCATTTGCAGGCAGCATCAATCCCACACCGCTATCCACCTGCACCCTCCACTTATGCCCTTCCTTCTATTCGAAAGATCATTTTGACAAAGCATTGACTGACATAATAGGTGGCCCACTGAATTGGACTTTCCAAATTTTATTGAATGAACTACAACTGCTTTGGATGTTTTCGAACAGTGTCTTTCACTTGCCATGCGTTAAACACTTCTGAGACGAGATCTCCACTTCCCCAGTAGTCCAGGCATTCATTATGCATGTGCACACGAAATCTGATGTTTGCAAAAATTAAAATGAATTTACGAGACAATGTTTTTAACTCTCCATCTTCCTATCTTTCCGCCTTCTTCCTCTTCTGCTTCTTTTGAGACATCCAATCAGATGAACCGTTTGCCTCTACGTATACCGCTTATCCTCGCTATGTTGAGTAAACACTCTTTGCCAAGTCACACTTCGTGTACTTTTAACGGTTTTGGGAGATCACTCACTCCTCTTGTCAACTCAGCGTAAACAATCACACTTTGTTCGTTATCTGCTGCAACCATTATGTTTACTTTGCGTTTTTCGGTCAAAGGCGAGTTTAATCTGCACTTCTAAATCCTCCCAAAATAAAGGATTGAGTCGAAAAATTTGTATCGCATGTTAAATTTTTTATGATCCGTAGAAATGTCATAAATTGATTCAAGCACAGTAAGCATACAAATACATCTGTGAAATTGTAGGGAGTATGTTCGATTTGTACCGGAACTTTGACAGTTGCAAAAGTTGAGATGCATGTTTGAATACAAGAATTGCTTGTAAACTTGGTCACACAACTCGTCATTTAAATAGTTTCCTTTCGGTCTGCAGTCTATCCCCATTCCCTCCTCTCTGGAGTTTAAAGGCAAATTGCCAAGTTGAATGACTGCATTGTGTTCACCGAGCGCCTGTTATGATCAGATTATAATTGGGTCGGTCAGCAGAGGTAGCCGAGTCTGTTGACGAGAAAATTGTCAGTGACCGAGGTGGGACGCACCAAAATTGGAAGGATTTTAATGCGTAAATGACCTACTGCTACGTATGCACAATTCAGCATCGTACTGGGCCTGAAGCCCACACGGGGTTCACATTTACAACAGACGTACTCATAGAGCTGCTCCATGCGCCCATTTATGCAAGCTTGATTGGTAACGCCTGGACCAATTCATGCTAGATACTCCAGCTATGGTATGACAAGCTTATCGCAAGTTCCGGTTCGCATTATAATCCTGAACGATCCCCTAAGGTCGTTAAAAGTACATGCAATGTGATTTAACAAAAAATGTTTGCTCAGCATGGAAACATCGAACGAAACGATAGTGGAGCTGAACAAACCAGCTGAAGAAGAAGGACAAGGATGGGAAAATCAAGTAGTGGTGAGCTAAAAATATCACCTTTTAAGTGAATTTTAAGGTTCAAAAATATCAAAAATCATGTATATACATGCATAGCCACGCAACAAATGCGTAATCCTGCAGGGAAGAAGTGGTGATCGTCTCAGGAGAGCTTAATGTGTGACAGATCAGAGGTAACTGTTCTTAGCTCAATGAACGTCAGAAAGCGCTAATCAGCGGCACCTATCTGCTAGCATATTTTAACTGGTCACTCATTACCCATGAAGTCAGCAGTCTCAGCGAAAGCCCATTTCCCAGAGGGTGATAGAGGTGGAGAGTGAGAATGGATAGTGGCTGAGGAATGGAGAGAGAATGTCGCCTCTAAGTCCACGGTATGTGCGATCCGTTCGCTTGGATTTCACCATGCTACGCACCACATGGTGCACTCAACTGATGTGGGTGACATGTGATTCACTACAACGAACGAGAGGACAGTAATGAAGAGGGAAGTCACGAGTGGCATCCTATGCCTGCTACATGGGCCCTCGCTTATTTTAAGCCACTTCTGCTGATGCACACTGTGTCGTTGCCAAATGTCCGAGCTAAAATGTGACAAAGTAGCTGCATTTCTTAAAAAAAGGGAGGCACCATCGATTTGGGCTGTTCCTGGCGTTATTGGGGTTTCGCGATACAGACATCTTTGTGTCACATCCATTGTGTTGAACCAAACATTTCATCCGTCTATCGGTTAGCCAGCCGATCACATTGAGAGCATATGATGGATACTCACTCAAAAGAGGCAAAAGTTGCAATCCAGCCCGCTGAACCCTTCAAGCTGCACCAAATAATTTTACGTGAGTCACAATGCGTCAAGTCTGCCAGGTCTCCTGGTAAATCCTTTACCACTTCGACGATGCTGAGCCTCCTCCTTTTTATCGCCACAGTGAGAGTGGAGGTTGAGTGACACACTATTGAATGCACAAATTCCCACATTTCTTGCTCCTTTTTAAGCCTTAAAAGGCCACCCTTGAGAGAGTGTGCATTGGATGTGCTGTCACACACAAGGTTTCTGTGTGCGGATTCTACAGAAGGCGTGATAAAATGCCAACATGTTGAGTTGAATAACTTAACTGAGGGCAAGAATAAAAAAGGGCTCTTCCTTGTAGGCTGTGGCATTGAAGGCCAATCGAGTGTCCGAGGCGAGCGTCTCGGTAGTAGGACGATGCGATTTCGAGAAAGGGAAGCACATGAGCCCGTCGTTTGTCAGTTGTTTTAAGGTGCCGATGATGTAAGCATTGAAACGCCACAATCACACCACCTCCATTTGTGCATGTGTGTGGAGATGTGACTGTGCACGTGACCTTAGCGTCGTCAATTGGGAGGAGGTGCGATGGTCCAGGTTGGTTGCATTTCCTCCCTCTGATGCATCGCTCCCCAACACTCATCCCACCTCCTTCCTCTCACGCGTCATCCATCGTTGTATGGGGCACGTGTGTCAGAGTGCAATTCCATTTTCCACTAGCCTCTCCATTTGTTAAGAAGAGAGGGGGAGGGGAGCAATGTGGAGGACAAGATGACAAGTGATTGGGACTCGTATCATAATGATCGGTCTCGGCTGCTGTAATGCGATGGTAGTCCACACCATTGGTGCTAGAATCAAAGGATGTGGCCAAAGTGCATTATTGAGCTTCGATTTCACCTATTTTAATTAATCAAACTTATAAAAATATAGTTTTGCCGCAACAAATTCTTTTGTGTCACCCGGCGAATCATTCAAAATCTGAAAAACTTGGATACTTTAAAATCTTACGTTCCCAGAACCCAATCTCCATCAAAATTGCTTCATTTTAACACAATCACTGAACCTATGACCTGTACCCTCTCTGTTCTATCAACTTATCCAAAAGCTGGATTAATCACCTCGCCTAAGTAGTAGAATATTTTGACGAAATGGAATAATTCTGTTCTGTTTTTTTGCAATTCCTTTTCTTTAATGCAGCCCTTTATATCAGTGCCCATTTTCTATGTCATGACAGCAATCCATTTGTTATGTAAGATATCTCTGCTACGGAAAGAAGCGTCCACCCTATTCATTCTGCAGTTGATGTCACCAAGTGCTCAAAACAGGACAGATTTCTTTTATTCGAAACAGTTCAATGATCTGCTGGAACAGTTAGGTGCCTATAAAATACATCCATTGGATAGACGTCTGTCTGTCTGTATGGTGTGCCTTTTTGAGTCGTTTGCCTCCTACCAGAATTTGCTGACTTAAAATTTATTGGTGCATTCTGTTTTTCGCATCAAGTTTATTCGCAATTTTAACTTGTAGAAGCTTTAGCGCTCACAGAAGATGCGTTAGAAGTAAGCAATGTACACAGCTAGGTGATCAACTTTTTGATTCTCCTGCCATAGTGCTTGAAGGTCGTGAGGAAGGTCTATCCATCATTGGAAACAACTAACAAGTTGTCAATTTGGATAGGTTAGATGGATGGGTTAATAAATGGATGCATGGATGGGATAGGTAAGCACGGGTTAAGTTTATGATTGAGTGAAAAGGAAAACAACTCATTGAATTTTTTGCTGCTTTACCTCGACAGATGCGCAAACAGCCGTGCACATTGATAGCCTTTGACTGACTTCTCACCTATTTACATGAAACTCAGAAGTAGCTTTGCCAGCAACAGTTCCAAGTCTTGAGCGCCTGTTGTTATAAGGTTCACCTGAGCTGCACTGCGCGACATCGTGACCTACATTTCTGGCAATAAGTGGACGAGCTAACAATAGCTGCTTACTCAACACACCATACAAAACACGTGTGACCATCTGCTCTGCGGGCTGTGAGAAGGTCGGGCTGTCTGATTGGTGTAATGGCACCACCCATCAAGAGGGTTCGTGAGAATTTCGTGGCTCAACACTTCACCAGTAGGGCAGCGCACAACGGACCTGAAATTGATTCCAGTAGAAATGTACCTGCTGTGTTCTAGTCCAGTCTAGTGCTAAACCACGTCCCTTAAAATTGGTCTTTTACATTGCATGACACCCACTAGGTTAAAGGTTAAAGACCTAATCACAAGAATTCTGTGACGTCAAAAAGGCGGACATATGATTGGCTTGTGCATTCACCTTTCTACAAATACATTGATGCTACTTATGCGACGGTCAGGGCGCCTTAACCAATAGGGTTTTGATGACCCGTCGATCGAAGATGACAGGGACCGGATAAATTGGATACGTCCTGACGAAACATAAAGCGGTAAACTTATGACCTTTTAAACACTCGCTTGTTTAAGACTTTGAAGATGTTATTCCTCCTCGAGGAGTGGAAGAGGAGACAATACCTGATTTCCCATAAAAATCCAATAATTTGTGATGTCCCACATTGCATAATGCAAGATATTTCCCTCAAGACATCCTCTTTAATGCATTTACTTAAAACCGATAAATGGTCTAAACTAAGAGGCTTAAAAGGGAGGAAAAATGGGGAAACATTTTTCGACTTCTAATTAAGGGCATTAATATACACAAAATTTGTTTCGCTAAAACAAAAGTGCAGGAATGTTCCACAATCCTCGTTTGTACTTTGCAAACGTCAGTGGGGCTGTGATATATGGTCATGTCAGAATGTGTCATCATGTGATTGCCTAGAGTGGCATCTTGGTTTGGCCTTTAATGCCCATCGCAGTGAGAACACGAGCGCCTACTGCACCTGCCGCCGGTTGGATGTTCGTGGGCAGTCGGGGCACTGGGCCATGTCCCTTTCTCATTGACCAGGCCGCAAGCATCGCAGATTTTCCAAAATCACCAGTAGAAGAAGATCTGTTTCGGAACATGTTTCTCAGACAAACAAAGACTGAAGATTAATCCCTCAAGCAAACAGTTGCTGCCTCTGGAGCACAATTTTCAGAACTGTAGAATGTGTTCCAGGAGCCAGTCATTGACTGGGCTCTTTATTGGCCACACTGAACTACAGACACGAAGTTAATACAAATTGCCACAGTGACAGGGTATTAAAATTGTTTGATTGCACAAAGGTATTTTCATTTGCCTGTTTATTTTGAAGTTTGGATGCCAAAACCTCTTGACCTTAGGCCCCTCCTGCTAGCACAAATGCGAAGAGACAGAGGAAGAAAGGGAGAGCAGGGAGTGAAAAACAATGCGTTACTGAAGCAACAAGTGAAGGTGTTCAAATGATGCACTTATTTTGGGATTGTTGAGCTACAATGAGACAGTTTTAATAAGGTGATGGCAAAATTTTACAGAAAAGTCCGTCTTTAGATGCAGCTACCGGCAGTAACGAGATGGTGTATAATGTCGAACCCAGCATGACCACCCCAGTAACATTGATGCGCCCCTTTTGAAGGCATTTCCATTGATATAATTAAACTTTGAAGTGGCGGCTGAGACAATATTTTTGACGCTGGCAATTATCTTTTTCCGAATAACCCAGGAGGCCTTGCCAATCAAGCGTGACCCTCGGATGTCAACTAAGACTAAATTATGCTTAACCAAGTGTAGGTGAATTTACGTCAATTTCGGTCCGAGGCTCAACAGCATAGAGTATCGACAATTTGCTTTAAAGCCAAATCCTTGGGCTTGAATGAGGCAATCAAGGAAACGAAATCCAAGATCAGATCAGCTTCAAATGGAATATGGTTGGCAGCTTCTGTTAGGTGAGTAGATGGAAGATGCGAAGGGGAATTACGCCTCGGGCTGGATGACAGTTCTTTCAAAATGAGTCAAGTGTAAACCGACTTCATAGATTTGCCTTGTCGATATTCATCCTTCCATTCCGTATTCATCTATCCATTCAAAATTGTGAACTCAACGCAGAGGAATAGTAAACTTAATGCTTGCAAACTAAGTCACCTTCAAATATCGGTTGTATATGCACATGCACCCTGATGTCCACCTTTCAGTCCGTTTCTATTAGACCGACCTTAGGTCAGGTGGTTAACTAAAAACTCCTTTCTATATGGGAACTAGTTTACCCACAAAAGAGAGTACGGCATGGACGCGAAACAGCCAACTGCTCCCTCTTCGCCTCCTCCTCTCCCCACTTGTAATTCTCGTGTTGCGCTTTTGTTTTACCTGTGTTAAATATGTGTGGACAGCCTCAAGGGAGGTTGTATTTCGTAGACAAATTTCTTGCCTCAATGCTTATCCAATCATTTGCCTCTAGCTTCGTTTTTTTTGTCCTTTTACCGGTTAATTTGATAAATACTCAAGTGCTCTATAATTTAGGCAACCATTTTATAAGCCGGAAAAGAGAATCAAGGGTCCTGCAGGCTTATGAAAACATCCACGGCGTTATTTACCTCTTAAATGAGGCAGGCTATAGCTAGTGCCTGAAGTTTACACCATGGAAACACAGAAAACTGTCCAATTGAAGACATAGCACAAAAGTCGCTACATTACAAGCCTTTCCCCCACCTTCTTACCACAAATCAGTGCTACTAAAAATGAGTTAAGCACTGAGGACGTCTAAATGAGTTGAAGGTCAGAGGTAATTGCTAACGCTCGACGATATAATTGCCACCTGAATTGTTGGAACAACGCGACAACAAGAATATATGAACTACTTTCTTCTGTTTATATCAGCCTAAGTAGCCATGATTTCTCATGCCCTTTAGCCTTTAGTTTAAAAGCCAGCACGATTTTAAGCCAATTTAAATTTGTCTAATCATGATCTTAAGATTTTTCAACAACAGGGGGCTTTGATCCGCTATGTTCCACTTAGTTCAATCCAAATAGGCATACTCTTCCTTTCAGGCAAATGATCCATCCCAAAGAGCACTACAAGTGTTGCTGCTCCTATTCAACGTTTCCTTTGCTCCTCAGGGGCGAGCTTTTCGCCCAATTTCGAAACCTGTGCTATGCATTCATTAATTGAAGCATTTACTCAACCATCCACTTGTCCAACTGATGAAGTGATGAATTCGCTCTCGTTGAAATATTGAACAATGTACTTTGGTAAACTGTAGGACTTCGTCGTTGTTTAAATGTACCTTTTACTGTGTGATTTCCTCAGCCCTCCAGGCGGCTTGTACTCTCATCGCAACAACATGATGGTGTGGCTTACCATACCTTCTAGTAAGACCACTGGGGCCACATTTCTGGACACTTTCATCGATGGTTGACCAAAAAGTATGATAGTCCCGCAGTTGCGAGTTCTACAAATTAGCTGCTGATGTAGAGGGGAATCAGGCTTCAACACAATGATTGTGGGGTAAAATGGGGACATCCATCCATAGTCCAGAATGAGAGGCCCTAACTTCATCCAGCTGCAAGTCACCAACCCATGCGAAATGGGAAAGATAAAGAGAGGAGGGAGTGGTGGTGGTGGTGTGAGAAGGATTATTGCTAAATCTAGGCATTTTATTCAAAACGTAGAGTGCTTGAAAACATGTTTCCCGTTATGAAATAATTTTTCATCGTGATGCCACTCAGGTAAATGATAATTTATTCAAAAGGTTTTAATTTAAGTTTGAAAGGAAGCTGAAGTTGATAATTGGATGTGATGTGTTATTCCGTGCCTTCTCTGCATAAATGTTACAGAGCACACTTAAAACGCATCATTGCAAAATAGTTACTCTATTCCTAAAAGACAAAAGCACGAGCAAGGGAGGCGTTAGAGAGGGCAGGAGACGTAAAAGAAGAAATAAATCAGATTTTCTTTCCGTGCAAGGCACTGACAATAAAATAAAGCAGCAATCGACGGAGGGGTGAGGAAGAGACGTTAATTTTCCAGTTTACACAGGTCGAAGAGAGGGTGATGGGTGGACAGTCGTTTCAAATCCAACTCCCCTCTTCCCTCCCAAGAAACAAACAACAAAGTGAAGTCATATCCAACCAAATGTCTTAGTCCCATTCCATTCTTAAACTTAATCCTCTCATCACCTTCTTCTTCATCTCTATCGAAATTTTGGATCGGAAAGGAAGCTAGCAAAGCATTTTCTGTTTTTCTATGCATCAAATAAAGGCAAGAAGTGAAGGAAGAGGAGGAGGATGCGGAGCTTTTGGGAACCGATAATATTGGCATGGTGAGGAAGGGGGCGGAGGGAAAGAGGAGGAGGAGGACTAGGCAAGGAAGGCAGTGTGGCGGTTGAAAGAAGAAGCCTCGAAATATCTAAAATTCCGTTACACCACTCTCCTCATCCGGTTGTGGTGACCTTCTATTCACTGCTCTGGGTCGTGGACGTGATGGCAGGGTCGCTATACGACCCTGGTGTGGCAGTGGTGGTGGCGGTTGTTGTTGATTTGACCGTCCTGCCGGACCAAATAGAGACGGACGAGACTGATTAGTTGAAGCTTGGGTGGGCGTGATTCTGGTTGGATGAAGCACCGTCCAGTCAGAGCGCTGAGGAGCCCGTGGGGAGGCCATTTGTTGGTAGACTTGACGCGGTGACTCGACTGGTTGACGATCACGCATGGTGGGGTAAATAGTTATAGATTTCTGGGGGAACTGAGGCGTAGATACAGTGCGACGATGCACTGATGTAAGGGGCACGTAAAGCTGTGCTGGTGGTTGTTGCTGTTGTTGCTGCTGCAGCGGTGATGGATAGCTGTAACTCGTGGCAATAGTTTGTGGATAGACACGACTTGGGCTCTGGACAACGCGATACATCTAAAATATTATCAGCACTCAAGCGTCGAATGGACAAAAAGCGGAGTACGTTGAGGGAATAACTCACCTGCGTGGCACTATTGGCTGGACGAGGTCCATAAGCTGGATAAGCTGGGTAGACAGGTGAGGCTTGTGTCCACTGCGTTGCAGTTTGTGAGTAGGCAGGTGATGAAGCCGATCTATCACTGTTACACAAAACCGAAAATAATCAGTCAAACAAAGTACTCGCTAATTGGGACTACAAAAAAAGTGCACAGGAATCAGCCCACCTATTGTAGACTCTGACTCGTAGAGGTTGGGCCGACGTGGGTGATTGATTAGATGGCCAAATTTCGCGAACCATTGAAGACGTCTCGCGTTCCCTCGGTATCGTTCTCGCCGAGAAGCTCATTCTTCGTACAATCCTTGTAGGCGATGTATACGTCACTGGTTGTGGTGATTGCTGATCACCAGCTTGAATTACCGTCGGTGGAGATCGGTAGATCGGGCGCGATTGACGGGATGGTGAATATGCTGGTTGCATATACGGCTGAAAAAGTGAAAATTAAAATGCAAAATTGATTCAATTCTTATTTAATTTTGAGGAAAGGGCTTGCCCACTTCCACTAGCGAAGACCTCTGAGCCGACTGAAGTTCAACAGCGCGCGAGGAGATGACGCTTTGTGGGCGAAAGTCGAAGCTTGAATTGCGACGTGGTGATGCCTGATTCTGACCACCCCAGGATTGACGCATTAGCGGTGTTTTACGAAAAGTAACGTCTTGAATGGGTACAGAAGCCACCGAAGCTGGCTTTCCATCGTATCTGGGAACGCTCCGACTCATTGGACCACGAGGCACTAAAAATTGCCCTAATCGCTGGTACAATGGCTTTAAGAGAAGAGTGCCTAGCGGCTGACGCATAACTTTTTTTATGGATAACATCGTATGTCCGACAGTTTTGAGGTACTTAATAAAGCGAATAAGCTTCACCATGAACGACAGCAAAGGTTTGTTTTAAGCTTACAAAAAATGTCAGTCAGAGCACAGCAGAGTGAACCTCAACTGGATGATTGACGCACAATGATAAAGTGAAGGAAAGCAGTCTGATTTAGAACGGCTTAGATGAACTGGTATACCTTTCTGACTCTAAACTGCCTTTTGGGTGTTATTTATTAGTGAATTCTTTGCAAAACTTTAAAAACAATCACTGAAAATAATTGATTGTTACCACGTCTACCCAACCAAGTAAATGACTGATTGGCTTTCATTTGTTGTGCTACTTATTTTTTGCAACACCCACAGTTGCAAGCCCCACTGGTTGTGTTTTCCTTTGACAGAGCCAATTAGAACGCTAAAGTCCAGCTAGATGGTAACAGGTGCATAAACGACCAATAGGAGCCAGAGGTACGAACCGACGAAATCGGATTAGTTCGTGATCACTGATTGGCCATATCTGATAGTGTCATATGGATTGGCCTCGACTCAGGCACATCTGCCCGTACTTGGCCATGCGCACCTGTGTTAACTTAATCATATGGATCGTCATTTCCGTTGACGCCTTGGACACCTCTCCAGCACGCTCGGATCTTAGGAGGTTGCAGTTTAGGAAGTAGGCGCAGGGTTTGCCCTCCACCAAAAGATGTCGCTGAGAAGACCAATTGGCGCATTAAACAACCGAAATAAAATTGCTGGACGCACTGTTTCCTGCTATGTTATACCTTATTTCTATTGAGCAAATAACCGTTTTTCGGCTATACGTAGTCCAGAAATAATATTTCGTTGAAAATCTGGCATGACCCTCCAGAAAAATAAACCGCATCTAAGAACCTACGAGTTCCATACTGCGAGATGATCCTGGGCTCATCAGTCTGGAACATCTTCCGTCGTTCACGGACTGATAGGCGCGAGAAGCTGTAGTCCACTTCATCGTCGTCAGCGCTCATCGCCTGTGGTGCGTTGGTCTGACGGTACTGCTCCTGATTCTCTGAAACGCTCTGCAAGTCAAAACAGTTGTCACTTAAAATAGTTTTTACTAAGCAAATAAAAGTAGCAGTTGTGTTTGCATGCCATAAGGCCAAGGCGACCACGACGACAGCGCGAAAGCACTCCAGTAGAAGCCACTAAAATTAACATGTTTTGACAACTTTTGCCAGTAAAGCCCTTGGTAAATGCAAATGAAGCACAGGTTTTTCGCAAAGTCAGAATTTACTGGGAGCCGATCTTTATCAATAGCAAATTTTTACGGGGTTTACGGTTGTTATAGTGTTGTCTTGAAGTGTATTATGGAAGAAAAGCTCTAAAATTGGAATAAACATTTGGCAGCCGCAATTTTTTTCGTCATTCAATTGATGCTTTAAGAAGAACAGTTCAAGAATTTAAGAATTTTCTCATAAGCTTAAGTACTATTCCAGGGGCCTTAACGTCAAATTTTAAATAAGAAAGTTCCGCCATACATTTGAAAAATATTAATGCTCTCTAATCCTTAAATATATCGTGTAGGTTACAGATTTCTTACAAAATATTTTAATGCTTCTGCGGCGTCTTCAGCAAGATCATTATTTATTGCAATTGCTACCTTGTCTCCTTTATCTCGTTCACCGGTTGCAGCATCCTGAAACCAAGCAAAACCAGTCAGAATGCTTAACCTTTATTGAAATGTAAAGCTTTTTAAAAGTGAACACTCCACAGAATTTAATTAATTCTAAACGAATTTTAGGAACATTTTCCAATAGCATTAATATCCGCATTTTTTGCAGATTTGCAGCCGCATAATTTTCAGCAAAGGAATTATTCATGCGAGGTTAGTATCATTGCAGCCGTTAGAGTTCATTTTGTATATGTAAATTACTTGATAGTGTAGTGGAAAACCGCTCCCGTAGAACTTTCTGTTATTGGACGTTTTTCGGTTAGAGGTCTAAAAGTGAAGCGAGACTGAAAAATGGCGACGCAAATTCGACTGAAGTGTTTTTTTTTCACTGGGTTAGTAACCGTGCATACAGAGCTGTTTCGACCAATGAAGATTTATGGGTTCTGCATTAGCAAATGCCTTTTGCACTGGTGAGGTCAATGATCATCTTGGCGTTGCTCATCGACTAAGAGATTAACACAGAATAAATTTGGGTGGACTCTAGAGGTTCACTGTGAAGACAAATGTACACCAGAGTTCACGGAGCAGACGATTTTGTGTTAGGTGTTAGTGCCTCAACATACGAGATAACTTAATGGGACGCTATAGTCGAAAAGTCTTTGACCGAAAATTCTCGCCTGTTCAGACGCCTAAAAAGGTGAGCAAAAACCATCCGATCAAAAAAATTGCTTTACTGTAATTAAGGGAATTTCATTCAGAGACTCCTCAAACATAAGTTTAAAACTAAAACGTGCAAAAATGCTATCGTAAGTAACACTTTTTAAAGTGGACCCATCGTGAACTACTACTGGCAATGGAGGAGTTCCGACAAATTCATGCTTGTCGAAATATTTTTTTTGCTTGATGCAGGCTTCTGGAGGCTTTTTTGCACAAATTGTTCATTGGGTTGGGCAACTTACTGAAATTATAACTCAGCTTCCGTGAGCAAAATACGCTTCTCAAATAGATGGGAAACCTTTCATCTCTGAATAAATTGTATAAGTTACAGAGCAATATTTCGGGTTCACCTCACTTTTACTTTGCATGCTATTAGGATACGGTCCTATTAGGCCATTCGAACGAAGTAACTCGAAGTTATTACTTATGCTATGTACCACCTTGGAAGGGCTTATATTACCAGCCCACACCTAGCAGAAAATGCAGCATTTTCATCTCAAAACCCAGCCTTGTTAGCGAATTGCTGGCGATTTCTAATATGCGACGCCCTACTCGAAACATCGGACTGCGCTCATTTTTAGCTGATTTTGGAGAGCAACTAAATTTTTTTATCAAACTGGAAGGCTATTGGATGCATTACACTAGCAGTTGCTCAAAACAGAACTAATGTGGAAATTTTAGTAATCAGTGCCCATTTTGCGAAATGAAGTATAATTACACCAACTGGTGAGTAATCCAAACGCGAGAATTGTTTTGAATTCAAATTACTGCTTACTATACAGCCGATTACCAGTCGTTTTGCTTTTCATTACCTCGCACCTTATTAAAACTTCCCCAGATTGAAAAAGCGACTAAAAGGCATAAAGCTTTTTGGAGCGAATGAATTTCCACGATTGGCATTCTAACTGTCAAAAGCCGGGAACTTCATGCAAAAAGCCCGTTATGACCATCGAAGAAATGACCATTTCGGGTTAAGTGGGTGAGGTCAACCGAAATTCGAGGCCGCCTGCGCTAGTCAATGAGCGGGGAACACGGCTGCGCGTCACCGTAACTAATCCACGCTCCGAACGTCAAGTCTGGTTAAGGTCACATGAGGCTTCGGGAGGCCTTCGCACTAATTACAATAGCTGGCTCTAATGAATGTCCTCGAGGCCGCAATGACTTGCGAAAAACATTTTTTACCAAAAATTAAAAAATGTGCTGAATGAGGTTGTTTTAATGGAGAAAGAGCATGCAAACTCAACTCACCGATTGGTAGTATGAGTTGTACATCCTGTGGTGAGGCGCAGAAAATGAAATTCTGTAAAACAAAAAGGAATTGGGGATATGCTTACATTCAAGACAAGTTATGTGCTAATTTGGAGAGAATGAGGGCAGACTTCCCAAAAAGAAAAGAACGGGTACTGTTTGATGAACTTTAAAGTTTTTCGTTTTTTGGCATTTAAATGCCGAATTTTCTTATAAAAAATCCTCCTTTTTCCTTTATGCTATTAAAAAATTAAATCAAACTAAGCTTGTAGTTTGGCTTTCTAACAAAATGCATTGCGATTTTCTCTTTGTTTAAAAATGGTGTGACGAACTCGCTTCAAGGGGTCTGCCAACAAGTTGAACTTCGGGGGCAAAAAGAGGTTCTTCTTGTGATATTTGTGAATACATTGATTTCAATGCTGGTTACATGATTAAAAAGAGTGATGCACCTTCAAAGTGAGCTACTTGCCATATTTTCCCTTTGTGGAGACTCTTAAAGTGGTTAAGCACGACTCGTCCCCATTTCTGTGAAAGCTACAGGCAGCACTTTTTTATGCTACTTGTAGATCCCGCTGGAAATGGTGGAAACAGAGTAAATCTTTTGGTTTACTATGCATGACACTCTCGAAAACCTTCGGGAAGGCACGGAAAGGGAGATAAATAACCTTTTGATATACAACGAGATTATTTTGAAAATCAGTGACAAAATGTGAACTACTTTTTGCCACTAAAAGTTCCATTTTAGTCCACATATCTAAGGTTAATAGCAGTGAGAACCATAGTTCGCTCATTGACGGCTGAGAACCACCGATTCCATACCATCCATCTCGATGATGTAAAAGCGCTACGACTCTTTCTTCTCGTTCTTCTTCATTTTGGGAAAAAGCTAAGATAAGTGACTTAATCAGAAGAGGCACTCCAACAGTTTGCACTTCTAGTGTCTAATTCATAAAAGAATCTTTTGCTATCTGTTGATAATATGATAAGGTGGAACCGATCAGTTGGAAAGAAGAAATGAAACAAAAAATGGAAGTCATTGTGTAGCTGCTAGAAGAAGCACCGAAATTGCCGTTCTTTGATTGGCTGAGTGCAACGGCGGCTGCTGCGCACTACAATGTACCAGAGGAACGGTTAATGCACAGGTTGAAATGCCTCACTCGGTCAATTTTTACTGCCGCCAGCTGGAAGAGCTCCTCGTCCCATTGGCCGACAATTGGCCAGTGAAAGGACGAGGCGAGAAATATTTTACTGTGGGTGTGTTATTTCAAGGTCACCTGTCGCAACGGAGGTTGGATTTTACCTTGTAACAATTTCTGCCTTGTTGAACATTGTATGTGATTTAAAACAACTGCCCATTTGCTTTGAACCACCTGGAAAATTCTCATTCTGGCAGAAATGGGCAAAAGCAGTTTTACAGTTGTTGAGGTATAGCGTGATAAAAGATTGACAGACTAAGAGACATTTGGCGAGTGATAGTAAGTTAATGACTCTGTAACCGAAACATGTTTTGAGGGCCATTTAATAAGCGATCATGCGTGGGCAGTTGTCAAAATGTCGGCAACTGTCCCAATCACTCAGAACAGTAAGAAAGGTAATATCGTGACAATAACATAAACACAACTAATCATATGACAAGGAGGAACAGCATTTGCAAACATCATTCGATTAAGGAAGAGGCGTTACAAAAGGAAGAATCCATTTTTTCGGATACGAATAATATAAAAAAGGCAGAAGGATGTCACGGATGTCTGGGGCCGACGAACACAAACAGCCAAACGACCAGTCAGCTAAGAGTTGACCAAGCGCAAGGAAAAAATGAAACGAAAACCCTGAGAGTCTGACAATGTAGCCAAAGTAAGTGCAGAAGCACTTCTCGTGAAAACGAAACCACAGAATTTTAACAAGTTAACGCATATTAGGCCACCATGCCAAAGGGAATC